>CM055277.1:69369599-69828585 GCA_029237695.1 Conchocele bisecta
TTTTATAAAACTTTGAAATACCCAATTGATTCAGAAATGATGGAGTAAAAATATCCTGATCTGGAGCCTGCATTAATTAATTTGCTCTGAGTATATGCATTTGTTATTGACCTACTGTCTGTTTCACGAAAGCTGCCCAAATTTTACGGCTATATAAACAATTCAAAAACAATATTTTTTTCGATAATATTAAATTAAAGGAAAATTTAAGAATGAGCCTTCTTTTTATTTCGTGAAATTCGGTCAAATATTGATTTTATTGCGAAAAATTGATTTGTCTATGGGAATTTAATATGGGGGAAAAAGTGGTAAGGAAGTGTGGGAGGAGGACTCCGAAACCTATCTAGATAGCTTGGAAATGATCTAACTAAGAAAACAAAAGTTAAATTTTAAAAATCGGTCCAGTATTTCTGAAATTCTAAACAATTTCCCCATGTTAAATCCCCATAGACATCTTCACTCCGTGAAGATGTCTATGGGGACTTAACATGGGGAAATTTTGCTACATTTACAGTCAACAAATACCACTTGTTACCACTTGTAAACATATACCAATTAAGGAAGTATTTCATAGAAATATACACTTCACAGACTTCAATCATAATTGCTTCATAAGAGTGATGTGATATATGAATATAAGATATGTGAATATTGTCTTGTTACTGTATACTATATGGTACATTGAGTTGCCATCTCTGCCATCTTTGTATGTACAAGCCATGTATAGTTTCACCACTTCGACCGTTTGACACATACAGCAAATAATATGACAGTACAAGCAATAAAAAGTGGTGCAATACATTGTAGACAGATACAACAACAGCGTGCTATACATATTATTCCAGAAAACTATACAAAAGACGAGATATCTGGGCATTTCACCCATCAATTTCAAAATATATTTCAATGTGTATTTGTTTCTATCTGATGCACAGTTTATTGTTAGTGTACACGTTACCCATAGGTAAAGCCATATCTACTCGCATAGCAGGCATGTAGACACCAGTGAAAATACACTCAGATAACTGGTTACATGCCACTGGCTTTGACACAGTATGTATGGTAATACAGGTATATATTGACAGCACTGTGTAGTGTGTATTTATCTAACTGTTACACAGCCAATACTGGATTCTCAAATTGATTAACAACAGGTGAACACATTCTTCATAACTCAGACTTTATATACAAGTGTGATGAAAACAACCCATAGGACGCTGTTGGTTAACACCTGTAGAAGATGTTGCATCGAATTGTATTTATGTATATGTCATATTATTTGTGGTATGTGTCAAATGCAACAAGAGGTAAAACGGACTGATGGCTTGTACACATTAAGGTAGCTACAATATGCGTAGCGGTAATCGGCTATTACCAGAGCGGAAGTATGACTATTCATTCTAACATTAAGGTAGCTGACATAGCAACTCCATGTGTACTATAGTATACAGTCACAATCTAATGTTCACATATATGTTATACATATATCCTATCACATTTAGGAAACAATTAACTTTGAATCAAACGATGATCAGGTATAGAACGGGTCCTTAACCACATTGGCGTTGGTGGCCACCTACCATGTATACTGTTCAGTGATTCAATAGCGAACAGTGTGGTCCCTGATCAAACTACGCAGATGTGGGGCGACGATCAAAACTTGTCAACCGTGGGGTCAATAAGTATCATGAAAATGCAATTGGTTCTGTACACAGGCGTGGATCCAGGATTTCGGGTTAGGGGGGGGGGGGGGCGTACCTATTTTGCAATACTCGACTATATTATCGAACGAGCACGATAATATAGTCAAGTATTGCAAAATAGTCGACCGAGCGGAGCTCGGGATAGCGCTAGGGGGGTCCGGGGGCATCCCCCCCCCCGCAATTTTGTTGAAATCTACATCGCATTCCCTGCGTTCTGGCGCATTTTGCAGCAAAACTATTGACACTGTCACAGTATGTTTAGACATTATTTTTGATTGAAAACGTTTACATTTTGAAACAATAAGACAACGACCAAAAATTAATGGAATACATGGCACTTGGCATGAAACGTGCCTTGTAACTTGTAAAAAATCTTTACTCGGCGAATTTTAGGGGGGGGGGGGATATTTGTCAATCTCTTTATTTCAATAATAACCATATTGTGTTTGAAATCAGACCTCCAGATAAGCTTTGTGTCTAAAGTGTACTATACCCCCTGATTTCAAAATCATTGCGTATTTTACTTTTACAAATCAAATGGATTAATTATTTTCTTCATTACTATAAAAAAGGGAACAAAGGAAAAAAAAAATTAAAAAATTAAACATTCACTTAGTTGAGTTGCAAAAAGCAAACACTTTTTGCAGCTCAACCAGCTCAACTAAGTGAATTTTCAACTTTATTACAGTAGTTTCACTACTCAATTTGAAAATCAATGCGTATTTTCACATTGCTGTAAGTATTTTGTACTCCCACTTTTGATAATCAATGCGTATTCAGCTAAAATAATTGTGTAAAATACGCCAATACGCACCTTATCTGGAGTTCTGTTTGACATCACGCAGCTTGATCAGGGGAGTGCAGGCGCCGACACAGAAATAATTGCAGGGGGGGGGGGGGGGTCTGTAATTACAAGCGAGCGCGAAATCGTAAAGTAGAGGGGTCTGGGGGGACCCCATGGACCCCCCACCCCTGTATCCGCGCCTGGTGTGAACAGTTCCAAATGCCAAATCCTGAACTTCAAAGTGGCTAAAGCAACCATATCATCAGGCATATCTTTGCACCCACACATAGTGAAAGGTGTTCAAAAGTGAATCGGTTTAACGTCGTACCAGCAACAGCTAAGGCCATACATAGATGGGACCACAGTTTAAAGTCACATCCGACAGACGAGTGGGGTGGAAATACTATGAACGTATTTTTGATGCCCAATGTGAGGTTTGAAACTAAATTGGCAGTCAGGTGTGCTAAGCCTTATGCCACAACCCATCTCTTTGCACCGACAAATTTGCAAGTGTGCTCCCCATGTTGTAAGTTTTTCTGCAATTATCAGGAACCTCAATAGTTGCGAATGGTAAACTGTTGCAATCTACCCCCGTACCGGTACTGGATTAACCCTTTCCCTGCGATATTTCGACTCATCCAAATCCAAAACATCTGAATAAAAGAATCAAATGCTGGGTCTAATTATGGTTAAATTATCTGATAGAGTAGAAAACCTTGTGGGAAAAGGAGAAATTGCTTGTTACAAGCAATTTCTCCTTTTCCCACAATGCTTTGAATGTTTTCAAAAGACATCTTCTGCAGAGGCGTGAAAAGTCGTCTCTATCAGGGAAAGGGTTAAATAGCGCTCATTTGCACATACGTCAACACTTTGTGTGTTTCCAATAGTAGGATAAATACATGCATCAGTAAACTTTCATAATGGTCAGTGTAATTCAGAAACTGCAGGCTAAAGTGTGTAAGACTGAATGTTTGTCCTACTCTTGTCAGATTTAGACATTCTATTTATAGCAGATTCCTTGCTAGGCAGATGAGCGCTATTGGAGGAGTTACCGTTCGCAACAAGAACCTCAAATGCAGATTTCAGGATACATCCTGAAAATTCCCACCCCTGTGGGTTGACTAGTTGACCGCTCGATTACGAGTTGGCATTATCAATATATTTCAGATAATCTGGGCAAGATTAGACGGTTGTGTATAAACACATGGCTATGCCAGAGAATCGGATATAATTATGTTACATAGCTGTAGCTAGTTGCGAAAAGTAACCCATGCAATTATACCTAAACTTATAACGACCCGGACCCGGTTGCTCAAAGCTTCTGTTAGCTTAACAGACTGTTAAATCCTTAACAATGTTAAGGATTTAACAGTCTGTTAAGCTAACAGAGGAAAGGATTTAACAGTCTGTTAAGCTAACAGAGGATTAACAGTATGTTAAGCTAACAGAGGTTTTGAGCAACTGGGCCCTGATCATCAAAGAATGAAAGATATCAAAGGTGCATTATACGGACCATCCGGGAGTAGATTGCAAGTTACTGTTCGCAACTAACCTGTAGCTATATATTATTTAATTTTACACGCGCCCCTATTACATGCAACACTCCAACAGTAAGACTTAACACTTTATGCGCCGTGGGGTCACTGACCCTGTGACAGTTAAATTTGACATATATCGATACTAATTTAAAACAAACGTACCACTGGGGTTTAACAATACATGTATGTAATAATGTAGACACACACACACACTGTAGTATGGCCCTCGTTCCGCCTGGGTGGTACCTAAATGTACATACAGCTGCTACGAATTCGACGGGACGTCACAAACAGTAATTACCTCTCACAAATTCCGTATGTACACACGTGCATATTACACGAACACCACGTTTTATAATACGACACACACTGCGTGTAAGCAACAAACACGGTCAATAATCAACACAGATAAACATGCTCGACTACACGTAGTTGGCGCTGACGCATGATGAACGCATATCGGTTACACGTTTACTGCGGTGCTTGCAGTCAAGTCAATATCCATAATGCTATTCTCACTCCCAGTGGCGGCTCCAGAAAAATGGGGTGGGGCAGGGTGCGGCCCCCCGCCCCTTTCAGTATTCCAGATTTTCTTTTCAGAAGCTGTCTGCAGATTGCTTTAAAAAATTAGCAAGCCTTGTCAAAAATGGTTATTTTAAAGGTATATGCCCACTCAGTCGGCAGAAAATGTTAATATAGTAATTAAATAAGTGTCACTATTCCACCAGTTTTAAAATGTAATTATCAGTTAGTAATATTTATTTTACTGATAGTGACTCGCGGTGGTATCAGGCTATTTGCATATGCAAATCAGGCGCGGATCCAGGATTTTCGCGTTAGCGTAACTATTTTGCAATATGTGACTATATTATTAAATGCGCTTGGGAGGTCCGGGGGCATTCCCCCCGTAAAGTTTTTGAAATCTACATCGCATTTCCTGCGTTCTGGCGCATTTTGGAGAAAAAAACCCAAAAATAAACAATAAATTCACAACGCGAACGTAGAAACGTGCCTTGTAACTTGTAAAACATCTTTACTCGGCGAATTTTAGGGGGGGGGGGGGGGGGGGGGGGGCGCGCTGGGTCTGCCCCCCCCCCCCCCCCTGAATCCGCCCTTGCAAATGAGGCCCTTGCAAATGAGGCATGACACATTTTAATTATTTATATTACTGTCTGTTCCACGTTTTGCTGCCGACGAACTTTTGGCTATTAAACACATTAAATCTAAAAAATAATTTTTTTATAAATAACAAAAATGTCACCCTGAAGGATCAAAAAACGAAAACATTTGGAAATTTACTCCGAAACCGGGCGAGATAGCTTGAAAATGATGTAATTAAGAAAACAAAAGTTATATTTCGAAAATCGGTCCACAAATAAAAGAAATATTTTTAAAAAATCTATTTTTAGCCCCCATGTTAAATTCCCATCTATAGGAAATTATTTTTTTCTCAATAAAATCAATAATTTCATCAAATAATTGTTTTTGTGGAGGGTGACCTTTTTGTTATTGATGAAAAAGTTATTTCATTTAAATATTGTTTATATTTAATGTGTTTAATAGCGAAAAGTTTGTCGGCAGGAAAACGTGGAACAGACAGTAATTAAATGCGTCACCTGAACAAATAATAGTTTATATAATAGGTTATAAAAAGAATAAATAGTATTGTTCGTTAACCAGGAAACACGGTTATCGCCCTTGATATCAGTGTAGAAATTTACGTCTGATATATAATGTATAATGATGCCAATCAATACGTGGGGTAATGATGAATGAATATTTATTTTGCCAGAACATGTTTCAGATGATGTTTCTCGGATATAAAGAACAGTTTGTGTCTACTGAGTGGGCATGTATAGTCGAGTTGCCATCCCTATATGCTCAATATGGAACCCAGAAATTTTCGAGAGTGTAAGGTTTCTTTGCAAATTCATAAGATTATGGGTCCCTGACCTCAAATCCGCGAGATGGCAACGCGCAATCCTTGGGCAACTCCCAGTATCCCTGGAAATCCAAGATGGCCGCCATGAATATAGGTCAAATCTATAAATTGGCAAAACATTGTACTTCATCATGATAGCAACGAGATTTTGGTGTCTATACCCCTGTATTGACACGTGAAGAAACCAATGGAATATGTTTCAACAATATTCGACCATGATAACATGACAAAAATTCAAAATGGCTGCCAATTTTCGACAAAAAACGTCTAAATTGACCATAACTCTTGATTGGAATATACTAGACAGGCATTTTGTCTGTACTCACATGTATTGGCATATAATAAATTGAATGGAACCATTTTTAATGCTGCCAGTCTATCGACCTTTGAGAAAAAACGTCATAAAGACGTCATATGTATCTGCTGACATGCAACTTTATAGTGCTGCAACACACATCAAATGGGCCAATCATGCAAACCGCTTCAAGTCGGTTATTTTCAGACCCACAGGTGGAAGACTCGGACATGTGACACAAAAAAATACCCACTATAAAAAAAGCCATTACCCTACCCACTTGGTCTCATACAGTACTATCTTCTATTATGAAGATAATACTGTATGACATCAAGTGGGTGGGGTAATGGACCTGTGGTCAGACCTGGTGGCAGGCATGCCCTGATGTCACTCAATGGCTGTAGTGGATATTTGATGAAAGCCAGTTGTCTTGATATAGCCTTCAGTGGACTGACATCGATCATGAATGGCAATTAAGGCTAGGTGCGATATATGCATGCATTTCGCATGGTGACAGCAGTGTTATATATACTCTATGGCTTACTCAAAGATGGTCCCAAGACATTAAATTATATCAGTCAGTATCTTGACACAGCACAAATTACATTTTTCGAAAAAAAAAGAAAAAAAAAGATATATATTTTTTTTTTTAGAAAATTGTAATTTTTGCCTGTATGTAGTGGGTTTATTTTATTATAGTAATTACGCTATCTTTTACACCAGCACTGCTGCCAGCAAATGTTACCATACTTCTTTGCTGCTGGTCATTGGCAATATGCTAAATACATCACATGACATGTAATTGAAATGCAGTACCTGCTGTCAGATGATGCCCAGAGGGCTCTTAGCTCGTGCTCATGTTTATTGACAGAAGCCAGGAACATGGAACTCCATGTCTGCAGACCAGTTTGGAGAGCAGACCTACATAGAAATGGCAAGCTTCCAGGTGGCTTAAAATGTTTAACCTGGTCCGCAGACAAAGTCGCAATTTGGGCAGAGTCTTATCCCATTTGTGCCCATGTCACACTTGCCATGAAGTACTCGGTTGACAAAGACTGGACGGAGACAAAGCATAAAGCGGAAGATAAGAGGTGTCAACTGGATGCTGATGACATAAATCGTGTTTTTGAGGAACTGAACATCCTCTCAAGCCGACAAGTACTCTATAACAGGGTTAATGCAAATGTGGCGAGTACTTCTGTCATGTCAATGTCCACGATGCACTTCAGATAGGAGAGAGCATGGTCAGAGATTTTAGGTCATCATTGCCTGATGGATTCCATGCTCTCCTGAAAATAAGTGAGAACCATGGAATCAATCAAATATGGCGTGGCCATGGGCGACAAGATATAGTATCCCTAGTCAGTCATATATACTTACAGTAGGACAGCACCGTCAAATGAAACTTCAAACACGTTTTTGATTACAAGGTGTGTGCTGTTCCTGCATATATCATTGATAAATATTGATGTTTGAGGACTGCGACCAAATCCACTTTTTTCAATAAACTGAGAGGTGAACCAATCAACCGAAGTTCTAGTCATCGTTGATCGCTATTATGATTTGTTTACAAAGGACCATGATGGGATCCATGTGTATGTGACTACAATGCCAATATATCCAGCCATCTGCCATGTCGGGATGCTATGATGAAGAGCAAGTTAAACAGGAATGCGATTATCAGGGTTCTATAAACGTTGGATTTGGGCAATAACGTGACCATGGGTGGCGGAGAGGAAGGTGTGTTTTTGCCATGATGAAGCAAATATAACTAGCATCAGTTATCTTCCTGATGCTGTTGCAAATGGTAAGAAAACTCTGCGTGTAACCAGTGATGACAATGATGTCTTTGTTCTGCTCATCTTCTGGGTGTGAACACAGATGACATCCTAGGTACAGCTACATCGATAGAGTTTGTCGCTGGCTCAGACGGTGTGCCAAGTCCATGTATAGCTAGGGGATAAGCAGCCCCACATGATCTTATGAACGTCATCAATTGTCAGTGTAAAGCTGTAGGAAAGGTTTGTATCAGTCTGGTATGTAGCTGTCATTCTGCATGATTGTCATGTACACCATACTGCTGCTATGTTGGTGAAAACATGTTCCTCAATCCACATACAAAACATAATGAGAATGTCACTAGATTTGACATCGATGAAGGTGATAGTGCAAATGAGGTAGACGAGGGAGAGGATGTTGGAAGGACCGACTAAATAATGTGTAAATGACGTGCTGTTCTTTCATTGTTGATTTTGTCATTCTCGTGTGTATGTGAATATTTATTGGTGTCACTATTAGGAGTCCTGTGAGGGAATATCACAATGCAATGATAACAAGGGCATCATTATCATTAAGCTAATCCCTTCGCTGACAGCCTTGGTAATAGAAACATATCGATGGTCTAGTAACATAAGGTCGTAACTGCTATGTTTTAGCATAGCAGTTACGACCTTATGTTACTTGACCAGCCATATGTCATAAGTGATCCTGACCTCGGGCTGTCGGACGTCGGTCGTATGCAAAACAAAGCACCATCCATAAACACACATTGTTGCCAAATATTATCAAAATCGCGCGTGGTTCATAAGTTAATGAATAAACAAAATAAACTTTTAACACATTTGTAGGCTTCCGTACATTTGCCTTACAGAAAGGTGAACATAAGTCCTCGGTGACCTTGACTTTGAGCGTTGGGACGTGGGTCAAAACAAAGCACTATCCATAGACACAACAGTGCTTCTTCAGTTATTGAACAATTAAAGGTGCTACTCATGCACGTACCCACGTATACACACTACGTACATGGACTAACTCTATACCCCCTCTTGCCTATCGGCGAGGGGATAATTACTAGTATAATATATATGTAATATATATATCTACATGTATACACATACGGATTGTGCTAAATCCATTAAACATGCAGAGGATGGTTCATTCTGTATGTCTACAACATTGTTACCAGACATTCATGATCGCCACTAGACACCAATTCATTATCAACTATTCAAACATGCTCTATGGGATGTGATTTTTATATTACCTTTGTGATAGATATGTTTTAGCCTGCTTGTTGAGATTATATTGATGTTTATTCTGTGGATAGTAGTTTGAAAACAACTCAAATTGTATTTTACTGTTACTGTGTATAGATAAATGTGGCCAGTATGCCTCCTGATCTAATACCACTCTCAGCATTTCCGATAGGGATATGTAGTCTATAAGGTACAGCATAAATATATAAGTTCATTATAGGAATGAATGGCCTTTTTGTGGAATTTATCGGGGTATAAACTTGGAAAAGTCGCGGGAATACTGGACGAAGGCCGGAAGGTAGGCCGGAAGGCCTCGTCCAGTATTCCCGCGACTTTTCCAAGTTTATATCCCCGATAAATACCACAAAAAGGCCATTCATTCCTTATAATTCCAGCATTTGAAATAAATTCATCAAGAAAATGTGTTTATGTTGACAGACGGCAGCCATTTGTTTACATTGACAGCACTGACAGCGCACCTGTAGAAAGTAGTTCGACGTGAGAGTTTACTGGGATATAAATTTTGGACAGAGACTTGCTACGGGCCAATCAAATGTTAGGGAATTGTGTAAATATTTTGTGCTGGAATTATCAGATTATTAACTAGTCACATATGCAATAAGTATTCTTACCTCAGTCACCAGTGCAGGTATATGTGATCATTAGCATGCTTGTAGCTGACTACTTTCTTGACAATTGCAAATTATTGAACTGTATTAAATATTGTCTTGCAAATAAAATTCCACTTTAATTGGCTATGCTGCACCAATACAAAAACATTGAAAACTAGTGCAATGGAAATGATATTTATTTAACTAGATCATGATGTTTTTACGGTCATCAACTCAAATAATAATACATTTTGGCTATTGTCTATTTAAATGGCGGCCATGTTGATCTTTTTCTCAATTGTTAATAGCTTAGTAGCATTATGAATTATTCCATTCAATTTCTGGTATAAGAATAATGGTAATCAACAAAAAAATCATGTCTGTAGCTTGATCCAATCAACAGTTATGTCCAGGAAAAATATTACATTGTTCGCAGAAAAAAATTCAAGAAAATATCTCGAAAATTCAAGAAAAGATCTCGAAAAATTCAAGCAAAGATCTTGAAAGTTCAAGAAAAGATCTTGATTAAAGGGAAATAAAAAAAAGTGAAGTGGCCCTAATGGGCTTCCGTACAGACCTAATCCCCGAAGCAATGCTATTTGGGGGCACTGCTTACAGTACATCACATAAAAAATGCAGCCATTCTCCAAAAAACCTTATCATTACCAAAAAAAATAATTTGAAAATAAAATTTTAGTAATCATCTTTAACTTACTGATTTTCAGACGATTAATCCTTTCCGTATCATTTTGTAAAATTTTGCCCAGACCACAATTTGAATTGTATAGGTGTGACCGACCGCTATGGAGGATAGAACCATGATTACCTACAGCATGATACTAAAATACACCAACTCAATTGTGTTTTTCTGTAGCGGACACCACATGCAATGTATATGGACACTTATAAGATATACAGACACGTTGTTGACAAGTCTATGGAAAGTAATGCCTATACAAGCTTTTTTCAGAAACCCATTTGTTTTATGAAACACTGTGTTCTCTTATGTAAGTGTATTTAATGAGGGACTTATTTCAAATGAAATTAAAGAATCAGTGGGCCGTTTCACTAAACTTCTTACGACTAAAATGTTCGTAAGTGCAAAATTACGATAGTCTGTAAATTGCACATTAACAATGTTTTCTTGTAGACAATTATTGGATTTACATTTATTGAGCATAGGCTGCATATGCAGCCTATGCTCAATAAATGTAAACCCATTAATTGAAAGTTAAAGACGATCATACATTTGCACTTACGAACATTTTAGTCGTACGAAGTTTAGTGAAACGGCCCCCAGATCTCTGAGTTCTTGTGATTGTTAGAAAACACATATAATTTCCATAACGCCATTATGTAGCATACGCTATAGAAAATAAAAATATATTCCATTTCGTTACGGAGGTAGAATATTTGCATGTCATTTAAAGAACTTCTGTAATTGATATTTCATAATGCTATTCACAGGGATTCCGCTGGGGAAAATAAAAAAATCGCCACTTCAAAATGAAAAAACAAAATGAAAAAAATGAAAAATCTTTTCTTTTTTTTTTTTTCGAAAATTGCATTTTTTTATCGCCAATTGCGAAAGTGGTGATCGCCAGCGGAATCCCTGTATTCAGTATATATTGTTACTTCTTTGAGAAAAGTTGAATAATTATGGGTGTTTTGTTATTCATTGACATATAATAAATGTATGCTTATATAGGAAGAAAAACAAGTTTTATAGAATGTCTCATTTGGTAACAAGCTGTGCCAGTGTATCGTGAAATTGGAAGTAGTGACCATGCAGTAGATCCAGATCACTATAAGTCCTATTTTAAGGACATATGACCAAGATGCTGTCAGGATATACGTGTACATTCCCGTTTCGTAGGACAGAACCAACGAAATACCAACATCAAACTGCAAATGGGCCACCGACTAACAAAAGGCCATGTCGTGAATTTGTATTCGGTTTAGATCTTTGTCATCCCTCGCTTCTTCCAGTAAAATCATGATTTGGATAGTTGGGAAACGATACCGACTGAATACAGGGGCGGATCCAGGATTTATGTCTAGAGGGGGCGTGGAATTCAATTTTCATAAAATTCAGATTTTTTTTTCGGCATTTTTTCTTATTTCTCATCAAAGGTATATGTTGTTACCACTCAGTTGAACCGTCTCGACGAGACGGTTCAACTGAGTGGTAACAACATACACTTTGTGTGAGAAATAAGGAAATAATCAGATCTTTCCACGAAAAAAAAATTGGTTAAAATCTAATCTCGACCAATTTTAGAGGGGGCGTGCCCCCGCCTGGATCCGCACCTGGAATATAAATATACATACATGTATATGTATAACCTTATAGCGGCTAGTCACTGTACACATGGGCATTTAATCGTAATATACTGTGACGTATCATGGGAATAGTGGTCCAAATCGGTTTGTAAATCGTGTAGCCTCAGATCAGCCTGCTCATTGTTTCTAATGAACAATGTACACGAGTATCATGCTCCGGAAGTGCACTATAGTCTGTTTCACGAAACCTGCCCAAATGTTACGGCTATATAAACAATGCAAAAAGCAATATTTTTTCGATAATATTAAATTAAAGCAAAATTTAAGAATGAGCCTTCTTTTTATTTCTTGAAATTTGGTCAAATATTGGTTTTATTACGAAAAATTGATTTCTCTATGGGAATTTAACAGGGGGGGGGGGGGGGGGGAAGAGGTAGAGGACTTGTGGGAGGAGTCAAAAAACTATTTTTTTTGGAAATTGACTCCGAAACCTAGCTAGATAGCTTGGAAATGATCTAACTAAGAAAACAAAAGTTAAATTTTAAAAATCGGTCCAGTATTTCTGAAATTCTAAAAGATTTCCCCATGTTAAATCCCCATAGACATCACGGGGAAATTTTGTTTTCGCAATAAAATCAATATTTGACAAAATTTCACGAAATAAAAAGAAGGCTCATTCTTAAATTTTCCTTTAATTTAATATTATCGTTTATTGTTTATATGGCCGTAAAATTTGGGCAGCTTTCAGACTATAGATGATCAGGGGCTACAATGGTAAACATTTCTATTTTTCTCATGGTGAGTCACAGTTATACTGGTAGTGGTACATGTATAAACTTTGGCTAGGCGGTGGTTCAAATGCAGTTTCATCAACTGAACTGAAATAATAGAAACATGAAACGTTATTGGGCCTATCCATGAGATTGTATTACTAATCGCACATGTATGCGACTTTAGACATGAACATACTTTACAAAATGTACGATATTTTCTGTAAATGATGCCGAAAGTGGACTAGGTCTTCAAAGCAATACAGAAGCATTTGTCCTGAAACTTCCGTCAAGGTTAGTTCTGCTTTATTTACGCGAAAGATCATTGACACTTTTTCAAAATATGTTTCGTGAAATATCGCATATAATATGGGATTTTATTATATACCTACCCATGAAATACATGGTTATACGATGTAAGTAAAAGTCATATGTTCTCATCGATGAAATAAACAACTTCCGGTGAAAATACGACTACTTACGCTATCTATATTCATAACGCGCACCTGCAGCACCGGGCTGCAAATAGGCTGCAAATACACATTCATTACCGTATACTGTCTAAAAAACTGCTAATTTCCATGGAGCGGTATATAATAATAAGAATATTCATATTGAATATCCTCTATATAGTCATAAACTCTAATGGACGGGTTCAATTTCTATCAGGCCATTTGAAGGGGATTTGGATACGTCAGCGGAGGGGAGCTAATTTCCTCAGTTACACAAACTGGAAATGCTCACCGTATTTTTTTTTAACTTTTAACATAATGCAACAGTTATTCTGCCCTTTAAAGCTACTGTCTCTAAGAGATTTTCGAAAGAAAAAAAATTGAGCCTTTTGGCCAGTGTATATCCATTTAATATGCCGGACGTGTATACTGATCTGGTTCTATGTTGGTGCACAATTCGTTACGGACCGTTTCCTAAGCCGGCTATCCGAAATGTACTCAAAATTAAATCCATTTTCAATATATTTCCGCCAAACTTCATCAAGTTTAAAACAACTATTTGTCATTCCAAAAGCAATAACACGCCTCAGTATTATGCAGTATTAGAGGTACGGATTTTCTATTAACCCTTTCAACCCTAAGGAACTGGAAGTGATATGCTAATGTTCAGACCAATCCAATGGTCACAAAATGATTTTCACATTCGTCCATTTATGAAAAGGGGGTGTTTTTGTTCTCAAAAATTACTTTCAAAAAGTGCAGATCCTGATGAGACGGCTCGTTACGAGCCGGCTCATCTGGATCTGCACGTTTTGCATAAACCGCTATAGCGGGATTTCGGGTTCAAAGGGTTAAGGTAGTAGGTCATATATAGATACACTCAGCCTCAATGATAATTGCTTCATAAGAGTGATGTGATATATGAATATAACATATGTACATATTGTCTTGTTACTTTATACTATATGGTTCATTGAGTTGCCATCTCCGCCATCTTTGTATGTACAAGCCATCGTACAATTTCACCACTTCGTGCGTTTGACACATACAGCAAATAATATGACAGTAAACCAAATAAAAGTTGGTACCATACATAATAGACATAAATGACAACGGCAAGCTATAAATATTATGCCAGCAAATTATACAAACGACGAGATATCTAAGCATTTCTCCCATCAATCTCAAAATAAATTTTGATGTGTAAACTTTTCAATTAGATGCACAGCCTATGTTAGTGTACACGTTACCCATTGGTAAAGCCATATTTACTCGCATAGTAGATTAGCAGGCACCAGAGACAATGCACTCAGGTAACTGCTTACATGTCACTGGAATTGGTAGCTAATAACAGAGTACAGTAGTGGGTATATATGGTATGTGTTGTGTGGTTGGCCAGGTAACAGTGATACACTGTGCGATTTTCTGTGTATGAAGCTATCTATAATGGTGGTTCATGCTGTTAAAAACACAGGCACAAACCTGTCCAGAAAACAGACATATTTTACAGTTTGGTGTAATATAATGGATAGGAGTCCGTTCTCCCGCCTTTTCCACATGTGATTAGCTACATTATATTATAAGTTCTACCTCATATTTTAAGTTCTTTGTCAACGGCAGAACAGGTGAAACTGGTTGATGGCTGGAACACACAAAGATGGCCGGCTTGGCCACTCCATGTTCCGTATAGGATACAATAACGAGGCAGTATTCACATAATAGCTGTTTATCCCGTCAACACAATGCGTATGTGAAACACGGTGCCGTGAAGCATTTTTGATATCCTGTCAATACGACCTAATCACTGCGTATGAATATGTGCGGTGGCTGGGGTTATTTTTTTGCATTTTAAAGCCATTTGTAGGTGTTGACGGGATAAATAGAATAGTAGGTTTGTGCCGTGAATGGGAAACATATCTGGCGCGGCACGGAAACGGGAACCTCCCGTTTCCCGTTTCCGTGCCGTGCCAGATATGTTTTCACATTCACGGCACTAACCTAATATTCTCTATATAGTCTATATACTGTTGTGAGCAAGCCACAGTCTTAGCCCATTCAAACATACAATTGCAAACTATGTATATCTTGATGAGACGGTCGTAACGAGCCGTCTCATCAATGTCTACAGTATTTTCAGATTTGTTTACAGTATTCCTTTTACAGTGGGGTCAGCGTGTAAGTGCACACACGAACGAACACGACAGGTTGGTTCCAACCTGTCGTGTTCGTTCGTGTGTGCACTTACACGCTGACCCCACTGTATGATTAATAAAGTAGTTTCAACATTAGCATGGACCGGTCTATATCAGTTGTATAGGGATGAACGGGTTAAGCGCAGATTCACACAACAAAATAAGTTTCAGACCAGACACTGCTTAAAAAAAGTTCAGTATTGTACCAATTAGAATATGTGTATTATTTGCGTTTCTGTTGAGATAATCAACACAGTTCTAGTAACCGATTCACCAACATTGCAGCGTATACTTATGTTACTAAGTGTACTTTGAGTGAGAAATATTCACTGTATTCATTAATGAATGTTTTATTTAATGAAATAAAATAATGAAATAAAATAGTTTCTAACTAAAGCAAAATGTCTGTGATAATGTAATAAATTACAGTATAATAATTCTGCATAACTTAATCATCTTTAGTTTAATGCATTTCAGTAGAATCAATAATTACTCCCTCCATAATATACTTAACTACTGTCTGTTCCATGTATTGTATTTACTACTGTCTGTTCCATGTATTGTATTAACTACTGTCTGTTCCATGTATTGTATTTACTACTGTCTGTTCCATGTATTGTATTAACTACTGTCTGTTCCATGTATTGTATTAACTACTGTCTGTTCCATGTATTGTGATTTAACTATACTCGTCTGTTCCATGTATTGTATTAACTACTGTCTGTTCCATGTATTGTATTAACTACTGTCTGTTCCATGTATTGTATTAACTACTGTCTGTTCCATGTATTGTATTAACTACTGTCTGTTCCATGTATTGTATTAACTACTGTCTGTTCCATGTATTGTATTAACTACTGTCTGTTCCATGTATTGTATTTAACTACTGTCTGTTCCATGTATTGTATTTAACTACTGTCTGTTCCATGTATTGTATTAACTACTGTCTGTTCCATGTATTGTATTAACTACTGTCTGTTCCATGTATTGTATTAACTACTGTCTGTTCCATGTATTGTATTAACTACTGTCTGTTCCATGTATTGTATTAACTACTGTCTGTTCCACGTTTTGTATTTACTACTGTCTGTTCCATGTATTGTATTAACTACTGTCTGTTCCATGTATTGTATTAACTACTGTCTGTATTGTATTAACTACTGTCTGTTCCATGTATTGTATTTACTACTGTCTGTTCCACGTTTTGTATTTACTACTGTCTGTTCCATGTATTGTATTAACTACTGTCTGTTCCATGTATTGTATTAACTACTGTCTGTTCCATGTATTGTATTAACTACTGTCTGTTCCATGTATTGTATTAACTACTGTCTGTTCCATGTATTGTATTAACTACTGTCTGTTCCACGTTTTGCTGCCGACGAACTTTTGGCACATTAAATCTAAAAAATATTTAAAAGTAAGTACTTTTTTATCAATATTGATTTTATGGGAATTTAACATGGGGAGTAAATTTCCAAAAAATTGGAAATTGACTCCGAAACCTGGCGAGATAGCTTGAAAATGATATAACTAAGAAAACAAAAGTTAGATTTTGAAAATCGGTCAACAAAAAAAAACAACATTTAAAAAAAATCTACTATTTTTAGCCCCATGTTAAATTCCCATAGGAAAATCGTTGTTTCGCAATAAAATCAATATTTGATGGAATTTCATCAAATAATCTTTTTTGGGGAGGGTGACATTTTTGTTATTGATGAAAAAGTACTTACTTTTAAATATTTTTTACATTTAATGTGTTTAACAGCCAAAAGTTCGTCTGCGTTTAATGGGGGGGGGGGGGGGGAGGGATTATGTCCTACCTGTGATTTTAGACGGGGGGGGGGGGGCGGATTTTGTCCTCTGGTGTCAAAAATCATAGGGGGGGGGGGGGGGGGGGGGGGGGTGGTGGGGGGAGGGCAAGCACCATGTCAGGTTATTCTAATTTCAGGGCTGAATATACTTTTCTCGATGTAAATATATACCGTTCTGATTGTTGGACCCCCCCCCTCCAGACAGTGGATACGTATACTAAAGCAATGTTGGTGAAATCGGCTATTGTGCTCAATGATTATATAGAGAGTAGTAGGTTAGTGTCATGAATGGGAAAACATATACGGCACGGCTCATGAATTTCTTTATTTCTCATCAGAAGTATATGTTATGACCACTCATTTGAACCGTCTCGCCGAGACGGTTCAAATGAGTGTCACAACATATACTTTGGTTCAGAAATAAGGAAAATAGACAGAGAATAGTAGGTTAGTGCCGTGAATGGGAAAACATATCTGGCAAGGCTCAGGAAACGGGATGGGCGAGGCTCTGCTATGTTTCTCGGCAGCTTGCGTTCCAGTCTTGTCGGATTTTGGAATGGAATGGTGCTTAACGGCCCATCAACACAAAGAGTATCATTTAGGGCCAAGGAAGGTAGATGAAGAATATAACTAATAGTAAAATAGTTAAATGTGGTAATCGGATTCTGGAGATGAATTACCCTTGGGTTGACAAAGTGAGAAGTTAAGATGGTATAAGTCATACAATTTATTCTACGCTTCTAAACATACATGTATTGCAAACACTCCAAATAAATAGTATGCATGTACACCTGGACGGATATACTAAACTATTGACACGATGTTTCATTATAATATTCGTTAGCAATATGGATAGTTTGACCATTAAGTTTGTATTAAGTAGTTCTGCTTCGCCGCCTATTCTCAACCAAGGAACGAATTCCGTAAGCGGCGGTTTCTCCAATATCTATCAGGTTTATCATTAAATGTTCTCCATAACGGCAACCCAATATTTAACCCGAATGTTCTGTCTGTAACGCAGTGCGACTTTAAGTCGCCCTGGTAACAGCCAGAAAATTAGGGTTGCCCAATATTGGGCACTAGAAGCCAAGCCTTATGTGTTGATGCGATGCCTTTACAGCCCATAACATCTATTTTAGTATAGTACTGACTTGCTGTTGGACTATTAAAGCACAATTTGTGAAATTGTAACCATTTTACCATCCCTGCTACTCGTTACTAACATTCTTAACCCTTAGAATGCGGGAACCGAAAATAGTCGTCTGCTGATAATTCATATTTTGTCTTTTCTCTCAGTAAAAACATGGTTTGGCAGCATTTTAGAATCATTTCCATTGTAAATGATTCTAAAGTGCTGCCAAACCAAGTTTTTGATGAGAAAAATTGAAAAATAAAAAATATTCAGTAGACGACACATTCAGCACTGTAAGGGTTAAGCTGGTGAGTTTTCCGTCTTTTGATATCTTGCTTATAAATCAGCTGAAGGCTATTCAATGCGTAGGAACGTGGTTCGCTCAAGAATTCCTACCGTTCCTGCGGGCCGTTTCACTAAACTTCGTACGATAAAATGTTCGTAAGTGCAAATTTACGATCGTCTGGAAATTTCAATTGATGGATTTACATTTATTGAGCATAGGCTGCATATGCAGCCTATGCTCAATAAATGTAAATCCAATAATAGTTTACAAGAAAACGTTGTTAATGTGACATTTACAGACTATGATAATTTTGCATTTACGAACATGTTAGTCGTACGACGTTTAGTGAAACGGCCCCTGAGCCGAGCCTGCTAAACTTGATATCAGAAGATACTAGCGGTCTATTATATTTATCTGGTAACGTTTTGTGATAAAGCATGGACAAATAACCTGATGACATGATAACCACGCTTAATCATCAGATATTCTGTGCGGTGTAGTTAAAAGTAGGACTTTAAAACAAAATAAGCCAGATTTGTTATGTCATAGACACTCTTTGCTTGCATAAACCAGTCAATTGATGTACTAATCTACTTCACAGGCATGTTAATGTATCATTTACATCAGTTTCAAGCATATGCTTTGGGATTATTTTGTAAGTCGGAGCATGTTTGTCATGTGGGGCGGTTTCAATTCCAGGGTGGTCACAGGAGATTGAATTTATCTTTCTTAACAATAATTAAACTTATATTTTAATTAGTGAATATCCAGAGCAGAGTGGGTGGGTGCAGGTTATGGAAAAATAGGTCGCACAACATCCATACAAAAAATGAAAGTAGCAGAGAATAGCGAAATATGTGGTCATTGGTTAGTTTATATAGAAACAATCAATGGTTGTGGTGGATTGAAATCAGGCTGCGTTAGTCAAATAAATCGCATAGTCACATATTGTACACTTAATAGACGGCTTGAAGTAACTTGACTCACCCTCAGTGGCGACTGTTATGCATACAATAACATATCGTACAGTTCATGTCGTGTAGCGCAAATATTTTGATGGGCATAAATACTCATCGTTTATGGAAACTTGTAACGCCATTTAACTATGTAAGATGCACTGTAGAGCCGACTATTGTTCATCGACGACTATCGTTCACGTGTATAATTAAGCCGGGGAAAATAACTTAGCCATTTCTGAAGCCATTTCACCTCTGTTCATCGACTACTTTCGTCCACGTGTATATAATTAAGCCGGGGAAAATAACCTAGACATTTCTGAAGCCATTGGCTTCAGAAATGGCTAAGTTATTTTCTCCGGCTTAATCATACACGTGAACGATAGTCGTCGATGAACAATAGTCGGCTCTAACATCAACGACTATTGTCGATGACTAACGTTCACCGGTAGTTAAGTTTCTTCAAAATTGTCTAAGTTGTTCAACGACGCACAGTAAAGGTGAAATGGCTTCAGAAATGGCTATGTTATTTTCCCCGGCTTAATTATACACGTGAACGATAGTCGTCGATGAACAATAGTCGGCTCTACAATGCACTCTCGTGAAATGATGATGATAAATACAATGTAGCTAGCTCTATATTTTCTCAAACAGTTTGTACTCATCATGTAATATGACCTTCTCCTGTTGCTTCGAGCAAGTGTCGTACGAATGGATACGGATGCACATTCGTTCGTATTCACGTGCCTTTTCCAACCGCCCTAATTCAAAATATGCTACAACCAGCTGCTGAAATGTTCTAACTCGTTCTGTGCTCAGCTCTAGAGCTCTTTCTGCTCTCACTATTGCTAATTGGTAAAGTCCATTTGTAATTAGCCAATTAGACTCGTATTCTAATATTGTGGCATTATAACCCACGTGCAATTCTAATGTATTTTTATTTAACTTTGCCTCTTTTGATTCAGACAGATTTCTTTCGAATACCATTATATTACCAGCCGAGAATACCTCTGTATATTTTATATTTTGATAGAAAGTTCTGTGCCTTAGTGACGTCACTGCAAAGTTGAATGTATTACTGCCCGCTAAGAGAATACGACGATAATACTGGTTATTAATGTGAATATAGTCAGAAAAGTTGTTTAGTATTCGGAGTTTAGACTTATTGGCAAGGTGTGTGTCTGTTGTAGCTTTATACAAGTGGTATTCATTGTGAATCATCACCAATATCGGTACATCATGTTTCAATAGAGAATATCCGCCGGTGGCATACAGCGGGGTATCTATTACCACTCCCCTAACGTTGGCCTGTTTTTGTATAAAATCTAAGCAGCTGTTCGAGTCTCTCGATTCCTTTGCATCGCGGTATGCCCAACTGGAGGCGGACCCATCTGACGCCGATGGAAAGTTTGCATATGAAATGGCAGCAAAACATGACAGCGTCGCTAACAATAGAGATAAAACAAAGTACTTCTGACGAGGACTGTCAATATGACCTTGGCAAGCAAGGAGCTGTACAGCATGGTGAAATACATACGATGTGAGTATCAACTGTATGACAAATACATTGTGTAGAAACCGTGCTTGACTATGTCCCACTGATGAATAAATAATACACAGTGTAATAAAACTGAATACAACCGAACAGAAGTTGTATTTATGACACATCTCAGTTTCATTGACTAGAGAGTAGAATAGCAGTATAGTCATTGCGATTGCTGCACATTTTATAGCATAACCAGGAAACAGTATGTCCAGATAGTTGCTATGGATACCGGTGGTATACATTATCCTGGCCCTTTCGTTTAGCACATTGAACGTTATCCATTGAATCGGAGACAGAAACCATTGGCCGTATCTGTTGTAATCCTCAAATCCGCATAAAAGTAATCCGAACGTTCCACCAAGGCAAGACCAAGCTATTCCGAAAATCTTCACTGACCAACCAGTGTCCGTCACAACGAATAGTGGAATGAAGACAACAACGACGAAGAGGCTACCATCAACGCGGATGTAGCAGCTGATCCCAACCAGAAAACCACCTCCAACAAGCTTCATGACTTCCGGAAGTGGCATAGACATGACACCCGAGATAGCAGACTTAATGTCACAGTGTACAATAGCCACATCGTTATCAGTCCGTGATGACGCTGAAGAATCCGATCCCCACCACCTTCTATACGCCCTCGTTTGGCAAATTAACTCATTTAAACTGGAATCTGTTGAACCAACACTTCCGTCGGATGTCCTGCGATCCTCGCCGTCGTTTCTTGACACTATGTTTCCATTTTGATCTTGGATTGTTCGCTTACAATTGCTTGATATTGTTTGTTTTGAGCTACAGTCGCCATCATTTTGTTTCAAAACCGTGCGTTGACTTTTGTTTGGTTTGCTACTTTTCGTAATCAAGTCATCGTGACTTGATGACACCGGAAAACATATTGCTAAGCCAAGGAACAAGAACGGCGCTATGAAACTGTTGACTAGTGTATGGGTGCCGAACAACGTCATGTGGAAAGATAAAGCAGTGATTGCGCATGTCAGAGTAGCTAGCAGACGACATCGGAATAACTTCCGCATGAACAGGAAGACAGTGGCTGGCAGAGTGGATGATACCATGGCGTGGAATATCCGGCAAGTCTGCAATGAGAAGATGTGAAATCATATGATTGATTACGTGTACAATTTCGACATGATTACACACAATACAGGCTAGTGTGTTTGCATATCAAATTTATCAGGAACAGCTAGGAAACGGTATGAATTCCGAGGTTCGACAATTCCTACCGTTTCGAGAGAATACAAATCTAGTGTCTGTTGATATCAGGTTTAACCCTTGACCGCTACTCACAACAATTGTCGTCTACTGTTGCTTTCATATCATGCCTTATTTCTCAATAAAAACATGGTTTAACAGCACTTCAGAATCATTTCCAATGGAAATGATTCTGAAGTGCTGTCAAACCATGTTGTAAATTATTCTAAAGTGCTGTCAAAGCATGTTTTGATGATAAAAATGGAAAATAGAAAATAAACAAAAAAATAAGGGTTAACATATGAGGCTAGGAAACCGGTAGGAATTCCTACTGTCGTGGTGGTGACATGTATTGTCATATATTATGATTTTTGAAACGAAAACAACTTTGAAATAGGAAAGGACATTGGACATTTTGGTGTAATGAAAGGTTCGACGAGAGGGTCAACAACTGCTACATGACGAGTAATTACATGTTTGCCATCTATCGACGTTCGTCAATAACATTCTAAATAGAGAAAGGTATTCCACTGTCTCAGTCCGTAACTGGGTCACTCCTTTAGCAAAGTAACATCGTAATGGTTAGTGTCGTATTTATTTGACTATGGTGGAAGTTGATCTACTACACGTAACGATACAATTATCACATAGTTTCTTTTTATTGGACCAATGTGATTATACTTACCAAGAAGGAGTTGTCATGAACGCCGATGCCCTTGACAACGGTAAGGACGGCGGCGTACACCCTGGGCAGCATAAAGGAGCGGAGACTGTACATGCCCGACTGGGCCAGCTGCTGCTCCGCCGGCGTCGTGACGTTCTCCGTCGGCGGCAGGTACTCGTAAGGCCGGAACCCGAACCCGTACACTTCCGAGAAGGCGACTGGAAATACACGTAGGGGATGGCATAGTTTATCAGGCGAGGCTAGGAAACGTGTAGGAATTCCGAGGCTCGCCGAGGAATTCCTACCGTTTCCGAGCCAAGTCTGATACCATGCTAATGTCCCTTTTCGTCATGTTTAACATAGGGGGCTATTAAACGAGTACGAATTCCGAGGCTCGCCGAGGAATTTCTACCGTTTCCGGTCGAGATTGATTAACGTTATACATAATGGAAGATCAAGCTAGAGTCCCAAGCTGCACACATAATAGCAGGGTTGAGGGTTTATCAGGCGGTGCTAGGAGACGCGTAGGGATTTATTGGCTCGTCGATGAATTATTACGCCTTTGTGAGCCGAGTCTGATGCCAGACTAGTGTATATTGACACCATGTTTAAATAGGAGGCCAGGAAACGAGTAAGAATTCCGAGGCGGTACCGAACTACGGCTGATAAACTGGATACATATGAATAGCGAATATAAAGCTAGAGTTCCAAGTATATTAGGCGTGGTTAGGAAACGCGTAGGAATTCCGAGGCTTTCTCACCTTTTCCGAGACGATTCTGATACCAGGCTAGTGTTTCGTGACATCATGCCTGACATAAGAGGCTAGCAATCATGCCGAGGAATTCATACAGTTTCCTATCTGAGACTGATAAACTTGATACAGACGGAGTGTAAAATCAGAGTCCCAAGTGTATCAGACGAGGATAGGACGTGCTTAAGAATTCCGAGGATGGCGGAGGAATTTCTTCCGTTTCTGACCCCGAGACTGACAATACGGAGATTACCTGGGCCCGGTTGCTCAAAACCGCTGTTAGCTTAACAGACTGTTATATCCTTAGCAATACTAAGGATTTAACAGTCTGTTAAGCTAACAGAAGCTTTGAGCAACGTTTAACAGGCTATCCGGTTTTGAGACGTTCCCATGTATCCTGTAGAGATGTGTATATTACTGTTGTACATGTTTAACCCTTTGAACCCGAAATCCCGCTATAATAGCGGTTTATGCAAAAAGTGCAGATCCAGATGAGCCGGCTCGTAACGAGCCGTCTCATCAGGATCTGCACTTTTTGAAAGTAATTTTAATATTTCTTAGAACAAAAACACCCCCTTTTCATAAATGGACGAATCTGAAAATCATTTTGTGACCATTGGATTGGTCGGAACATTAGCATATCACAGTCCATTCCAGTTCCTTAGGGTTGAAAGGGTTAAACAACAAAACATTCACGAGTGAAACTTTCGAAACATCAATGAATACGTTTTTCCGTAATTTACCGTAATTGGGTTATTTGAGATAATTTCGTCTCGTTACAACTAACTGCACCTTTAAAACTGTTACTGCATTGTATCTATCATTGTGTACACCCGGATCTGATAAATACACCATTATCGCATGCTATAGTTATTGACCACATATGCAACGAAGTAAAATCACCCGTGGTATCCGGTTTTGGTTTTAAACAATGTTTATTTCGTGAAGTATAAATGTTATTCATTCGAATCTCCCCGAACGGCCACCTGTCTAGTAGAACCCCACTCTGTAGCAGCCTATGTATAGTTAACCTCCATACAACAGCCACCTAGTAGCTACAACGGCCAGTTTTGTGTCGTCACATGGGTGGCTGTTATAGAGAGGTTGCAGTGTACATGATACATATATAAGGTGCATGATCACGTGGTTACAACAACAACAACGTCGCCCACTCCAAAGTAGGTATTAATTTGATAGTTTCCTTAATATGCAACGGATTTTGATGAAGTATGGCGGAGCAAACGCGTCATGAGCTGCATTTGGTGGTCTATGGAGTTTGGCACAGACTTATGTCGTTTTTGCGGAGAATCGATTTCCGTGTCGGAGATTCTTCGCAAAAACGACAGAAGTTTGGGCGAAAATACAGAGACCACCAAATGCAGCGTAACAAGACGCGTTTGATGCGCCATATTTCATCAAAATCCGTTACGTAATAAGGAAACTATAAAAGAATACGTACTTTGAATCGGTACTTGTTGTTGTTGTTAGTACCACGTGATCATACACCTTGATATAACTGGTAACAACATTAGAAAATAAGGTGCTTATGGTTACGCGTATGAGAAGACTTCTGAACTATTCTATTTTGTCTGGGATGCGGTTAACCCTTTCCCTGATAGAGACGAATTTTCACGCCTCTGCAGAAGATGTCTTTTGAAAACATTGTGGGAAAAGGAGAAATTGCTTGTAACAAGCAATTTCTCCTTTTCCCACAATGTTTTCTACTCTATCAGATAATTTAACCAACATTTGACCCAGCATTTCATTCTTTTATTCAGATGTTTTCGATTTGGATGAGTCGAAATATCGCAAAACAGGGAAAGGGTTAATGAGCAAATATTGATATGGTTATGGTGACGTTCTACTGTATTACAGACACACTAGCACCCAGTAACCTGTTTTGTGTGTTGTAATCAACAAAGGCGAAACACAATTATTATCGACAGTTTAGTACGGATACTCCAGGATCAGATATTTGGGTGATTTCACTGTATTTTATAGTCAACCCTTTCAACCCTACGGACCAACTATAAAGCCGACATTTGCAAATACTGAAGATCCAGATGAGATGGCTCGTAACGAGCCGTCTCACCAAGATCTGCAGTTTTTGTCATTATTTTCATGTGTTATTAAAATGTACTCCTGATATGTTTATAATGATCTACTCTGAAAATGTGCATGAACCAATCTATGCTGGTTATTTAGGGGTGAAATGGTTAACTGTAGGTTCGTTACAGTTGTGCAAATGAGTATCTATAATTGTGTCTTTTCCAACCATCTGTCAAATTTCCGCCCCATATTTTGTATTTTCTATTATTTTGAAAAGATTTGCGATATTATGAATGCTAATTATGTTGACCAACCACGACAAAGTCGGGCTTGTTGCGATTCTGTCCATTATAGGCTTAGCACACTATTGAGGTTTTCTACTAGTTTTTACAAATGTCAATTTACTGAATTGCTTTTTAAAGTTGCCCATCTGCCTCAATATAACAAATACATCCATTATCTACCCTTCATGTGCATAAATACCTCGTGTGGATGCCGTAATTTAACATATTGTAACTATTTGCCGGCCATTTTAGGATGCAAAATTGTCATCGGTCGGATTCCCGATATGGACAAGTAAAATCGCCAATAGAAATATGGTATTCAAAACCATGTTGAATTCTTTTTTTTTTTTAATTATTTTCTTTTTCAATATAGCGATATACAGTACGTGCGCGGGCACACTGGACCCCACGACATAAGCCACATTTTGCTGCGGTGAGTCGTCATCAATGCACAGTACAAGAAGGATCGACATAACACACATTGTATACCATGTGCAATGTTTAATGGGCCATGTAAACACGGAACAACTTCCCGTTGCTTGCATACAAATGAGGCCACCATGCTAATACAATTAGGCCGCATTTATAATAAAATTAGGCCACCGTGATCACAGCGTATATTGAGGGCAACTCCCAGATTATAAAGAGATATCTTTCATCGCGGGAAACTATGGTCTAATCATTTTTCCACAACTTTTCTTCTTGGTTTTCGACGAAAAACGTGTTTTTGGCAGCACTTGATAATCGTCTCCAATGGAGACGATTATCATGTGCTGCCAAACCACATACTATGCTGACAAGCCATTTTGCCGATTATTCAAAACGGAGAATGTGGCGGACAAAAAGTGCAGACGACACGTGAAGTTAAAATGGATAAAACGACTAGCACGTAACTTAGGATTTAGATTTTCGCGTCTCAATTTTATTTTCAGTTGAAAGGTTAGCTTCATGCACATTGTCACAATTCGGAATTCCGTACACACCCCATCCATGAACGGATTATAACATTTGGGGAGTTTTATATATACTACCTGTTTTGTTTGATAGTTAAATATTTCTTTCATTCTTGATAAATTAATTACATGTAATACAAATAGATTTTTTCATCTTTTTTCTGTATAATTTGTAAAGAAAAGTGCATATATAGAATATATGCAT
Organism: Conchocele bisecta; assembly: GCA_029237695.1. Lineage (NCBI taxonomy): Eukaryota > Metazoa > Mollusca > Bivalvia > Lucinida > Thyasiridae > Conchocele > Conchocele bisecta. The sequence goes on from CM055277.1 coordinate 69,397,055, forward strand.
TAAGTTTGGAAATAAAAGGAAACCTTAAGCTAGTATCTCACTGGGTTGCGACTGCTGGCGATAAATTGCGAACGGCATTCGCGAGGGAGTTTCCAAAATGTTTCGAAACGTTCGCAGGGGTTCTCAATTTCCTCGCGTGAGTCGCAGGGCCTCGCTCTCGTGTCGCTGGAATTTTGAACATGTTAACAAAATTCGCGCTACAAATTGTCTCTCAAAATAGTCACAGAGTCGTCGCTGGTGTCTCGAACCCTTCTCAATTTATTTTCCTTCCGTGAGTCAGAAAGGGCGAGAAATGTGAGACAACTTTGTGAGTGGTTGGCGACCTATGAAACTAAATTGTGATTGATTTGAGACAAAAATGAGAATCGGATATTCCGGGCGCGAGAGAGGCGCGAACTGCCCTGGGACCTCTGGGAGCGCAACACAATTGCGAATAAATTGCGATATCTCAATTGTCACGCATACTGACTGTCACGCTAATGTCGCGCGACATTCGCGTGAATGTCACGCGACACTCGAGCGACAGTAGGAAGTGCCAACAAATCGCAATTTTGTTGCGCGAATCTGGCGCGAATGCATGCGAACTCTCGGCGAATTTTGGCCCAAGTTTCGCCGGGAGTTCGTGCGACATTCGTGCAACATTCGTGCGACATACGCGAACGTGTCGTAAGTACCAATTCAGTGTTATTCCAAGTGATTCCAAGTGAAAATTGTCGCTAATTCTCGCAATTTTGTGTCTCCAACTAGTCGCGACCTGTCGCAGCCCTTTTATGATAGTATCCAATGTTTGTATACATCTAGTATTTATCCCACATCATCCGTATTCCAGAGTTTTCTGCCCGGGTTATTTGCAAACCCAACCATGGTACGGCGCAGGGATGGATCCAGCATTTGGGGAGCGGTGTGTATGTGTGTGTGTGTGTGTGTGTGTGTGTGTGTGTGTGTGTGTGTGTGTGTGTGTGTGAGGGGGGGGGGGGGGGGTGTTTAGTTGCCAAGGTAACTCTTGCAAGAGTAATTGCAAGAGTTACCGTTCGCACGGGTGTCCGACTGTACGGTCAATACATCGCCTGCCAACACTCGCGGAGTATCTCCTCGTACATGCGGACGAACCGTGTGCTACGTATTTCGTAGTTTGTATCACAGGTGAATGAAAATAAAATTCCATGTCGGTATCATCTCTAGTATATAATTTATATTAGAAACTAGATAACCAGGTGATTTCTTTTCAGGCACCTGTCGTTTGTACATTCTGTATAACTATTTCTATCACCCGAGATCAGTAGCCGATTTCATCAAAATTGCAAGGTATACTTTTCTAGCAAAGTATACTTTGAGGGAGAAATTTTCAATTTTAGGATAAATTTATTTATTTGTATTATACTGAATTTATTACATTATCACAGCCATTTTGACTTTGATAGTGTAATACATTCAGTATAATAATTATGCATATTTTTAATCATCAAATATATGCAGTTGTTAATTCTATGTGAAATAATGCATTTCGGGAAAAATAAATTATTACTCCCTCAAAGTATACTTTGCTAGAAAAGTATACTTTGCAATGTTGGTGAAATAAGCTACAGAAGTGGACATGTCATATACTATATTGCAAAATGCACAAATCCTCTCCCACACCATTCTTCAACGGGAAACAATAAACAAATAAATAAAATCGCGTATAAATGCATATACTGTGGGAAACACTAGTATGGCATTTCTCGAGAGAAAACCTGTTAACATGTTCACCCCTAAGTAACCGGCATATGTAGGTTCTCATGAAGGTTTATACAAAATAGAAAATGGATACTCTTGTAAAACAAATAGAAAATATTCACAACAGTGAAGAGATCGACGAGGCGGCTCGCTATGAGCAGACTCGTCGATATCTTCAATGTTTTCATGTATTGCCATTGTTATTTATATTCAAAGACTTAATTAGGACTTCTTAATTATTCTTCACCACTAAGGTCCAAGCAAATCCACGTGCTTAAAATGTAATTAAAGCAAATCTTGACTTTTATCGCTGTGTATTCAGAGTGTCAGTTTCAACATGAATTGTTTTGTTCTATTGTTGTTGTCAAACAAAAGAGCAAATAGAACGGCACATTCGAAACTGTACACGATGTCGGTGTCTATATTATGGTGGTTAGTTAGAGACAGTTTGTCTCTTCGTTTCTTTGCTGCGTAGAAACGAAGATTAACCAGTACACCCCTAAGTAACTGGAAGGGATTTTGATACGTTAATTTTCCAACCAACCCAATCGTCGCAAAATGATTTTCAGACTAGTCCATTTATGAAAAGGAGGTATTTTTTTTGTTCTCAAAAATATGGACATTACTTTCAAAACGTGCAGATCCTGATGAGACGGCTCGTTACGAGCCGGCTCATCTTGATCTGCACTGTTTTGCAAGAACCGCTATAGCGGGCTTTCGAGTTCAAAGGGTTAAGAAGATTAAATTTCGTTCATTCATTTCTACGCCGCATTCAGCCCAGCATGTAAGGCCCGGATAATGATATAGCCTGACCACATATGTCACAAGCCCGTTTCTGCAATCATAAGTTAAGGAGCTGCTGTTCAGGGGTTAGACCAATCATAGCCACTGTTCAGGGGTTAGACTGGTCATACATTTCATAAGCCCCATTACTGCAGTCACCGTTAAATATCATGAGCTAGACTGACCACAAACGTAGCAAGCCCCACTTCTCCAGTTACAGTCACAGATAAGGAGCTTGATTATCCCTACATGTTCCAGTTGCTTCAGCCACAGGTCAAGAGAGCGACTGTAAATGTTATAATGTACATTTATATTAGCAAATCTCAGTTACATTTCCGGAGTTAGACTGTCCACGAAGGTAGCAAGCCCCACATCTCCAGTTACAGTCACAGATAAGGAGTTTGATTAGCCCCAACTGGCATACGTTTCTCCAGCCACAGATCAGGGGCCCGTTTCACTAAACTTCGTACGACGAAAATGTTCGAAAGTGCACAATTAGGATAGTCTGTAAATTTCACATTAACAATGTTTTCTTGTAAACAATTATTGGATTTACATTTATTGAGCATAGGCTGCATATGGAACCTATGGTCAATAAATGTAAATCCATTAATTGAAGTCGTACGAAGTTTAGTGAAACGGGTTCCAGGAGACTGACTGCAAATGTTATTTTATCCCGTCAACACAGTGTATGTGCCGTGAAACACGGTGCCGTGAAACATTTTTGATATCCAGTCAATACTATGTTTGCATTTTACAGCCATTTGAAGGTGTTGACGAGATAAATAGAATAGTAGGTTAGTGCCGTGAATGGGAAAAAATATCTGGCGCGGCACGGAAACGTGCTCGGCATAGCCTCGCCCATCCCGTTTCCTGAGCCTTGCCAGATATTTTTCCCATTCACGACACTAACCTACTATTCTCTATATATCCAGCCTAACGCATGAAACGCAACTGTAACTGGCGAAGTGCGTTAGGCTGGCCACAAATGTCATAAGCCCAATTTATCAATCTAGATGGTAATATTACATGCAACGGTCGTTGTATCTGCACGGTAATTTCAAATCAATATTGTCGGAAAACATTACATGGACCGTGGAAAACAAACATAGATTATTGCCAGACAAACACTCAAACAATTACCATCAACATTCAGGGATACCCCCCGAGGTTTCATGAAGTATAAAATATACATGGACTTCATAAAACAGTTACATAGGAGGCCCAACTATTTCAATTTCCTAAAATATAAATGATAAAATAAACATTGATCATAGAGCATAATTATATCAGTTAGATCGATTGATTAGAAGTGTATCGCCGTTCAGCAGAACTGTCATTTACAGACGAGACTGCAACCGTATGGGGGTGGGGGTAGTGTGGTGGTATTAGTATTAATTCCCAGTATTAGTCCCGGCTACGATATGAATACTAAAGGATGCACATAAACCTGTCCACCATCCGGACATGCTTTGGAGCAAGCGTGGAGAATGATGCGTTGAATGAATGTCGAGTTTTATGGCCTGTCTTATAATAGGTTACCGAAATTGGAAAATCATGAGTAAATTCCCTTAGAACTACTTCCGGTACACCATCAGCGTTGTAATTAATGGATTGTGTCAGTTTGACGTCACGTTCCTTAGTTAAACTTAGTTTAAACTAAACAACGTGATATCAAACCGACATATTCCTCCAATTATAACGTCAATGATGTCACAGATATAAGAACATGGATGACAATGCTCAGTCTTTATACGATTTTAATATCTATCATTATATTCCACTCAACCAGCTGGCCAAGTTCCACATGCACCCGTTTTCAAACTGATTGGTTTCGTGTCAGTAATGAATATGGCAACTCCTACCAGATTATAAACGAGTCTGCTTCAAGCAGGTCAGCTGATCCAGTATGTCACCTGAAGACTAAACTGAATTGCCATTATTAGGTTTGAGGAATTTGATTCCTCAAACCTTTTGTTTTCGTTGGTTTTTTTTTTCTTTTTAGGTTTGAGGAATTTGATTCCTCAAACCTTTTGTTTTCGTTGGTTTTTTGCCATTATTAGATTTCGTTGGTTTTTTTGCCATTATTAGGTTTGAGGAATTTGATTCCTCAAACCTTTTGTTTTCGTTGGTTTTTTTTTTCTTTTTAGGTTTGAGGAATTTGATTCCTCAAACCTTTTGTTTTCGTTGGTTTTTTTTTTCTTTTTCTTTTTTTTCTTTTTATTCAGCCGTCGAGACTACAGCCCAAACCGCTGGTCGGATCGACTTCAAATTTTGTATACCGATTCGCATAAACAGTGAGACGAGAATAACGCAATTTTCAGAATTCTCATGACGTCACTTTCTACGAAACCGGAATTAAGTGACGTCATATATCATATAATTCCCTATAACTTCCTTATTTTCCAACCGATTTCAAAAATTCTTTTTGAATTGTAAAGCTGCGAGAATTCTCTATCTTCGTTTCGCTGACAATGTTTGGCTATCTGCTCAAATGAGAGAGCTATAGACATGTGAAATTGATAAAAAAATGAAAAAATCAACAATTTCAGATTTTTATTTTATTTTAACGGGTGGTCTTTGAAAACAGTTTCCAATTTGTACAGTAATCTCAGCAACATAATTTTTTGACAGCGTCACGCGGGACATTCATCCGCACAGAAGATGATATTTTTCAGAGCAATGGCTTGAATAGTTCTGATTCTATTGTCTTTCAAACTTGGACGTTTTTTTTCAATTTTTCAAATTTGAAATGGTCATAACTTTTTTATTATCTAACCGATTTCAAATATTTTTTTTGCATTAAAAAGCCAACAAAATTCTCTATCTCCGTTTCACTGGTAGTTTTTGGCTATCTGCCCAAATGAGAGAGTTGTAGGCATTTATTTGAAGTTTTAAAAAAAATTGAAATGGTCATAACTTCCTTATTATTCAACCGATTTCAAATATTTTTTTTGCATTAAAAAGCCAATAAAATTCTCTATCTCCGTTTCGCTGGTAGTTTTTGGCTATCTGCCCAAATGAGAGAGTTGTAGGCATTTGAAGTTTTTAAAAAAAATTTTTAAAAAAAATTGAAATGGTCATAACTTCCTTATTATTCAACCGATTTCAAATATTTTTTTTGCATTAAAAAGCCAATAAAATTCTCTATCTCCTGTTCGCTGGTAGTTTTTAGCTATCTGCTCAAATGCGCGAGCTACATGCATTTGAAGTTTGAGAACGAGCATATAAACTTAGCCGCCTAGAACAGTGTGTACAGCTGACAAACTTCGAGGTGGAGGCCAGACAGGTATGGTGGGCTGTATCAGACACTGGTTTTATATACGAACTGACATGCTGTGAGTGCTTTAGAATCGTCTCAACTTCAATGTCAGACTAGGGGGTTAACGGTACACATTTCGTAGAACGTTATATAATGAAAAATGCTTAGGATAGTCAAGCGATTCTGAAAATACAAAACTTTATTTTTTCAATTTCATTGGAATTGCATCAATTTTTTTTGAGTTTCATATGTTTTCGTCATTGGCAATGTCTTCTAATCACTTTGCCAGTGTACGTTTGTCAGTACATCAAGCCTCAAACCGTTGATGCAGCTTCAGCTGCTCTAGTTTATTATTCATTTGTACACAAATTAAATATGAGCCAGTCTGCACCGACGTCTTAATATAGAGCAATCCCGGTAGTTTCGTACCATGCCAGACATCCTTTGATCTGCATACATACGTACGTGTACAGCAGTCGAACCTCTCTAAACCGAACACGCAGGTAGTCTCTGTGTCCTTAATTTTACTTATGTCCTTGTCATCTATCTCTAATAATAACGCCTGTTCAAGTTCGCAAAGCACACCCGCATGCTTTTGCAAGGTCATATGTCTGCTTTACAGTGGAACCTCTCTAAACCGGACACCCTGGGGACCTCACATGGTGTCCGGTTTAGAGAAGTTCCACTGTATATGTAGATTTCACGACTCGTCTATGACAATACGACAGTTAATATTATTCGTCTGCTTGTGCAATTAAATCAACCTGGTGGATAAAAAGACCCGAATGTTCTCAAAAAAACTATGCGCAATGATTCAGTATACTTTCCCGTTGTATCACTTCATGATATTGCCTGGTGACACTTAAAGTTTTCGATAGTTTTAACATTACCCCTGTTATTTCAACCATGAGTCGCACGTAGAAATATTAAACACACGGGTTATATTGGTTTGTCTGTTCCTAGACATTCAAGTCAGATTTACTTACCGGAAGTGAATATCTGTACATGTACCATTTGCACCTCATCCGTTGAAGAGCTCGTCACATTAGATAATGGATACAGAACCGCCTGCGTTAATGTTGTTCAGATTGTCAACGCTTCTCAACATTTAATGGAAATGCCAACTCGCAAACAGGCAATTTGATTGTCTGAGCCTGAGCTGTGCTACAGCGCAGGCTCAGCCAATGAAGCTGTTGACTTAAAACACAATATTCAAGTAGTTTAAATAAGGAAATCGGCACATATTGGAAAGATAAAAATAAAGCAAAGGGAGGTAATATAAACTGGGCTATACCTTCAACAGACTGGAACACTTCATCCGGGTGTAGTATCCACCAGTTGGACGACTGTCTCACGTAATTCACCCTGACGACCATCGTCACCATGACAACCGCATATGGCATCCACCATGGCAACAGGTCCTCGTTTCCACACGGGCATGACGTACGGGATTTTGACGACTGCTGTGATGGTCGTTTGTGAGTAACGTTCCGTTTACTAAGATGGCGGTCGGTTACAGTTCCATATTTTTTTTTGGTTTTATTGGGCTGTTTTTGTTTCTTCATGTTTTATCCCATCGGCGTTCCATTCTATTGGTAATACATAGTAGCAGATATATGTATATTGTCACCTGAAAAAATGAATTAGTTAATAAGCAACGTAATATATAAGTTAAAAATTAACCAGGGCCCAGTTTCTCAAAACCTCTGTTAGCTTAACTGACTGTTCAATCCTTAACATTGTTTGAGCAACCGGGTCCAGGTAACTAACTGCGTATTTACAGCATACACGTTGGATCATAACTAATTGGGGCTGTGACTGAAAAAATGTGGCTTGTATGGTTTGTGACAAGTGTAACTCATGTAGCCTATTTCACCAACATTGCAAAGTATACTTATCTAGAAAGGTATACTTTGAGGGAGCAATCATTTATTTTTCGTGAAATGCATTATTTCATATAGAACTAACTACTGCATATATTTGATGATTAGAAGTATGCAGAATTATTATACTAAATTTATTACATTATCACAGCCAAAATGGCTGTGATAATGTAATAAATTCAGTATAATAAAAATTAATAAATTTATCCTAAAATTGAAAATTTCTCCCTCAAAGTATACTTTGCTAGAAAAGTATACTTTGCAATGTTGGTGAAATAGGCCACTGATCAAATAGCACACTAGCTGCTGCTGATATATATTGCGTGTTAGGAGCATGACGGGTGTTTCATTGATGGAATGACAGTGCAGATCCTGATCAGACTTTGCGGATGCACATCTGATCTGGATCTACACTGGTCGTAAAACTCATAAGACAATATGTTCAGTTACATCCGTAATTTTGTATCAATCATCGTATCACGGCTAGTGTGTTTTGATACAAGTATCATGCTCGGCTCGGATACGGTAGGAATTCCTCGGCGAGCCTCGAACTTTCTACACATTTCCTAGCCTTGCATGATAAACTTGCTATCAAACGACACTAGCGAATATGAAACTTATTAAAAGAATATATATTTATATTATTATATTGAAAATAATTTTTATTTTCATATAAAATAAATATTTTTTTTACCCATGTTAAGTCCACTTTACAAAACACATGAATTCTCGACCGTATTATTTGTCGGCAAATATGGACAATTGATACAACGGTGTGCGTCACGGAGGGACCCGTATGGTGACATACATCCAGATTTATTCAACTGTCATGTATGTAACCAGATAGCAGGGACATTAAATCATATGTATCACATTACATACAGATATTGTTTGCAGGTCTTTTCTTGATTATTACTTTACAAAACTTTTACGCAAAATGAACTTTATTTGTTTTAGAAATATGTGATCCTAAGTAGATAAGTGCGTCACGCGAGTGTGTCGTGTATTTCAATATATAGCATGTACTCTGAATGCATTTTCTATAATAATGTAAAAGTACATGTATTGAAATAGTTTCAAGTCGCCGAATGCGGCTGTGACTGGAGAAATTGGTCTATGGGATTTGATACCAGTGTAGCTCCTGATCAAATACCACACTCGTCGTGTAGCCTGATAATGATCTATATTGCTCGTTAGAAGCAAGACGTGTGTTTCATTGATGGAATGGCGAACAGTGCAGATCCTGATCAGACTGTGCGAATACACATGCTGATCTGGATCTACACTGTTCGCAAAATCCATAATCCGCATTTCTCCAACCACAGCCACATATATGTTTTCATTTCTTTCAATATATCGCATTTAAAAATATAAACAAATTACCATGATTGACCCGAGCTCTACATCAAGAAACGAAGTTTGCCCGAAATAACTCCATATAACGCCGTACGTTTCAAATTCAATTAATTTTTATTAACGGTTATTGCATTGCATTTCAATTCACGACATCGGAGAAGAATTAATTATAAGCATGGTCAATGTAGGACATAAAATGTGGAGGTGACTGGAGAAATGGAGCTTATTGGATTTGTGATCAGTGTAGCACCTGATCAAATAACACATACATGTAGCCTGCTACTGGTCTATATTGATTGTTAGAAGCATAGCGGGATTTCATTGATTGAATGGTGAACAGTGTAGATCATGATCAGACTGTGCGGATGCACAGTCTGATCTGGATCTACACTGGTCATAAAACCAACAAGCCCCATTTCTCCAGTCACAGCCACACCGTTGGTATGTGTGCTGGCAAAACGGACATTGAGGCATTTTATACCATTATTACTTCAGTTTAACTTTCATCTTTATACATGTTTTGTTTCATATTTTTTGAATTGACTGTCCAGAGAAATGTGGCTCGGTCACAGGGTTTGGTTTGCGACCAGTCTAGACCCCGATCCTCTAGCGCGCTACTAAAGCTGGATAGGTCTAATACTGAGTGTTAACGTAGCTGATCCTGGTCTACACTAATCGAAAAAGACATAAACGAGATTTCGCGAGATTGACGAGATGTCAATTTATATATCAATTTCGATAATGACAGCAATGTATCTCAGTAACTGAAATGAACACATTGCGTAGATCATTGACAGACTTGGCGGGTGCACACGCTGACATAGGGTTACTGTACTGTGGGCGAAACTATCTTAAGGCCTTTTTTTACCTGCCGGTGTCATTAATGTGATTCAATTGTATTCGCTTCTATTGGTTATTTATTGACACAGGCCGTGCGTATTAAACGAGGTTATAATTATTGGGTAGAAATTAAAGTACTCGAGTGAAATTTGGTCAAGAATAAATCACTTCAAAACTTTCACATTTTCCTCCACTATCCGTATAACGAAATATAGTGAAACAATAAGCACTATGACTGTAATACAAGTCATTCTTCAAGCATTTCCAATCCACTTTACACTGCTTGTATACCGAAAATGAGGTCATTATTATTTAATAAAATGTTTATACCAAGCATTTACATGTACATGTACATACATTTTGTATTATACAATACATTACAATACATTTTATACAATACATTTTATACAATACATTACAATACATTTTATACAATACATTTTATACAATACATTTTATACAATACATTTTATACAATACATTTTATACAATACATTTTATACAATACATTTTATACAATACATTTTATACAATACAATACATTTTATACAATACATTTTATACAATACATTTTATACAATACATTTTATACAATACATTTTATACAATACATTTTATACAATACATTTTATACAATTACATTTTTATACAATACATTTTATACAATACATTTCTTTTTATACAATACATTTTATACAATACATTTTATATACTTTTATACAATACATTTTATACAATACATTTTAATACAATACAATATTTTATACAATACTATTTTATACAATACATTTTATACAATACATTTTATACAATACATTTTATACAATACATTTTATACATACATTTTTATACAATACATTTTATACAATACATTTTATACAATACATTTTATACAATACATTTTATTCACTCTAAGCCACATACGTGACACACGAGGTATACAATAGATTACATAATACAACGATGGGTAAAAATACAAAATGCATATGTATAAGCTCACTAGTGATTATAACCATAAAGCATTTATTATAAAAATAGCTAAATTTCTTAATTGCTTTCCAGATTTTTTCTCAAATAGCTGTGCGAATTTTAAAATATTTGATCTTCTAAAATAAAATGGCTTGATATACCGTTTTCGAACTTCATCATAGAAGCGGCACTCGAAAAGGAAATGAAACTCGTCACCGAAAGCACCAGCGCCACATTTGTTGCAGACCCTGCTTGCTCTCGGCACACCTGTCCATCTACCAGTTTCGACCGCCAGTCTATGATTACAAGTTCGAAATCTGGTCAATGTTTTTCTTAACCTTTCCGTGAGATTAATTAAATATGTTTCTAATCCAAACTCTGTTTTAAAGATTCTATACGTAATTCCACGTGAAGATGAATCGATGCTGCTGAGCCATGACTGAATAAACTGGTTCTGAAGCTGAGTCCTGGCGTAGTGGCTCAGCCAGATAGCATTAACATCGTTCTGGCTAAGCCATACGCCAGGAACTCCAATTTAAGTTAAAATAGATTTAACATTCTGAATCCATCGGAAATGAGTCACATTTGCTTCATGTTGTGTATATAATAACTTATACATAAGAAACAATAATTTACTCTGCTTCCCTGAAACTAATTTTGCCCAAAACGAAATAATTCTACATTTAATGTCAATAATAAGCGGAAATTTGCCGAGTTCTCCATAAACCATGAAATTTGGTGTGGATTTCTTTCACCCCCAAAACAGTTTTACAAAATTTCAAATGAATTGTTTCTATAGCCGAAATGTTTTCAAATCCCCAGATTTCACAGGCATATCAGAGAATTGGAGTGATACATTGATCAAATAACTTAAGCTGACAGTCTACTGGAGTTGACAAGTTGTTAATCTTTCTAAATAGGCCGAAAAGAGCTTTGGATGCTTGGTCAATCAAATGTTTCTTAGTCTTATGAAAAGTTCCGTTTTGTGAAAAACCATTTCCCAAATATGTAAAGTGGTCTACAATTTCAATTGTGTTATCGTTATATGTAAAGGCTATCTTTTTTGATGATTTACGTTTTTTGAAAATCATAATTTTGGTTTTTGATGCGTTTACTTCCAATTTCCACTGAATACAGTATTGATGAAAATAATTTAGAGCATCTTGTAGGCCAGTTTCTGTCTCAGACATGAGAATAGTGTCGTCAGCGTATAATAACAAGAATAGTTTAACATATATATCTAGATGTTGAAACATGTCAGATGTAACCGATTGTAAATCTACAATACCGCATACATTGAGGAAATCTTCAAGGTCGTTCAAAAACATGGCAAACAAAAATTGTGACATATTTTCACCCTGCCTGACACCCACCATGCATGGGAAGTATTCTGAAAAGTCATTTCCTACTTTAACACAAGATTTAATACATTTATACATGTTTATAATTATGTTTAAACATTTCCCGTTTATGCGGGACAGCAACAGCTTATACCAGAGGCCATTTCTCCATACAGTATCAAAAGCTTTCCTAAAATCAATAAATGCGCAGAAAAGAGGTTGCCTTTTACTAAATAGTATTTCTATAATTGCATGTAAAGTAAAAATGTTATCAGCCGTACTATATCCTTTCCGAAAACCAGCCTGTGCCTCAGTTATAAGCCCATTCTGTTCAGCATATGTTGTCAACCAATTTGTAATTATAGAAGTGAATACTTTACCAAGACAGCTAACTATTGTTATTGCCCTATAATTGTCAGGATCATGCCTTGAGCCCTTATGCTTATTATATGACCTTCGAGCCAATCATTTGGTACAATTCCACTTTCAAAAACATGATTAAACAGTTTCACGTAGAGACTTAACATTATGTGTTTAGTGTTTGAAATATATTCGTTAAGTATAGAATCGCGAGAACAAGCCTTGTTGTTTGACAGTTTGGAAATCGCTGAGAGTATCTCATTTGCTGATATAGGCGTGTTAATGTCTTCATTATTCGATAAATTTATATCTGCTGCAGCATCAATAATATGTTGTTCATTAATATGATCAATGGCATTCATGTCTTTAAAGTAATTATACAATTGATTAACGTGAATGCAAGTGATATGTTCGGTGTTTTGGACGCCGTTTAAAAGCTTCCAAAAGTCTTTAGGTCTTGACTTTTGCATTTGTCGTATTCGTGCACCGTATTTATGTTTATAGTTGTTCGCATGCGTAGTAATTGTTTTCTTATATATTTTACTCGCACGATGTAAAATCGTTTTATTGTGTGCCGTTTTATGAAAATGATATGCATTTTTAGCCTGCATAAAACATCTCCTATTTATACTACACTCATTTCCAAACCACGGTCTGTTTATGTTATTTTTACGACGCACCGGGCCGTGACGCGCCTGGCCAAACGTTCTGTATGCGGTCTGTGTAAACAAATGACCTATACGCGACACAAAATTATCAAACGATGATTGGTCGACCGTAGCGCTGCCCGTGCTGTCTGGTGCAGCCTGGTCGTGTGTACTACGAGAGCGTTCATTGACTAATATTGTGTCTAGTTCCGTGTGTAAACTCTGGATTACATGTTCATCGATATTATTTACAAATTCGTGGATTTTATTAGGATTCCAATTTCGCAATATGTGTTCCGGCCTACCGTTGTGTGCTAAAGTTGGATTACTCGAGATATTGAAATCAAATGAAATAGCACAATGTACGTCTGAAAGTAGAGGATTAAATTCATGTACTGTGAACTCGGTTGTCGAGAGAAGCAATAATGGGGTGAGTAGAGCATAATCTATTAGACTCGTATCATTACATGTCATTTTTCCAACGCCCTTATCACATCCCATACGCACATTGGCAATGTACAGATTTGTAGATTTACGCTATTAACTTATATCCCCAGTTATTGGGTTTGCCGATATCACAGGATGCCCTGTCCATGAGAATATTTGCATCTGCTAACATTTGGCTGCTGCACATGAAATTTGCAATATCCTCATCGTCAATGAATTCTGTGATATAATCATTGTCTTGTAAATGGATCGCATTTTAGTATATTCATAAATACCGTGATGTAATATCCTGTATGAAGGATACATAGCAAACTCTGTGACAATATGTATTCCACTTATGTCCATATAAACGTTGGGTAAACACAATGTTGCGATATTGTTGGTTGTTTTCATTGTACTGTATCATACACATTTAAGTTTCGTCACGTTTCACATTACGGAACTAGAAATAAAATTGACTATAGTCAGGGCTTCAGGTTTTCTTTGTGTCTAAAGCGTACTATACCCCCTGATTTCAAAATCATTGCGTATTTTACTTTTACAAATGGAATTTTTATTTTTTTCATTACTAAATAGGGAACAAATGATAAAGAAAATATAACACATTTAAACATTCACTTAATTGAGCTGCAAAAAGCAAACAGTGTTTGCTTTTTGCAGCTCAACAAAGTGAATTTTCAACTCTATGACAGTATTTTCACTACTCAATTTGAAAATCAATGCATATTTTCACATTGCTGTGCGTATTTTGTACAACCACGTTTGATAATCAATGCGTATTCAGCTAAAACAATTGCGTAAAATACGCCAATACGCACCTTATCTGGAGCTCTGCTATAGTATTGTAGTGTGGCTGGATGTTTACACGATTATTGTGAATGAATGAACTTGTCATCAAATTCTTATACTATAAAAGCAACTACCAGTATTCATTACAAGGAACTATTACGCTACTATAGGAATGAATGGCCTTTTTGTGGAATTTATTGGGGTATAAACTTGGAAAAGTCGCGGGAATACTGGACGAAGCGATAAAAAATTATAATTTTCGAAAAGATATTTTAACTGCGCCTGACGGTTACGGAAAGTAGTTCGGCATGGAGTGTACTGGGATATAAATTTTGGACGGAGACTTGCAACGGACCAATCAAATGTTAGGGAATTGTGTAAATATTGTTGTGCTGTTAACTCCCACGCCGAACTACTTTCCGTAACCGTGAGGCGCAGTTAAAATAATTCTTAAGAAAACGGAAAATAAACACATTTTCTTGATTAATTTATTTTATTACCGCTACTATAGGAATGAATGGCCTTTTTGTGGAATTTATTGGGGTATAAACTTGGAAAAGTGCGACTGGAAAGCGATAATTATTCGTATAAACTGCGCCGGACGTTACGGAAAGTAGTTCGGCATGGAGTGTACGGGATATAAGACGACTTGCAAGGACCAATCAAATAGGGAATGTAAATATTGTTGTGGTTAACTCCCACGCCGACTTTCCGTACGTGAGCAGTTTAATTAAGGAAAGTAATTTTCTTGATTATTTATTTTATTACGGCTACTGGAATAATGGCCTTTTTGGGAATTTATTGTATTTACTGGAAAAGTCGCGGGAATACTGGACGAGCGATAAAAAATTACATTTTCGAAAAAAAATATTTTACTTGCGCAACTGGACGGAATTACGGAAATGTTAGTTCGGCATGTTTACTGATATAAATTTTGGACGGAGACTTGCAACGGACCAATCAAATGTTAGGGAATTGTGTAAATATTGTTGTGCTGTTAACTCCCACGCCGAACTACTTTCCGTAACCGTGAGGCGCAGTTAAAATAATTCTTAAGAAAACGGAAAATAAACACATTTTCTTGATTAATTTATTTCAAATGCTGGAATTATAAGGAATGAATGGTCTTTTTGTTGAATTTATCGGGGATATAAACTTGGAAAAGTCAGGGAATACTGGACGAGGCCTTAAAAAATTACAATTTTCGAAAAAAAAAGAAAAAAAAAAAAATATCTTTTTTTTTTATTTGTTTCTGAAAATTGTAATTTGTTATCACTTCGTCCAGTATTCCCGCGACTTTTCCAAGTTTATACCCCGATAAATTCCTCAAAAAGGCCATTCATTCCTATATGATGACATAACATACTAGTATAGCAGCACAGACCAGCGAAACATGCAACGTGCTTGTGTATGCGACACAATTCTGAAATGCAAATACGTAATCATCCTTACCATACATTTTGACGTATACATATGAACGGATTATAATTACTCGAAACGTATATTTGAATATGGAAACTTTATAATTACTGGTTCCATGTTTTTAATTAATTATCTTCGGCAGTTTACGATTTACAAATATAGACAGAAAGTACTGGCATAGTGTGTGCATTTCTTACTGTCATGTTGTCCAACATACGGTAGTCGACGGTAGGAAATACACAAACATTGCCTTTGATGTTTTCATTGACTATCGTACAGTGAATAACTCGACGGTAGGAAATACACAAACATTGCCTTTGATGTTTTCATTGACTATCGTACAGTGAATAACTCAACGGTAGGAAATACACAAACATTTCCTTTGATGTTTTCATTGACTATTGTACAGTGAATAACTCGACGGTAGGAAATACACAAACATTGCCTTTGATGTTTTCATTGACTATCGTACAGTGAATAACTCGATATCACTGTACGATAGTCAATGAAAACATCGAAGGCAATGTTTGTGTATTTCCTACCGTCGAGGTATTCACTGTACGATAGTCAATGAAAACATCAACGGCAATGTTTGTGTATTTCTTCTCTTTGATATTCTGTAATCAATGAAAACAACAATTGTACGGTGTGTACACATATTTCCATAACATTGTTGAATGTTTCACTATAAACTCAACAAAGACAATTCACGTGGTATCATACTGTTATCCAATGTTCTGTATCTTTATCTGATAGTCATGTGCGGCGATTATTAAGTATTTTTCTGACATTGTGTTGTAATTTTAAACTACATGTACCATCAACAAACACATTTCAATGAAGTGTGGCTGTCGTTACAAATCTCGCAGAACACGTTATTTCGTAGTTGCGATGGTAACTCTTGCAATCTACTCCCGTACCGTCCGTAGCTCTAGCTACGGACGGTACGGGAGTAATTGCAAGAGTTACTGTTCGCAACTACGTTCTTTGGTGATGTTATTTTCATAATTCATAGTGGTCGACACGCACGGCTCTCATTTGGATAGGTGTACATATTCGGATTAGTATACTATTGACGAAAATAGGACAACCCCCTAGTCGCGAACGGTAACTCTTGCAATTACTCCCGTACCGTCCGTAGCTAGCTACGGACGGTACGGGAGTAGATTGCAAGAGTTACCTTCGCTACTAGACAACCCACCGTTCCCCAAATGTTGGATCCGCCCCTGCTCCATCAATGTCCGTCAATTCATGATCTACTACCATGCACATGCAATGTATAATAGCTTACCTTCCAATAATCCACAGAATTAACTCGATCAATAAGGAAGTTTTCATTCACTATTTAATTTTTAGCTATCCTTGACAAGTAACGAGAGTGTTCTTTCTACCTGTTGAATTGGATGTTTTCTAGTGTGTGTATATAGTGTCAGTTGGCACGCCTATGTATCCAATTTAATCAGTACTAGCAACAAGGCTGAATGAATGACAGTTAGCAATGTCCAATGTAAATCATGATCCGGTATGACACTGATGTCCGGGATGATCTCATAACCATAAAATATGTCTTGGGTAATGAAATGTCACATATATGTACGAGATAATGATACCAAGTACCATTTGAAGAATATATTATAACATCACGCACACAGGAGTTACGTCGTTCTCGCGATAGCGTATTTAACACATCAACTGTGGCTGTGACTAGAGAAATGTGGCTTATGGGATTTATGTTCAGTGTAGCTAGTGGTAATCACTCACCCATGTAGCATGAAAACGATCTATACTGGTCCCTAGAAGGCTACTGAGTGCTTCATTGATGGAATGTCGAACAGTGCAGATCCTGATCAGACTGTGCGGATGCACAGTCTGATCTGGATCTACACTGCTCGCAAAACACATACTCCCCATTTCTCCAGTCGCAGCCAGAAATGAAAAAGTAGTCAACAGCAAAAGCCATACGTTATTTACAATTCTTTCAGACAAATGACAATACGCATTGATTATTCATTATGTTGACACACATTTTATGCGTTCTGTGAAATAGACCAAATGATCGACTTATGCGCCTGTAAGGCATTCGTGACCATTTACTATTTGCAATACTCACTATCCGTACAAATACGTACATGCAGTTCAATACAAACACAATATATAACAATTGTTGGTTTTGTATTATTATAATTATTTTTAAAGGTATTACTATTGTACTACATTCTAGCAAAGAAATCGATTGTTTTCATCAGTATTGTTGAACAGGTAAAAGAGCAAAATGTCTTATTGTATATACACATATAGTTTTCCTTTGTAAAACTCAGGTTATACATTGCCTTGTAAATAAACTATGGTCAAATAAGCGTCTGTGTGAATGTAAATGTGATTCGATGTCGATGACAAAATGGGTAGATCGTGTGTGAGAGTCAAATTGCCATGCTGTTCACATCCTGCCAATTCACGTAGTCGAACTAGGAGGTAAACCGTTTACCGGTTTACTGGCGACGTTAGCGTTGTTTCAGAGAATGCATTGTGAATGCGTTATCGACCCTGATCAGAATTATTGATGTCCATTTCATGAACATTTTATTATAAAACTCTTTAGTCTTATTTCATCTGGTTTTCTGTTCGTTTAACCTTAAGCAAGAATGATTTTCTTTTCAAACTCAATATCACGTACACTTTCTTACGTACACGTACACTTTAGAATTAACCGCGTGAATGTGCGTTGTTGCTGTCATGTTTTCCGCAATTTGATACCATTGACTGGTATATCCAGTCTTTTATTCCGAATTGTCTTTACAAATATCCACGTGATGCATGTAACGGTATATAGAGAATGCCAGTCTAATGTATTTTTATATTAAGTTTATCAGGCAAGGCTAGGAAACGCGTAGGCCGAATTCCAAGGCTTGCCTGATAAACTTGATACCAACATATGCTGGACTCGTATTTTATTTATCAGGTAACGTACATGTATGCTAGCCGATGATCAAATATAAAATAGTTTTAGTTGAAAAGAACACGTACTTGTTTACGTTGCGTCATTCCACTGACATCATGTGGTAACGTCAAGTGATGTCGGTCGACCAACGGAACGTAAGTTTTAACTTCGTTGTCACCCGGATATTCGTAAGAGGTCAATGCCTGATATGAAATTATGTTATCAATCGGTACGTATTCGGCCAATACAAAGCTCGTTACCTGATACAAACCGTTTCTGCTGTACATGTAGCATATTACATTGTTTACTCACTCCGATTTACATACATTTAGCTGCATTCATGGCATGGTGCAACTGTGGGTTCATTCATGTATTCGTACATGCGAGCTTGCAAGGGTGGGTGTTCTTTTTTTAATTCGATATTCTACCATTTAATTATATAAATTGCAGTTTAAGTACATCGATCAATATATATGATAAGTTAGTTACATATTTAATTTGATTAATTTCAAAGAATACCACTTACATATGGCTAATCGTTATGACTGATGTATATAACAATATAACCTCGTTGTCTTTGTGAATAGTGTAGACACATATCAACCACATTGTCTTAATCGTTTAACGTGTCGATCATAGCGGCTGAATCAGCCGCTATGATCGACGCGTTAAGCGAGTAAGAAGAACCTTATCACTTCATGCTGACTGAGCCGCTATGATCGACTCGTTAACCGAGTAAGAAGAACCTTATCACTTCATGCTGACTGAGCCGCTATGATCGAGTCGATTAACCGATTAAGAAGAACCCTAGCCCTAACCCTTATCACTTCATGCTGAATGAGCATACTGATAAAACAATGCATAACTAGCCTAGTCCTGTCGATGTCGCTGCACTCAAAGCTGGATACGTATTGATAAGTGAAACCAATACAGTACCAAATACGGTCAGTTGTGCCGTTCCTTCTTTCCCCGTTCTTATTTCTATAACGTCGATGTGTTTTTTCCATTTGCTTTACTCGCTGCGCTTGCTTTTTTCTATCCTGCCTTCTTCTTTGTTTTGGTAGATTTACTTTGCAATAATTGGCTTACTACCAGTATATTGGTAATGCTTGTGTCTTATTTTATCGTCTGCACTGGATTCACATTTATTGAGCGTAGGCTGCTTATGCAGCCTATATATGCTCAATAAATGTAAATCCACCAAGTATTGGATGAACAAATGTCAAGGGATTTGTCGGAGGTTTATAGCGCCATTTAAATTAGTTTTAACTCACCAATGGGCATTTTCCCACTGACCGTCCCAAGTCGGTACTCTAGTCTTTGCGTTTATTTGTATCCATTTTAATTGCATCATTTGCTTTTCTTTATTTGTCATCTCCTGTTTTCATGTGAGCTCTGTTTGAGGAGGTTTGGGGCTTTATTCACAAGGGGTCTATGTTCTATGACACGTTAGTTGAATCAGCGACCTAGATAACGGAGACTGTACACATATGTCTATGTGTTTTATTTATTTAAAATGTTACCCACTTCTTATAGATGTGTGTTATTTAATGACATAAACGTACAATAAATGGGCAACATATAAAATAAATACCCCAACACTTGGAATATTTTATTAGTCTGCCGGTAATAGGCTAAATTATTCGCAAGACATATTTCAGCTTTGTTTGCAAGCGGGCCATAAACCGGAGCCTGGACTAGTCGTGAAACATATTATGGTATAACATTTATATTCTCACGGCTATAGATTACGACACTATTACGCCGAATTATTGATTTTGATTAATCACAACAGATATGTATTATGCTGCCGGCTTATCACGATGCCGAAAACAATGTAACTGCATAATCATCTAATATATGTTGCTGTGACTGTAGAAATGGGGATTATGGGTTTTACGACAAGTGTAAATCCAGATCAGCCTGTGCATCCGCACAGTCTGATCAGGATCTGCTATGTTCGTCATCAACGAAACACCCGTTATTCTTGTAACAAGCAATACATATTGTTATCAGACTACATGAGTGTTCTATTTGATCAGGAGCAGCACTGGTCACAGATCCAATAAGCCTCATTTCTTCTGTCACAGCCACATATCCGTGATTATAGTAATTACGAATCAAATAAGCCCATTACACTCTGAGTGTGCACCATCTTGCCTACTGATCGTTATACTTAACCCTTTGAACCCGAAAGCCCGCTATATCGCTATAACGAGCCGTCTCATCAGGATCTGCACTGTTTTAAAGTATTTTTCATATTTTTGAGAACAACAAATACCCCTTTTTATAAATGGAATAGTCTGAAAATCAGTTTGCGATGATTGGATTGGTTGCAAAATTAACATATCGCAGCCCATTCAGTTACTTACGTAGAAAGTGAAAGGGTGAAGTTATATTTGACCTTAGCCTTTTTCATGCTGAATGGACTCGGGGTATGAACACACTTGGAATAATGTTCGCTATTTCTTCTCAATAGCGTATGGTGTGACCACTCATTTGAACCGTCTCGACGAGACGGTTGCAATGAGTGGTGTTGAGAGAAGTGTTAAATATTTTCCCACCTACGTTAGTGAAAAATGAGGCATAGCAGTCACAATTACAGTGTATCATCGTCGTCGTTACCGCTGCCGTAGGCGCCCACAATTGTGGACGGACGTCAACACGTTGCAAAGCTCATAAGCCCCATTTCTCCAGTCAATATATAACCGAACGCAATTGCATGCTATTAGCACATGTATAGCGAACACATATTTATCCTGAAACTTTACTTGCGCGACTGATAAAATCAATGCGATCAAGTTTCACATTTTCCGAAAGACTGGTCACGTTTGATCAAGATCCAACTCTCTTCTATCGTTATTCATCCGTCCGTGTGCTGTTTACTAGATCGTCTTCAAAACGATAATTCAGATTTGTTAGTCACATGTTTGTTAATACACTTGAGATAATGGGGCTTATCGCACTCGTGGACAGTCTAGCACATGATAAAGTGATTATAACTGGATAAACGATGTACATGTATATGACATAATATGCATATGACCGGATAAGGAAGGTCTTCGAGCCAATTCCAACCCTTAAAGTTAAGCTAAATGAAATGAAATGAAAAATATGACATGTATGGCGACATGGTTACAACAACGACAACGTCGCCCACTCCAAAGTAAGTATTATTTGATATTTTCCTTAATATGCAACGTAATTTGATGAAATATGGCGCAGCAAACGCGTCTTCATGAGCTGCATTTGGTGGTCCATGGAGTTCGGCACAGACTTATGTCGTTTTTGCGAAGAATCGATTTAAATAGAAAATAAATGCCCATTGAAAAAAACCCATTACCCCACCCATCTGGTGTCGTAATATATACTACGTAAACTATAATTATAATTGAGACACGACATGTGATTTTGTACCTTCGGGCATCTGCGTAATTTCATTAAATATGTTTACAAAATTTTTCATAAATGAAGTAAAAAAGTTGACAAAATTATAATTCCGCATGTACTCTGAGAATTTTGTCAACTTTTGACGCCATTTACTGAAAATATTTTAAAATGTGTAAACGTATTTGAGGAAATTACGCAAATGTCCGAAGGTACAAAATCACGTGGCGTGTCTTATACATTGTATATATGTTGCAGGTCCGAGTGTTCCACCTGTGTAACAAAAATTCTGTACGAGACAATGGCGCACGTACAATGTATCATGGTCAAGCCGTGTTCGAAAACTACGATTGGTCAAATGACGTCACGTGACGTTACGGAAAGACATTGGTGTGATGATACATACAAAGGCATCAACAATAATATGCCATCACGTTTATAAGGTGCATGATCACGTGGTTACAACAACAACAATAATGGCTGAAAGTGTTGAAAGCGTCCCCACTCCAGAGTAAGATTTTGATGAAATATCGCGCAGCAAACGCGTCTTCATGAGCTGCATTTGGTGGTCCCGGGAGTTCGGCACATACTTATGTCGTTTTTGCGAAGAATCGATTTCCGTGTCTACGTACCAAAGTACCGAGACCACCAAATGCAGCTTAACAAGACGCGTTTGATAATAAGGACAAAATAAAAGAATACGAACTTTGAATCGGAGGGCTTCTGAAAGTTTCAGTACTTGTTGTTGTTGTTGTAACCACATGATCATATACCTTGGTTTATAAGGTTACTATATTCGAAACAAATGAGAGGGATGGATTATGGTCTAGTGGTTTGAACATTGGGCTTCGATACCTGAGATTTTAGGTTCAAAGTTGCGGATGAGGCTTGACATCTATATCCCGTCTCTATCTGACCTTATCTCTTGCTAGAAGGTTAAACACATCCACTTCCACTTTGCTTAAATAGGTAAATAAATGAGAGGGTGTGGGAAGTATAGTATGTCCTTAGTAGTCACCGTGCGCAAACACACGAAACTACGGAGCCCCACAGGGGACATGGATTTTTTTTATTAATTCGTTCCCAATTCGTTCCCTCAATTTAACAATTCGTTCCCTCGAATTAACAATTCGTTCACACGAAATGACAATTCGTTCCCTCAATTTAACAATTCGTTCCCTCGAATTAACAATTCGTTCACACGAAATGACAATTCGTTCCCTCAATTTAACAATTCGTTCCCTCGAATTAACAATTCGAATTCTCCGTCCCCTGCGGAGCTCCGTACGAAACTTACCTACCTAAAAATGGTATTATTTATAAACAAATGCTCACTTACCTTACGATTTCTGTAATACGTTTATTCCACGAAGTCTATACTATCCCCATCATACAGTGCGACAAAGACATTTGAATATATCTAATGATTACATAGAAATAGTCAGTTCCTCCAAGTGTGTAATCCTTTCACGCTGTCGAAGAAGTCGTGGCATTCGGGTAGAGGTTTGAACACGCGTAGTCAAATTAAAGATTTATCAGATTCGCAAAAACAAGAGCCGTTTCGATCGACACACTATTGTCAATTTTGTCGATTGGTTAACTGCCCTGCCCAGTCAATTTGATCGCGTGTTCGATTGTTTTAAAACCGAGATAGGATCTTCTCAATGACGCGGGTGACAGGTTTCCGATAGTCGCCGATCAACAGATTCTGACAGACGAGGGAAAACATACCTTCTTAAATATTTCAACCCTAGACGCCGGAAAGCCTCAGGATCTGTAGCATTTGTCACTGTCCTTCAACAATAAAAAACACATTTTGTAATTAACTTGAACCCTTTGAACCCGAAAGTCCGCTATGGCGGTTGATGTAAACAGTGCAGATCCAATTGATTTTCACATTTTTGATAACAAAACACCCCTTTTTCATAAATGGGCTAGACTGAAAATCATTTTGTGACGGTTGGATTGGTTGCAATATTAACCATTATCCATTGTTGACAGTCTGGGTTAACCCTTCGAAGACGGGAATTGAATCATATTGCCTGTTGTCTTTCATACGTGATTCAGTGGGGGGGGGGGGTGGGGGGGGGGGAGGGGGGGGGGGGTGGCCGGGGGCCCGGGCCACCCATTTCTGGATTCCACATTTTGCAATTGAGAAGCTGTCTGATTCTGTAAAACAAATATCAAGCACTGTCAAATAAAGGTGATATTATCAGATAAAGGTCTAGTTGTGAGCTATAACTTTTGCAATCTACGCCCGTACCGTCCGTAGCCTACGGACGGTACGGGAGTAGATTGCAAAAGTTACCGTTTGCAACTAATTAAGGTCTAGATATTATAGACAGCCTGTTCACAATGTGCCTTATCACATGAGCATTATTTATTGAAAATTAGTCGTTCAAATAATTTCGACTGCCCCCCCCCCCTACGGCGGAATCCTGGATACGCCACTGGCTGTGACTGGATAAATGGGGCTTATTGGTCTTGTGACCAGTGTAGATTATAATCAGCTGGTGCATCCGGTGACGGGGGTGACAGGTTTCCAATATAAAAGCGACCGATCGACAGATTCTGACAGACGCGGGAAAACATACTTTGTTAACCTTTAGAGGTAGGGAATTGAATTTTTTGGTTTGTTGTCTTTTTTATATGGATGTGACTGGAGAAATGGTGCTTATTGGTTTTGCGACCAGTATAGACCCTGATCAGCCTGTGCATCCGATGACGCGGTAGAATAGCTGCCGATCAACAGATTCTGACAGACGCGGGAAAAATAATTTCTTAACTTTTAGAGGGTCGGAATACAATATACAGTGGGGTCAGCGTGTAAGTGCACACACGAACGAACACGACAGGTTGGCGAGCAGATAAGATAACATGCACTTTGGGCAGCACATGATAAGTTTTGACTGAACAGTATAACATGTTGACATGATAGCTCATGCATTGACTTCATATCACACATGTCGTGTACATGAGACAGTTGGGGCGTTCCATACTTAGGTACGTCTTTGGCATTCTTGTATGTGAGGGTTGAATCTGGTTATACCCCTTGTATGAGCAATATGATTATTCATAATACCATTACTTACAGGGGAAGGGACGAAGTGACATTGGTGTGGTATGTACCTGGCACCAGGTCAGGTTATTCTAATTTCAGGGCTGAATATATAGTTTATCTCGAGGTAAATAAGTGTATACTTGTGTCACTATTCCACCAGTCTTAAAACTTACGAGTGCCTGCTATACAAAATAATTATTTAGTAATATGTTGTTTACTGATAGTGACGCGCGGTGGTATCATGCTATTTTCATATGCAAATGAGGCATGATATTTTTTAATTATTTATACAGATTAAATGCGTCACCTAAAGAAATAGTATTTTCGACATATTATAAAGTATGATCATTGCACATCAAAATATAAATGCAGAGAATAAATAGTAATGTCCGTTAACATTTTAAGGGAACACGGTTATCGCCCCTGATATCAGTGTAAAAATAAACATCTGATATAAAATGTATACTAATGCCAATCTATACGTGGGGAAATGGTAAATTAATGTTTATTTTGCAAGGAAATGTCTCAGATGATGTCTCTGATATAATTGGGAATACGATAGTTATCATATCTAAATAATGATCGTGTTGTCTGTAAATGCGCATTTCTGGATGCGATGGCGCATAACGACATGGTAAATAATTCAGTACTGGTGGCCTACTGAGTGGGCATGTACCTTTAACTAAAGGAATGGTCTAAATTAACACCAGTATGCCCAAGGTCAGTAAAATTGTCAGGGAAATTCCAGTTTTCCAAACGTCAGGGAAAAGCGAGTGTGAACTGTGTGGGAACCCTGAATAGTATGAATGTAATACACTGGTATTGCACAAGCATATTCCACCCAACAGTCACATTATTTACTGAGCGGCAGCTGGGAGCATGCGATGTGTAATTTAACAATCCTTACCGGTATCCCGAATTGAGACCTGGTTTGGCCCTCACGTACATCGTTGGCATTCTTGTATGTGACAGTTGAATCTGGTTATAGCCCTCATGTGAGTATTACGATTATTCGTAATCATATTACTTTTAGGGGAAGAGGCCAAGTGACTGGTGTGGTATGGACCTGGCACCAGGTCATGTTATTCTAATTTCAGGGTTGAATATATATTTATTTTCGATGTAAATATTCCGTTCTGATTTGGGGATTTTTCCCTCCAATGCAGCAGGTTAAATGCAGGATCAAGCTCATTGGCCCGGCCTTAAATGGCCTTCGCTGTTGATAGGCTATTTAACATAAATAAACAAACAAACACAGACCAATTTCTCCAGTCACAGATCAGGAGTTAGACAGGTCACAAATGTTATACACCACCTTTCGCCAGTCACAGGCCATGCGTTAGACTGGCTACAAATGTTATAAATCCCATTACTCCAGTCACAGATCAGGAGTTAGAATGGCTACAAATGTTATAAATCCCATTACTCCAGTCACAGATCAGGAGTTACACTGGCTATAAATGTTATAAACCCTTACTTCATTAGATCAGGAGTTAGAATGGCTACAAATGTTAAATCCATTATCCATTACGATCAGTCACAGATCAGAGCAGTTAGAATGGCTATGTTTATAAATTCCATTACTCCAGCACAGATTCAGGAGCCTAGAATGGCTACAAAATTGTTATAAATCCCATTACTCCAGTCACAAAGATCAGGAGTTAGGAACTGGCTATAAAAATTTGTTATAAAATCCATTAATCCAGGTCACAGATCAGGAGCTAGAAACTGACTATTAAATGTTAAATAAATCCCATTACAACTGCAGTCACATATTTCAGGAGTTTAGGGACTGTCTACAAAAATATTATAAATCCCATTACTTCAGTTTACATATAAGGAGTTATTACTGGCTACAAATAGATTAAATAATTTCCATTACTTCAGTTACAGATCAAGGGAGTTAGAACTGGCTTAACCAAAATGTTATAAATTCCCATTAAACTTCCCAGTTACATTAACAAGAGTTATACTGGCTACAAAATATTAAAATCCCAATTACCTACAGTTACAGGTTCAGGAGTTATTTTACTGGCTACAAAATATTATAAAATCCATTACTTCAAGTTACAATATTCAGAGTTAAATACCCTGCTACAAATTTTAAATCCCCATTACTTCAACTTCCCAGTTTCACAGATCAGGAGTTAACTGGCTCCATAAAATTTATAAATCCCATTACTTTTTCAGTTTACAGCTCAGAGTTAATACTGGCTACAAAATATTATAAATCCCATTACTCCAGTCACAGATTCAGAGCCTAGACTGGCTACAGATGTTATAAATCCCATTACTTCAGTTACAGATCAGGAGTTATACTGGGCACAAAATATGTTATAAATCCCATTACTCCAGTTCCACAGATCAGGAGTTAACCATTACGACAAATGTTATAAAACAATTATCCTCACCATCAGAATTTTGACTTTTCATAAATGCTTATACACCCACATTTCTCCAGTCACATGCTAAGAGTTAGACTGCTACAAATATTATAAATCCCATTTACTCAGTCCACAGATCAGGAGTTATACTGGCTACTTAAAATAAAATCCCCATTAAACTCCAGTTCACATCAGGAAATTAGACTTGTCATATGCATACCACATATGTGGTCCAGTCACATGCTAAGAGTTACTGGCTACACATGTTAAACCCCCCATTACTCCAATTCACAAATCAGGTTATTAGCCTGGCAATTACATGTATCCATACTCCCAAAAGTCACAGATCAGGATTAACAGGCAATATATAAATCCCATTACTTCAGTCCACAGATCAGGAGTTAGACTGGCTAACAAAATATTATAAATCCCATTACTTCAGTTACATAATCAGGAGTTATACAGGCTACAAAATATTATAAATCCCCATTACTCCAGTTTACATACAGAGCTAGACAGGCTACAAAATGTTATAAATCCCATTAACTTTCAGTACAGATCAGGAGTTATACAGGCTACCAATGTTATAAATCCCATACATCAGTTACTATCAGGAGTTATACAGGCTATAAATGTTATAAATCCCAGGACTTCAGACAATCAGGAACTTACAGGCTAAAATAAATTATAAATCCCATTACTTCAGTACAGATCAGGAGTTATACAGGCTAAAAATGTTATAAATCACATTACTCATCAGTTACATCAGGAGTTTATACATGGCTTATAAATGTTATAAATCCCATTACTCCAGTTACACATCAGGAAGTTAGACTGCTACAAAATACATAAATCCCATTAACTCAGTTACATAACAGAGTTAGACTGGCTACATATTATAAATCCCTTACTTCTCACAGATCAGAGTTAGACTGTCACAAAATATTATAAATCCAATTACTTCAGTTACACCATCAGGATTAGACTGGCTTACAAAATATTTATAAATCCCAATACTTCCGTTACATATCAGGAGTATACTGGCTACACATTACATCCCATTACTCCCAGTCACATTATCAAGAGTTATACTGGCTACAACAATTATTAAACCCATCCCATTCCATCCCAGTACACAAAT
Source organism: Conchocele bisecta (assembly GCA_029237695.1). NCBI lineage: Eukaryota > Metazoa > Mollusca > Bivalvia > Lucinida > Thyasiridae > Conchocele > Conchocele bisecta. The sequence continues at coordinate 69,425,780 of CM055277.1, forward strand.
CAGGAGTTATTACTGCTACCATATTATAAAACCCATTACTCAGTACATCAGTTTATACAGGCTAACAAAAGGCTTATAAATAATTATAAATCCCATTACTCCAGTCACAGATCAGAGTTCCAGACCTGGCTACAAAATATTATCAAATCCCATTACTTGGCAGTTCACATATCAGGAGTTATACTGGCTACAAAATATTATAAATCCCATTACTTCAGTTACATATCAGGAGTTATACAGGCTATAAATGTTATAAATCCCATTACTTCAGTTACAGATCAGGAGTTATACAGGCTATAAATGTTATAAATCCCATTACTTCAGTTACAGATCAGGAGTTATACTGGCTACAAAATATTATAAATCCCATTACTTCAGTTACAGATCAGGAGTTAGACATACTACAAATGGCTATAAATCCCATTAACTCCCATCAACCATCAGGAATTTACTTCATAAATGCTAATACACATTTCCTCCAGTCACATTCTAGTTAGACTGGCTACAAATGTTATAAATCCCCACTTACTTCCCGTTCACAGATCAGGAGTTAGACAGGCTACAATGTTTATAAATCCCATTACTTCAGTCACATCAGGAAGTTAGACTGTCATAAACAATATAACCAAATATAAATCCCATTCACATGCTAGTTAGACAGGCTACACTGTACATTCCCATTACTCCAGGTCACATTCAAAATATTAAGAAAACTGGCCCAATAATGTTATTACCCTTACTCCAGTCACAGATCAGGAGTTATACTGGCTACAAAATATTATAAATCCCATTACTCCAGTCACAGATCAGGAGTTAGACTGGCTACAAAATATTATAAATCCCATTACTTCAGTTACATATCAGGAGTTATACTGGCTACAAAATATTATAAATCCCATTACTTCAGTTCACATATCAGAGCTATACAGGCTACAAATAAAATTATAAATCCCATTAACCTTCAGTTACAGATCAGGAGTTTATACAGGCTACAAATATTATAAATCCCATTACTTCACTTTCATTACATATCAGGAGTTAAACAGGCTACAAAATATTATAAATCCCATTACTTCCAGTTCCACAGATCAGGAGTCAGACCAGGCTATAAATGATAAATAAATCCCATACTGCAGTTCACAGATCAGGAGTTAATACAGGCTACATAAATATTATAAATCCCATTACTTCAGTTACAGATCAGGAGTTATACAGGCTATAAATGTTATAAATCCCATTACTTCAGTTACAGATCAGGAGTTAGACTGGCTACTAAATATTATAAATCCCATTACTTCAGTTACAGATCAGGAGTTATAACTGGCTACAAAATAAAATTATTAAAATCCCATTACTTCAGTCACAGATCAGGAGTTATACTGCAACAAAATACTTACAAATGCCCATTACTTCCCAGTTACTTCAGTAAACGGCACAAAATATTATAAATCCAGAATTTCCAGTTTACATATCAGGAGTTATAAACTGCTACAAAAAACATTACCATCATTACTCCAGTCACATAGCAAGAGTTAGACTGGCTACAAAATGTTATAAATCCCATTTCCTCCCAGTCACAGATCAGGAGTTAGACTGGCTACAAAATATTATAAATCCCATTACTCAGTTACACATCAGGAGTTATACTAGCTCATAAATAAAAAAAGGAAAAATCCCATTACACCATCTCAGATCAGGAGTCACCGGCAATAAATGTTTATAAATCATTAATGCAGTCACATGACAGGATTACCACTGGCTACAAAATATTACCCAAAATCCCATTTTTACTTTCATACAGATCAGGAGTTAGACTGGCTACAAATGTTATAAATCCCATTACTTCAGTTACAGATCAGGAGTTATACTGGCTATAAATGTTATAAATCCCATTACTTCAGTTACAGATCAGGAGTTTACTGGCTACAAAAATATATAAATCCCATTGCTTCAGTTACAGATCATGGAGTTATAACAGGCTCCATAAAGGTTATGGAAAATCCCATTACTTCAGTTACATATCCGGACTTATACAGGCTATAAAAAATGTTATAAATCCCATTACTTCAGTTACATCCGGAGTTCAGACTGCTACAAAATATTAATAAATCCCATTAACTTCAGTTACAGGAACAGATTATACAGGCTAAAAAAAAAAATTATAAATCCCATTACTCAGTTACATATCAGGAGTTATACAGGCTATAAATGTTTATAAATGCCCATTACTTCAGTTACAGATCAGGAGTTATACAGGCTATAAATGTTATAAATCCCATTACTTCAGTTACAGATCAGGAGTTATACAGGCTATAAATGTTATAAATCCCATTACTTCAGTTACATATCAGGAGTTATACAGGCTATAAATGTTATAAATCCCATTACTTCAGTTACATATCAGGAGTTTAGACAGGCTACAAATTATAAATCCCAATACTTCCAGTTCACAGATCACAGTATACAGGCTTATTTGTTAAAAATCCCCAATACTTCAGTTACATACAAAAGGATTATAACAGGCTAAAAATGTTTATAAAAAAATTCCCATTACTTCAGTTACAGATCAGAGTTATACAGGCTATCAATGAAAATATAAAAATCCATTACTTTCAGTTACATACAGGAGTTAGACTGGCTACAAAATAGTTATAAATCCCATTACTTTCAGATTACAGATCATGAGATTTATACAGGCTATAAAAATTTTATAAATCCCATTACTTCAGTACTTGATCAGGAGTTTATACAGGCTACCAAAATGTTATAAATCCCATTACTTCAGTTACATATCAGGAGTTAGACTGGCTACAAAATATTATAAATCCCATTACTTCAGTTACATATCAGGAGTTATACTGGCTACAAATATTATAAATCCCATTACTCCAGTCACAGATCAGGAGTTATACTGGCTACAAAATGTTATAAATCCCATTACTTGCAGTTACATATCAGGAGTTTATACTGGCTACAAAACACAGGTAAATCCCATTACTCCAGTAAACACATATCAGGAGTTATACTGGCTACAAAATATTATAAATCCCATTACTTCAGTTACAGATCAGGAGTTATACTGGCTACAAAATATTATAAATCCCATTACTTCAGTTACATATCAGGAGTTTATACTGGCTACAAAATATTATAAATCCCATTACTTCAGTCCACGATCTGGAGTCAGACCGGCTAAATAGTTATAAATCCCCATTACTGGCAGTCACATATGAGGAGTTTTTATAAAACGAAATACAAAAAATTATTATCATTCTTTCAGTTACATATCAGGAGTTAGACTGGCTAAAATGATTATAAATCCCATTACTTCAGTTACAGATCAGGAGTAGACTGGCTACAAAATATTATAAATCCCATTACTTCAGTTACATATCAGGAGTTCATACCGGATATAAATGTTATAAGAGTTCCCATTACTTCAGTTACAGATCGGAGTTATACAGGCTTTAAATGTTATATATTCCAAAATTACTTCAGTTACAGAAATCCAGGAGTTATTTACAGGGCTATTAATGTTATTATTCAAATTACTTCGTTTACATATAGGGTTATTACAGGCTATATATGGTTATATAATCCCATTACTTCAGGTTACTTTCAGGAGGTTTAGACATGGCTACAAAATATTATAATTCCCCATTACTTCAGTTACATAAATCAGGAGTTTAAATTCTGGCTTTCCCAAAAATATTATTTTAATTCCCATTAATTCAGTCACCAGTTCAGGAGTATATTGGCTACAAAAATATTATAAATCCATTACTTCAGTTACATATCAGGAGTTAGACCGGGCTTACAAAATATTATAAATCCCTTTACTTCAGTTACATATCAGAGTTTTAAATGGATACAAAAAACATTATAAAATTCCCTAATTAACTTCAGTCACATATCAAGAGTATATATGGCTACAAAATATTTTAATCCCAATCCTTCAGTTACATATCAGGAGTTATACTGGCTACAAAATAATTATAAAATCCATTTCTTCAGTTAAAACTATTCAGAGTTTAAACTGGCTACCCAAAATATTTAAATCTTACTTCCAGTCTTACAGTTTCAGGAGGTCAAGACCGGCTATTAAATGTTTTAAATTCCCATTACTGCAGGTCACATATCAGGAGTTTTAAACTGGCTACTAAATATTATAAATCCCATTACTTCAGTTACAGATCAGGGTTACGGCTACAAAATTATTATTTAAATCCCATTACTTTCAGTTACAGTTCAGGAGGTTGGGGGGGGGGACAAAAAAAATTTTTTTTACTTCAAATTGTTTAAATCCCATTATTCCAGTCATTCAGGAATTTGGACTTTTAATTAATGCTTACACCAACAATTTCTCCAGCAATGTAAAGAGTTAGACCTGGCTAACAAATGTTATAAATCCCATTTCTCCCGTCACAGATCAGGAGTTTGACTGGCTACCAAATTGTTATAAAGCCCATTTACTACCAGTTCACATCAGGAATTTGACTTGTCATAAATGCTTATTCACCTTATGTGTCCAGCACATGCTTAGAGTTAGAATGGTACACATGTTAAACCTTCCCATTACTCCAGTCACCAAATAGGTATTGATGGCATTACATGTTTAAAATCCCATTACTCCAGTCACAAGATCAGGAGTTAGAAAGGCTATTAAAATGTTATAATTATTCCTTACCAGTAACAGATCAGGAGTTAGACTGGCTACCAAAAATATTATAAATCCCATTACTTTCCAGTTACATATCAGGAGTTATTACTGGCTACCAAAAAATATTATAAATTCCCTTTACTTCAGTTACATATCAGGGCTATACAGGCTATAAATGTTATAAAATCCCAATTACTTCAGTTACAAGATAGGAGTTATTACAGGCTATAAATTGTTTAAAATCCCATTACTTCAGGTTTCATTTAGGAAGGGTTTTACAGGGCTATAAATGGTTTATAAATTCCCATTATTCAGTTACAGTCAGGAGTTATTACAGGCTATAAATGTTATAAATCCCCATTATTCAGTTACAGTCAGGAGGTTATACAAAGGATTTAAATTGTTATTAAATCCCATTTTTCAGTTAATATCAGGAGTTTTTCAGGCTTATTAAATGTTAATAAAATTCCCATTCTTCAGTTACATATCAGGGAGTTTAGAACTGGTACAAAATTATTATAAAATTTCCAAATTATTCAGTTACAATTTCAGGAGGTTTTTATACTACTAAAATATTATAAAATCCCATTACTTTCAGTCACAGATCAGGAGTTTTTACTGGCTACAAAATATTATTATTAAATCCCATTACTTCAGTTACTTATCAGGAGGTTAGACTGGCTAACAAAATATTATAAAATCCCAATTACTTCAAGTTAACATTCAGGAGTTATACTGGCTACAAAACTTATTAAATCCCATTACCCAGGTTCCCACATATCAAGAGTTATTATGGCTACAAAATTATTTTTAAATCCCAATTCCTTCAGTTTAACATATAAGGAGTTTACTGGCTACAAAATTTATAAATCCCATTAAACCCTTCAGTTAATATCAGGAGTTATTACTGCTAACAAATATTTATAAAATTCCCATTCTCCAGTCACAGTTCAGGGTCCAGACCGGCTATAAATTGTTATAAATCCCATTTCTGCAGTCAAATATAGGAGTTATACTGGATTACAAAATATTATTAAATCCCATTACTTCAGTTACAGGTCAGGGTTTGAGCAGGCTTCAATTGTTATTAAATCCCATTATTCGTTACAGAATAAGGAGTTATACTGGCTAAAATGTTTAAAATCCCATTACTTCAGTTTACATATCAGGAGTTATATGGCTACAAAATATTATAAATCCCCCATTTTTTTTGCTTCAGTTACAGATAAGGAGTTATACTGGCTATTAAATGTTATAAATCCCATTTCTTCAGTTTTTCATATCGGAGTTTTTTTTTACAGGCTAATTAAATGTTATTAAATTTCCCTTTACTTCAGTAGATCAGGGAGTTAGATGGGTTACAAATTATTTATAAATCCCATTACTTAGTTACATATAGGAAGTTATAATGGCTACCAAACAAATTATTAAAATTAAACCCCATTTACTTCAGTTACTTTAATCAGGTGTTATTAGGCTTATAAATGTTATATAACATTACTTTCAGTTTACAGATCAGGAGGTTATACAGGCTATAAATGTTTTCAAATTCCCATTACTTCAGTAACAGATCAGGAGTTATACAGGCTATTAAATGTTATAAATCCCATTACTTAGTTACCATTTCAGGAGTTATACAGGTATAAATGTTATAAAATCCCTTTTCTTTAGTTACATATCAGGGAGGTTTAGGCTATAAATGTTATAATAATCCCATTACTCAGTCCACAGGATCAGGAGTTATTAACGGCTATATATGTTTTAATCCCAATTACTTCAGTTACTTATCTGGAGTTATACAGGCTATTAAAATGTTATAAAATCCCATTACTCCCATTACAGATAAAGGAAGGAGTTATACAAGCTAGCATGTTATTAAATCCCATTACCTTTTCAGTTTAATTATCAGGAGTTAGACTTGGCTACAAAAATTTATTAAATTTAAATTCCCATTACTTCAGATACAGGAATCAGGGATTATACAGGCTATAAAGGTTATTATAAATCCCATTATCTTCAGTTACAGGATTCAAGGAGTTATACAGGCTTTAAATGGTTAAATAAATTCCCTTATTACTTCAGGTTAAACCCATTATCAGGAGGTTAGACTGGCTACAAAATTATATAAATTCCCATTACTTCAGTTACATTTCAGGAGTTATTACTGGCTACAAAACTTATTAATAAAAATCCCAATTACTTCCAGTCAAGATCAAGGAAGTTTATACTGGCTACAAAATATTATAAATCCCATTCCTTCAGTTACATTTCGGAGTTATACTGGCTACAAAAAATTATAAATTCCCATTACTCAGGTTCATCAGGAGTTAATACTGGGACCAAAATATTATAACAAATCCCATTACTCAGTTACATATCAGGAGTAGCTGGCTAAACCCAAATTATTATAAATCCCATTACTTCAGTTACATATCAGGAGTTATTATGGCTAAACCCAAAATTATTTAATTCCATTACCTCAGGTCACAGATTCAGGAGTCCACGGCTATAAATGTTATAAATCCCACATTACCTGGCAAAGTCCACATTATGGTTGGAGTTATTACTTGGCTACAATTATTAAAATATTAAATCCCATTTCTTCGTTACAGATCAGGAGTTAGACTGGACTACAAAAATGTTTATAAATCCCATTATTCAGTTACAGTTCAGGAGTTTTACAGGATATAAAATGTTTATAAATCCCATACTTCAGTTACATTATCAGGGAAAGGTTTAGGACTGATACAATTTAAATTATAAATCCCATTACTTCCAGTTTCAGATCAGGAGTTATCAGGCTATAAATGTTATAAATCCCATTACTTTCGTTTACAAATGATCAGGAGTTATTACAGGGCTTATAAAATGTTATTAAATCCCATTACTTCAGTTACATCAGGAGTTAGACTGGCTACACAAAATATTATAAATCCCAAAATATTACTTCAGTACAGATCAGGAGTTATATGGCTACAAAAATATTAATAAAATCCCATTAAACTTCAGTCACAAAAAATGTTTATTAAATCCCATTTACGGTTCAGTTTACAGATTCTAGGATTATACAGGCTATTAAATGTTATAAATTCCCATACTTCAGTTACATTTCAGGGTTTGACTGCACAAAATATTATAAAACCCATTACTTCAGTTACATAACAAGGAGTTATACTGGCTACAAAATATTATAAATAACCCATTACTTCATCAAGATCCCAGGAGTTATACTGGCTACAAAATATTATAAATCCATTACTTTCATTACATATCAGGAGTTATACTGGCTACAAATATTATATAACCCATTACTTTCCAGTCACATATCAGGATTTATACTGGCTACAAAATAAATTAAAAATATTATCCCATTAACATTATTTCAGGATTTATACTGGCTACAAAATATTATAAATCCCATTACTCCATTTACAATCAGGAGTTATACGGGCTACAAAATATTATAAAATCCCATTACTCCAGTCACAGATAACAGGAGTCAGACCGGCTATAATGTTATAAATCCATTACTGCAGTCACATATGAGGAGTTATAACTGGCTACAAAAAATATATTATAAATTTTCCCATTATTCAGTTTACAGATCAGGAGGGTACTGGCTACAAATGTTATAAAATCCCATTATTTCAGTTACAGATCAGGAGTTTTATACAGGGCTAAAAATGTTATAAATCCCATTACTTCAGTTACATATCAGGAGTTAGACTGGCTACAAAATATTATAAATCCCATTACTTCAGTTACATATCAGGAGTTATACAGGCTATAAATGTTATAAATCCCATTACTTCAGTTACAGATCAGGAGTTATACAGGCTATAAATGTTATAAATCCCATTACTTCAGTTACATACCAGGAGTTATACAGGCTATAAATGTTATAAATCAACCCATTACTTCAGTTACAGGATCAGGAGTTATACAGGCTATAAATGTTATCAAATCCATTACTTTCAGTTACAGATCAGGAGTTTATACAGGCTATAAATGTTATAAATCCCCCATTACTTCAGTTACATATCAGGGGGAGTTATACAGGCTATAAATTAATAAATCCAATTACTTCAGTTACATATCAGGAGTTATACAGGCTATAAATGTTATAAATCCCATTACTTCAGTTACAGATCAGGAGTTATACAGGCTATAAATGTTATAAATCCATTACTTCAGTTTACAGATCAGGAGTTACTGGCTTTTAAATAAATGTTTATAATCCCATTACTTCAGTTACAGATCAGGAGTTATACTGGCTATAAATGTTATAAATCCCATTACTTCAGTTACAGATCAGGAGTTATACAGGCTATAAATGTTATAAATCCCATTACTTCAGTTACATATCAGGAGTTAGACTGGCTACAAAATATTATAAATCCCATTACTTCAGTTACATATCAGGAGTTATACTGGCTACAAAATATTATAAATCCCATTACTTCAGTAACAGATCAGGAGTTATACTGGCTACAAAATATTATAAATCCCATTACTTCAGTTACATATCAGGAGTTAGACTGGCTACAAAATATTATAAATCCCATTACTTCAGTTACATATCAGGAGTTATACTGGCTACAAAACATTATAAATCCCATTACTCCAGTCACAGATCAGGAGTTATACCTGGCTACAAAATATTATAAATCCCATTACATTACAGTTACATTATCAGAGAGTTATACTGGCTACAAAATATTTATAAATCCCATTACTTCAGTAACATATCAGGAGTTATACTGGCTACAAAATATTATAAATCCCATTACTTCAGTTACAGATCAGCAGTTAGACTGGCTACAAATGTTATAAATCCCATTACTTCAGTTACAGATCAGGAGTTATACTGGCTATAAATGTTATAAATCCCATTACTTCAGTTACATATCAGGAGTTAGACTGGCTACAAAATGTTATAAATCCCATTACTTCAGTTACAGATCAGGAGTTATACTGGCTATAAATGTTATAAATCCCATTACTTCAGTTACAGATCAGGAGTTAGACTGGCTACAAAATATTATAAATCCCATTACTTCAGTTACATATCAGGAGTTATACAGGCTACAAAATATTATAAATCCCATTACTTCAGTTACATATCAGGAGTTATACAGGCTATAAATAAAAGTTATAAACCAAATCCATTACTTCAGTTACAGATCAGGAGTTAGACTGGCTACAAAATATTATAAATCCCATTACTTCAGTTACATATCAGGAGTTATACTGGCTACAAAATATTATAAAATCCCATTACTTCAGTTTCATATTCAGGGAGTTATAACGGCTATAAATGTTATAAATCCATTTACTTCAGTTACAATCAGGAGTTATACAGGATACAAAAATATTATAAATTCCCATTTACTTCAGTTACATATAGGAGTTTTTACGTTTTAGGTAAATCCCATTTCTTCAGGTTACAAATAAGGGTTAAATACAGGCTAATAATGCCCAATCCCATTACTTCAGTTACAGATCAGGAGTTATACAGGCTATAAATGTTATAAATCCCATTACTTCAGTTACAGATCAGGAGTTATACAGGCTATAAATGTTATAAATCCCATTACTTCAGTTACGTTCAGGAGTTATTACAGGCTATAAATGTTAATAAATTCCCTTACTTCAGGTTAATTTCAGGAGTTAGACTGGCTACAAAATATTATAAATCCCATTACTTCAGTTACATATCAGGAGTTATACTGGCTACAAAATATTATAAATCCCATTACTTCAGTCACAGATCAGGAGTTATACTGGCTACAAAATATTATAAATCCCATTACTTCAGTTACATATCAGGAGTTAGACTGGCTACAAAATATTATAAATCCCATTACTTCAGTTACATATCAGGAGTTATACTGGCTACAAAATATTATAAATCCCATTACTTCAGTCACAGATCAGGAGTTATACTGGCTACAAAACATTATAAATCCCATTACTCCAGTCACATATCAGGAGTTATACTGGCTACAAAATATTATAAATCCCATTACTTCAGTTACATATCAGGAGTTATACTGGCTACAAAATATTATAAATCCCATTACTTCAGTTACATATCAGGAGTTATACTGGCTACAAAATATTATAAATCCCATTACTTCAGTTACAGATCAGGAGTTAGACTGGCTACAAAATGTTATAAATCCCATTACTTCAGTTACATATCAGGAGTTATACAGGCTATAAATGTTATAAATCCCATTACTTCAGTTACATATCAGGAGTTATACTGGCTACAAAATATTATAAATCCCATTACTCCAGTCACAGATCAGGAGTCAGACCGGCTATAAATGTTATAAATCCCATTACTGCAGTCACATATCAGGAGTTATACTGGCTACAAAATATTATAAATCCCATTACTTCAGTTACAGATCAGGAGTTAGACTGGCTACAAATGTTATAAATCCCATTACTTCAGTTACATATCAGGAGTTATACAGGCTATAAATGTTATAAATGTTATAAATCCCATTACTTCAGTTACATATCAGGAGTTATACAGGCTATAAATGTTATAAATCCCATTACTTCAGTTACAGATCAGGAGTTATACAGGCTATAAATGTTATAAATCCCATTACTTCAGTTACAGATCAGGAGTTATACAGGCTATAAATGTTATAAATCCCATTACTTCAGTTACAGATCAGGAGTTATACTGGATATAAATGTTATAAATCCCATTACTTCAGTTACAGATCAGGAGTTATACTGGCTATAAATGTTATAAATCCCATTACTTCAGTTACATATCAGGAGTTATACAGGCTATAAATGTTATAAATCCCATTACTTCAGTTACATATCAGGAGTTAGACTGGCTACAAAATATTATAAATCCCATTACTTCAGTTACATATCAGGAGTTATACTGGCTACAAAATATTATAAATTCCATTACTTCAGTTACATATCAGGAGTTATACTGTCTACAAAATAAAAATCCCATATATCCCATTACTTCAGTTATATTTTTTTTTCAGGAGTTATACTGGTCTACACATTATAAATCCCATTACTCCAGTCACAGTCAGGAGTTATACTGGCTACAAAAAAAAATATTATAAATCCCATTACTTCAGTTACAATATCAGGAGTTACTACTGGCTACAAAATATTATAAATCCCATTACTTCAGTTACATATCAGGAGTTATACTGGCTACAAAACATTATAAATCCCATTACTCCAGTCACAGATCAGGAGTTATACTGGCTACAAAATATTATAAATCCCATTACTTCAGTTACATATCAGGAGTTATACTGGCTACAAAATATTATAAATCCCATTACTCCAGTCACAGATCAGGAGTTAGACCGGCTATAAATGTTATAAATCCCATTACTGCAGTCACATATCAGGAGTTATACTGGCTACAAAATATTATAAATCCCATTACTTCAGTTACAGATCAGGAGTTAGACATACTACAAATGTTATAAATCTCATTACTCCAGTCACAGATCAGGAGTTAGAATGGCTACAAATATTATAAATCCCATTACTCCAGTCACATATCAGGAGTTATACTGGCTACAAAATATTATAAATCCCATTACTTCAGTTACAGATCAGGAGTTAGACATATTACAGATGTTATAAATCCCATTACTCCAGTCACAGATCAGGAGTTAGAATGGCTACAAATGTTATAAATCTCATTACTCCAGTCACATATCAGGAGATATACTGGCTACAAAATATTATAAATCCCATTACTTCAGTTACAGATCAGGAGTTAGACATACAACACATGTTATAAATCCCATTACTCCAGTCACATCAGGAATTTGACTTTTCATAAATGCTATACACCACATTTCTCCAGTCACATGCTAAGAGTTAGACTGGCTACAAATGTTATAAATCCCATTTCTCCAGTCACAGATCAGGAGTTAGACTGGCTATGCATGTCATAAATGCCAATACTCCAGTCACAGATCAGGAGTTAGACTGGCTACAAATGTTATAAATCCCATTACTCCAGTCACATCAGGAATTAGACTTGTCATAAATGCTATACACCATATTTGTCCAGTCACATGTCACATTCTAAGAGTTAGACTGGCTACACATGTTAAACATCCCATTACTCCAGTCACAAATCAGGTATTAGACTGGCAAAACATGTTATAAATCCCATTACTCCAGTCACAGATCAGGAGTTAGACTGGCTATAAATGTTATAAATCCCATTACTCCAGTCACAGATCAAGAGTTAGACTGGCTACAAATGTTATAAATCCCATTACTCCAGTCACAGATCAGGAGTTAGACTGGCTACAAATGTTATAAATCCCATTACTCCAGTCACAGATCAGGAGTTAGACAGGCTACAAATGTTATAAATCCCATTACTCCAGTCACAGATCAGGAGTTAGACTGGTTACAAATGTTATAAATCCCATTACTCCAGTCACAGATCAAGAGTTAGACTGGCTATAAATGTTATAAATCCCATTACTCCAGTTACAGATCAGGAGTTAGACTGGCTACAAATGTTATAAATCCCATTACTCCAGTCACAGATAAGGAGTTAGACTGGCTACAAATGTTATAAATCCCATTACTCCAGTCACAGATCAGGAGTTAGACTGGCTACAAATGTTATAAATCCCATTACTCCAGTCACAGATCAAGAGTTAGACTGGCTACAAATGTTATAAATCCCATTACTCCAGTTACAGATCAGGAGTTAGACTGGCTATACATGTTATAAATCCCATTACTCCAGTCACATATCAGGAGTTAGACTGGCTATACATGTTAGAAATCCCATTACTCCAGTCACAGGTCAGGAGTTAGACTGGCTACAAATGTTATAAATCCCATTACTCCATTCACATATCAGGAGTTAGACTGGCTATAAATGTTATAAATCCCATTACTCCAGTCATAGATCAGGAGTTAGATTGGCTACAAATGTTATAAATCCCATTACTCCAGTCACATATCAGGAGTTAGATTGGCTATAAATGTTATAAATCCCATTACTCCAGTCACATATAAGGAGTTAGACTGGCTATACATGTTAGAAATCCCATTACTCCAGTCACAGGTCAGGAGTTAGACTGGCTACAAATGTTATAAATCCCATTACTCCAGTCACATATCAGGAGTTAGACTGGCTATAAATGTTATAAATCCCATTACTGCAGTCACATATCAGGAGTTAAACTGTATATAAATGTTATAAATCCCATTACTCCAGTCATAGATCAGGAGTTAGATTGGCTACAAATGTTATAAATATCATTACTCCAGTCACATATCAGGAGTTAAACTGTATATAAATGTTATAAATCCCATTAGTCCAGTCACAGATCAGGAGTTAGATTGGCTACAAATGTTATAAATATCATTACTCCAGTCACATATCAGGAGTTAGACAGGCTACACATGTTATAAATCCCATTTCTCCAGTCATAGATCATGAGTTAAACTGTCTACAAATGTTATAAATCCCATTGCTCCAGTTACATATCAGGAGATAGATAGGCAACACATGTTATAAATCCCATTACTCCAGTCATCTATTGTGAGTTAGACTGGTTACAAATGTTATAAATCCCATTACTCCAGTCACATATCAGGAGTTAGACAGGCTACACATGTTATAAATCCCATTACTCCAGTCATAGATCAGGAGTTAAACTGTATATAAATGTTATAAATCCCATTACTCCAGTCACAGATCAGGAGTTAGACTGGCTATGAATGTTATAAATCCCATTACTCCAGTCATAGATCAGGAGTTAAACTGTCTACAAATGTTATAAATCTCATTACTCCAGTCACATATCAGGAGTTAGACTGGCTATGAATGTTATAAATCCCATTACTCCAGTCATAGATCAGGAGTTAAACTGTCTACAAATGTTATAAATCCCATTACTCCAGTCACATATCGGGAGTTAGACTGGCTATGAATGTTATAAATCCCATTACTCCAGTCATAGATCAGGAGTTAGATTGGCTATGAATGTTATAAATCCCATTACTGCAGTCACATATCAGGAGTTAGACTGGCTACACATGTTATAAATCCCATTACTCCAGTCACATATCAGGAGTTAGACTGGCTACAAATGTTATAAATCCCATTACTCCAGTCACATATCAGGAATTAGACTGGCTATGAATGTTATAAATCCCACTACTCCAGTCATAGATCAGGAGTTAGATTGGCTATAAATGTTATAAATCCCACTACTCCAGTCACAGATCAGGAGTTAGACTGGCTATAAATGTTATAAATCCCATTACTGCAGTCACATATCAGGAGTTAGACTGGCTACAAATGTTATAAATCCCATTACTCCAGTCACATATCAGGAGTTAGACTGGCTACAAATGTTATAAATCCCACTACTCCAGTCACATATCAGGAGTTAGACTGGCTACAAATGTTATAAATCCCATTACTCCAGTCACATATCAGGAATTAGACTGGCTATGAATGTTATAAATCCCACTACTCCAGTCATAGATCAGGAGTTAGATTGGCTATAAATGTTATAAATCCCACTACTCCAGTCACAGATCAGGAGTTAGACTGGCTATAAATGTTATAAATCCCATTACTGCAGTCACATATCAGGAGTTAGACTGGCTACAAATGTTATAAATCCCATTACTCCAGTCACATATCAGGAGTTAGACTGGCTACAAATGTTATAAATCCCACTACTCCAGTCACATATCAGGAGTTAGACTGGCTATAAATGTTATAAATCCCATTACTGCAGTCACATATCAGGAGTTAGACTGGCTACAAATGTTATAAATCCCATTACTCCAGTCACATATCAGGAATTAGAAAGGCTATATATATGTTATAAATCCCACTACTCCAGTCACATGTGCCATACTCATTACTCCAGTCACAGATCAGGTGTTAGACAGATCACAAATGTTATAAATCCCATTACCCCAGTCACATATCAGGAGTTTGACTAGCTACAAATGTTATAAACCCCATTACTGCAGTCAATTTATTTTTTACTCCCTCCTTATAGACTCCATATGGAGTCTATACAATTTTAGCTTTTTTTCTTTGTTTTCATTGATGCTTTTGACGTATTTATAGATCTCAGTCCGTTACTTCAACCTGTGGCTGTAAATGCCCTAAGCCCATTTCTCCAGTCATAGATCAGGAGCTAGACTGACCATACATGCAATAAGCCTCATTTCTTCACATACTTTCACAGTATGAAGTACATGCATTGAATTGCATGTTTAACTTTTGAGGAAAATTATATAATACATTGTATTTCTGTTCATGTTCACACCTGCATTTTAGCGAGTGAACCACAATCCCCTAACAATCGTTTCCCGCCAATACAAGGATTAGTGGCATTGTACAGAGAGAAGGTGAAGTGTTCACATCATGTGTGGTGGGTTGATGTAAGGTAATGTATTCTGCATTTTGTGAAT
This sequence comes from Conchocele bisecta, assembly GCA_029237695.1. Lineage (NCBI taxonomy): Eukaryota > Metazoa > Mollusca > Bivalvia > Lucinida > Thyasiridae > Conchocele > Conchocele bisecta. The sequence goes on from CM055277.1 coordinate 69,441,924, forward strand.
TTCTGCAATATCTCTGTTTTGATGCCTATTTGTAAAATTGCATGTTACCCGCTCTTCCCTCAGAATAATGACCTCACCACACCCCATCACCCTCCCCCACCCCACCGTAATATGTTTCATGAAATTCAAAGGTCGCCCAGCAACCACTGCCTATATGAGGGCCAACACCTTTAGCTTTTATCACATTATTATATAATATTCAATAATTCCAGCACAAAAATATTTACACAATTCCCGAACTATAAACTTGGAAAAGTCGCGGGAATACTGGACGAGGCCTTCCGGCCTTTGTCCAGTATTCCCGCGACTTTTCCAAGTTTATACCCCGATAAATTCCACAAAAAGGCCATTAATTCCTAAAATGAATAGTTTTACACACCCACAACCCCAACTCCACTGCGGGAAAATATTTGGGGATGGGCGACTTACAATGTAGATATATGAATCCAAGCCGTCTGATCTGGGGCTAAGCTGGTCACAAATTGTAAAGTAACTTTTCTCATCCGCCAGGCCAAAATACTAACGAAGTTAGTAAACTAACCTATACAATACCATATATACATAATGCTTGCACACCCCTTGCGTGCAAGCATTATGTATAGATGGTATTACAAAAGGGGCGTGCAAGCATTATGTATAGATGGTATTAAAAAAGGGGCGTGCAAGCATTATGTATAGATGGTATTAAAAAAGGGGCATGCAAGCATTATGTATAGATGGTATTAAAAAAGGGGCGTGCAAGCATTATGTATAGATGGTATTGTATATGTTAGTTTATGGCTAATACCAAGGGAGATGCGCCGGTGGATTGTTGCCTAGCAACTATGAAGGTCAGTATATTACATGCTGAATTGTTGCCTAGCAACTATGAAGGTCAGTATATTACATGCTTGATGATTTTATTATCCCCTCGCCGATAGGCTTGAGGGGATATAGTGTTAGTCCATGTTCGTGCGTACGTACATGCGTGCGGTAGTAACACCGTTCATTTTTCAACAACATATGAACCGCTTCACCGATTTTGATAATATTTGGCCACTAGGGATGGTGCTTTGTTTTGCATATGACACAAGCCCAAGGTCACTGAGGACTTATGTTCACCTTGTTTGTAAGGCAAATGCGTTAACGTTGTTTTTTTGTTTATTCAATAACTTATTAACCACTTCACAGATTTGATTTTGATAATATTTGGCCACAATGTGTGTCTAGGGATGGTGCTTTGTTTTCCATGACCCACATCCGACCACACAAGGTCAAGGTCACTGAGGACTTGCGCTCATCTTTTTATACCGCCCATGAGTTGTAGGTGGTATACTGAAGTCAGATTGTCCATGCGATGTGTAATTTAGCGATCGGGGTTCATCATTGCCGGAATTCCGACTGGATACCTGGTTTGGCCCGCACATACGTCTTTGGCAATTTGTATGTGATAATGTAATACATTCAGTATAATAATTCTGCATACTTTTAAGCATCAAATATATGCAATGGTTAGTTCTATATGATATAATGTATTTTGGGGAAAATAAATGATTACTCCCTCAAAGTATACTTTGCTAGAAAAGTATACTTTCCAATGTTGATGAAATCGGCTACTGATAAGGATCAAATCTATGACCACTACCTTGCATATGTCAGGCCCACATAAATCTACATATTCAGGGGCACCTGCGCCCACGCTCGCTTACTGACAAATCTAGTGTGTAAGGCAAATGTGTTAAAAATGTTTGTTTATTCAATAACTTACGAACTGCTTCAGTTTTAATTCATTGTCTTGACGAGGCTTCACAAAGTTTCTTCTGAAATCGGTGAACACGTTTAATATAAATTTAAATCAACATAGATGTAATATGTTAGTTATTGCATAAGTACAGCATCATACAGCGAACCGGAACTGATCACCTAATGTGTTTTCCGTAGCAGTCTCATTTGCAAGTAAAAGCTGAGAGGTAATAGAAGTGTCACTGTTGCTATATTCATGATTATGTCAACTATTTGGCATATTAGATCACATTTCATGACGATTCGTTTCCAGGCAATTATCAGGATGACTAGCGTGAATGTCACAGGACTTGGGCAGGTGGTATGTATAAGACAATGTTTAAATCAAGCGTACTGTTACATAAATTGATAATAAAGAAATTCTGTAAATACTGTGGAACCTCTCTAAACCGGAGACAAAGAAAACTCCTGTGATCTTATTTTTGATGAGTTTCTTGGTCATTTATCTCCGGTGATAATGTTTATCCGTGATCGCATATCACACAAGTATAGCTCAGAATGATTAAATGCTTGATTTACAGTGAAACTTCTGTAATCCGGACACCTTGGTAAATCTATTGTGTTTTATGAGTCAATTTAATTCCATGTTCGTCTACTATTCGACATGCTGTTGTTGATGTTCCAATCTCCAATAGGATATGATTCTCATGCATTATCAAAACATGTTATTGTAGAGGCATATAGGAATTAAGAAAGAAGCTGCCTACAGAATTTCAACAGTCAGCTGTACCAGTGTCAGTGGGGACAGATATAGCAACCATGAAGCAGGTCAGTATATAGAGAGGATCTTACACAAGTTATGATTTAATACATTTATTAAACAAATTTACTGATTTTATAAGTTTCTTGGTAACTTAGCCAATGAGTTTAATAAATATTTTAAATCAACATAAATGTAAGATTATGTTTATTACATATGTATAGCATCATACATTGAAGCTTTACTGATCACCTTATGTGTTTTCTGTAGTGGTCTCATTATGTCCCCTCTGCAATAGCAGAGGCATATTGCGTTGCTCTTGAGGTTCCGTACGTCGTGTTCGTTCGTGTGTGCACTTACACGCTGACCCCACTGTACATGTTTTAAAACATACTGTTTAGTTTTCATTTGACATGATTGCATGTAGTGTCAAAACATGTTATTGTAGATGAATAGAGGAAATGAGAGAGAAAACGGCAGCCTACAGAATGTCAGAAGGCAGATGTACATGTGTTAGTGGGGACATAGATAGTTGCCTGGAAACCACGAAGCAGGTCGGTATATAGAGAGGATCTTACCTGAGTGATGATTTAATATATTTATTAAACGAGTTTACTGATTTCATAAACGAGGCCTCGTTTCTCATTTATTCAACTTGTTCACTGATTTCATGAGAAACGAGGACTCCTTTTGAGTTAACATAGATGTAATATTCTATTTATTACACACGTATAGCATACTGCATTGAAGCTGTACTGATCACCGAATGTGTTTTCTGTTGTGGTCTCATTTTCATTATATATGATTCGCATGCAGTGTCAGAACATGTTATTGTAGATGAATAGAGGAAATGAGAGAAAAATCGGCAGCCTACAGAATGTCAGCAGGCAGATGTACATGTGTTAGTGGGGACAGAGATAGTTGCCTAGCAACCATGAAGCAGGTCAGTATATAGGGAGGATCTTACCTGAGTGATGATTTAATATATTTATTAAACGAATTTACTGATTTCATAAGAAATGTTGGCCAACTTTCTTAAGAAATGAGTCGGTGAGTTTATTGCGTAAGTGCAGCATCATGCATTGAAGCTGTACTAATCACCTATTTTGTTTTCTGTAGCGGTCTCATTTGCTTATTTATTACACATGTGTATCATGATTTTAATACACTGTTATTACATGACAAAATAACATTGTATGTATGTGAACATGCTGATGTTAGTTCTCCTACATGTACATGTTAATGATGCATGTATGTTGTATTGTTATTCCATGCACATACTTGTATTCATTTTGATCCCGATTTATATATATGGCCCATAATTATATAGCTGTATGTCTTATATGTATATATATATATACCATAATTATATACCTATATGTCCTATATATATATATATATATAATATCCCGGTATAGTATATAACCCCGATATGTATATATTATATAACAAATGTATAGATTTATTATTATGCATGCTTCAAGTTCTCTTGGTCTCGATGTCAGACAGGTAATTTACAGGTGGAGCCACACGATGAAATGTACATGCACAGGAATACTTGAGTACATAGTATGTAAAAGGTAAACTTTCAATCTCAAATACTGCAGATCCTGATGAGATGACTCAATAAGATCCGATTCATCTGGATCTAAACTGTTTGCAAAATTCAATGCGTTAAAGCAAGGTAACTCTTACAATGTTGAATACAATTTTGTCGTCTGCTGTTTCTTTTTAATTTTAAATTTTTCACATCAAAAACATGGTTGGAAAACACGTTAGAATCATTTCCAATGGAAATGATTCTAAAGTGCTGTCAAAACATGTTTTTATTGAGATTTAAGACAAACTGTGAAACAACAGCAGACGACAATTTATGTTTCCCGCATTCTAAGGGTTAACAGTTATATACGTACCTTAGATTTTACAGTTTCACATGTAGCAGCCGTGTTTCTATCTACGACGTCGTGGCCCAGTCTGGCGGCCGTTTCACTAAACTTCGTAAGACTAAAATGTTCGTAAGTGCAAAATTATGATTGTCTGTAAATATCACATTAACAATGTTTTCTTGTAAACAATTATTGGATTTACATGTATTGAGCATAGGCTGCATTTGCAGCCTATGCTCAATAAATGTAAATCCATCAATTGCAATTTCCAGACTATCCTAAATTTGCGCTTACGAACATTTTAGTCGTACACAGTTTAGTGAAACGGGTCCCTGGTGAATCCGAGATGGTATCGCGAAGGATGTGTATACTGCCCAGCAGGTCGTCGTTAATGTTCCCGGTCAGTTTATATTCAGTTTGATATCATGAAAACACGATATCGAAGACGTGTTACTGGTCTCATGCAATGGTAAGTAATGTATTATAAATATACATTATATGATCTTACAAAAGTTTGTATGATCTTATTGCAAACATAGTGTAGACCCATGTGCAGTCCTGACAGTGACATATCACAATCATTTTGAATACCTAAGACATCATCTGAGATGCGCTGTCTGTCAGATCCACACATTTTCTTGTTGAACCTTCAATATTCTAACTAAATTGTGTCATCTACTGCACAGGCGATTCTAGCGTGTGGATGGTCAATTATTGTTTGTATATACATAAAACACATTTCTAAGCAATGTACTAAACAATTCAAAAGTTCCCGGGTGTAAGTATAATAATACTTAGAAAGGTACAAAACTCCCATTCGCCACCATTGTAACGAAAACTCACACAATGTAGACAATTGGAACTCGCCTATACAACGCATTACAGCGTGTCGTAACTGCTGTTTGTGGTGAATTTTCGACATAAAGTTTACAGTTACCAATACATTAACACAAATCTCAAAGATTTCGAGTGTAAACTGTAATAAAAACGCGTCTCACTAACCTAAATTCGCTTTTTTAAAATCATACACGTTACCGCATTCTCAATGACTATTAGCCGCCATCTTTGAAAATATTTCAATCATGTGCACGCAGTGGTTTGGTTGGTTACTGGAGACTGACGTCATTTCCATTAGCCAACCAAATCAGTGCGTGTCACGTGATTCGATATTTTCAAAGATTTTATCGGCCGATCGTGCCATTTCTCTGCACAGGTGGAAGACCCGGACCTGTGACACAAAAAAGATTCTCATTACCAAAACATCCATTACCCCACCCACTTGGTCTCATACAATACAGTACTATCTTCTATTATAGAAGATAGTACTGTATGAGACCAAGTGGGTGGGGTAATGGAATTTTTACCAAAAATACCCATTACAAAAAATCCATTAACCCACCCACTTGGTCTCGTACAGTACTATCTTCTATTATAGAAGATAGTACTGTATGAGACCAAGTGGGTGGGGTAATGGATTTTTTTTGTAATGGGTATTTTTGGTAATACAGGTCCGAGTCTTCCACCTGTGATGGGATAATCTGATACGCAGAGAAAAAGTTTTGGTCCAGAAAAATTACAATTTTGATATAAATACAATGTAATAGAAAACAATAATTATGTGTATGGGTCATTTCTAGTTTCATATTTCAAGTCTGTTCTTAACTCGTACAACTGCTGACTTAAATTTTGTGATCTGCTGTTCATTTTATATTTCACTTTTCCTGATGAGAATATGTTTTGACATCACATGATAATCGTTTCCACTGGAGACGATTTTCATGTGCTGCCAGAGCAGGTTTTGTTAAGAAATTAGACAAATATTGAAAATACAACATTTTTTAAGTTCCTGGCTTATGTAAGTTAATGCTGAAATTTCATTTACTTCATAGCTAGGAGATTGTCTCGATTACTATGGTAACAGAAGGACGGACTGTGATTGGACTAATAAACTTTTCCATGGAGACAACATCAGAGATGCCAGTCTACTGAATTGTAAGTTAGAACATTCTGTGTTTCTCACAACTGAAATTCGTGGTTATATTCATTACTATGACCACACTAAGAATTAGTGGAACGCTATAGTTTTCACTGTGTCCGTCTTGAGATCTGCTTATTGAAGTCGATGGCATCACAAATGAGATTGACATACAGTGGGGTCAGCGTGTAAGTGCACACACGAACGAACACGACAGGTTGGTTCCAACATGTCGTGTTCGTTCGTGTGTGCACTTACACGCTGACCCCACTGTACAGTGAACCGGTTGTTGTTAATGTTCCCAATAAGTTTGTTAATTTTATGACATGAAAATATAACCATAAAAATGTCTGTGTGCTGCCAGAGCAGGTTTTGTTAAGAAATTAGACAAATATTGAAAATATAACATTTTTTAAGTTTCTGGCTTTTACCTGTTAATGCTGAAATTTCATTTACTTCGTAGCGAGGAGATTGTCTCAATTACTATGGTAACAGAAGGACGGACTGTGATTGGACTAATCAGCTTTTCCATGGAGACAACATCAGAGATGCCAGTCTACTGAATTGTAAGTTAGAACATTCTGTGTTTCTCACAACTGAAATTCGTGGTTATATTCATTACTATGACCACACTAAGAATTAGTGGAACGCTATAGTTTTCACTGTGTCCGTCTTGAGATCTGCTTATTGAAGTCGATGGCATCACAAATGAGATTGACATACAGTGGGGTCAGCGTGTAAATGTACACACGAACGAACACGACAGGTTGGTTCCAACCTGTCGTGTTCGTTCGTGTGTGCACTTACACGCTGACCCCACTGTACAGTGAACCGGTTGTTGTTAATGTTCCCAATAAGTTTATGTTAATTTTATGACATGAAAATATAACCATAAAAATGTCTGTGTCTTCAATGATGGTTGAACGATACATAGTGATCACAATGGTATCCGTGTACGTGGATTGGTGTAGATGATAGTGAGACGACTCTAACAATGGGTTTCAAGTCCCCTGAGGTACTTGTCTTTGTTTTATCCAAGTCCTCGGACAGAATTTCATTTAATTCCGCATGTACTTTGTTGATAGACTGAGGACTCAGCACAATGGAGTCCTCGGCCTACGGTGCTGCGGGGTTGTGTGTGTGTGCTCGCGCGCAAGTGCGCACGGCGCGCGCATGCGTGCATGTGTGTGCAACTTTAAATTACTGAAAGTAACTTTATTTCCGCAACTATCCATTGGATTGACTTGAAACTTCATATGCTTGTTTAGCATCATTGATAAATAATTCAATCTATGGCCCAACCATTTGAAAATATATGACGTTTATGGTACTGTGCTGTCTGTGCATCCAATCACTTTGCATTAAAGTGTTTTGATATATATTGTCTTTGTTTGACTTGAAACTTGATAATCGTGTTTATCACCATCAATATTTTCATTATATAGCCAAATCTTGTGGCTCACTTACCCAAGGTCAAGATCTTATGATTTTGAAATTTGTGTTAAACTTGGGTGCAAATTTTAGATTCCTACACGTTACGGGTTAACGTAGAACTTTCATTAATTTAGGTGCGTGGACATGGTTTCGGTTACTATGGTAGCTGCAGAGCGGAGGGTAATTGGATCAACTTCAACCCATGGACACAGCTTCAGAGATGCGGGTCTTCTGAATTGTAAGTAACAAACATGTTTGTGCACCTCGTAATTCGCTCAATGGTTGTGTTATTATGACCGTGACAAGAATCAGTGGAAACTTATAAGGCCATAAACAATAAGTACAGTGTGGTCAGCGTGTAAGTACACACACGAACGAACACGACAACCTGTCGTGTTCGTTCGTGTGTGCACTTACACGCTGACCCCACTGTAATTCATGTATACAAAAAATGTAAATATTTTTCTGCATTTTTTCTCATTTCGCATCAAAAGTGTATGTTGTTACCACTCAGTTGAACCGTCTCGGCGAGACGGTTCAACTGAGTGGTAACAACATACACTTTTGGTGGGTAGCGAACCAACCTGTCGTGTTCGTTCGTGTGTGTACTTACACGCTGACCCCACTGTAATTCATGTATACAAAAAATGTAAATATTTTTCTGCATTTTTTCTCATTTCGCATCAAAAGTGTATGTTGTTACCACTCACTTTTGGTGGGTAGCGAACCAACCTGTCGTGTTCGTTCGTGTGTGCACTTACAGCTGACCCACTGTACTTTGGTTCAGACACGTGGTTTGCGGAATGTAAAGCGGGATGGCGGATTTTTAAAATATTTTTTTGTTTTGTTATATGTTCTATAAAGTTACTATAACCTCTTTCGACGTGAACAATCACAAGATTTTCGTCAGACATGATTGGATTTAACATATTTTTGCATGGTAGTGTTTTTTATTGATCGTGTGGCAAATCTATATATGTAGTACAATTTTATTTCTCAATGACGATAAAATGCTCAACGCGCAGGGATTATTCAGACGCCGCTATACCTGAGAACCAACATACTTTTTGTTATGGCCTAACATATGGTTTATCTATGGTTGACAAAAATACAGATCCAAGTAAAAATTGTTTTTCCTCATTTTTTTCAGCCCCTCTTGAAACTTTTATTTTTGCTATGTGCCATGTGCGAGAATGACAACTGGATTTTGTACTTCCCTTTGACACAACATTCACATAAGAGCATAAGTAGTTAACCACTTGTAATGAGTGGTTGTGATGGGAGAACTGGGGCTTACGGGCTTTGTGATCAATATAGCTCCTGATCAAAAACATCATACTCGTAGCCGGATAATGATCTATATTTCTTGTTAGAAGCATGATATGTGTTTCATTAATGGAAATGCGAACAGGGCAGATCCTGATCAGACTACAGATGCATACATGTGTACAAATCAATATGCATATTTTCATTTGTTTTCCCACCCATGTGATCTGTATGCCAAATGTCAAGTTGTAATGACTTTGAAGTTTGTGATAAGTTTTTTCGTTAAAGTATCTGAGTACCTTATATCTCTGCAACCATAAGTCAGGTTTACTTAAAACCTGATATGCTTCTTTATCATCATCCATGTTTTCATTGCATTCCCTATCCATGTGACCCACATGCCTAAGTTCACTGTCAAATGCTTATTTATCATCATCCATAGTTTATTGCCCACCACTGCGGCCTGCCTGCCCATTTATAAAATTACTTTTTTTTTACAGACTTGGTGTATTGATGGGAATCTTAGCATGGGATGAATTTATTATAATTATTCCCCCTATGCGATAGCAAGGGAGGCATAATGTGTTGCTCTTGAGGTTTCGTACTTCCGTCCGTACGTCCGTCCATCTGTGCGTTCGTCCATATACATTTACATCGAAAAGTTTGTAAGAGTTTCCCTTAGTATATCACAGGGGCATATACATGTTTTACAAACATAATAATTAATTTCTGGGGTCCGTTTCACTAAACTTCGTATGACTAAAATGTTCGTAAGTGCAAACTTATGATAGTCTGTAAATTTCCCATTAACAATGTTTTCTTGTAAACAATTTATTGAGCATAGGCTGCAAATGCAGCCTATGCTGAATAAATGTAAATCCATCAATTGAAAATTACAGACGATCCTAAATTTGCACTTACGAACAATTTAGTTGTAAGAAGTTTAGTGAAACAGGCTCCTGGTTTCTTCTATGAAATGTCTTATGTGTCACACATGCATTTCTATGGCGATTCCTTTACACATTTTCCACCACAATGTCATGGACCCACATGTGATGGCTGGTATTATATAAGCCCTTGTTTACTGACAAATCTAGTTCATTTGGCATTTTTTAAATCTGCCAAAAGGTGATTGCTATTTATTTTGTTAAAGTGGTGTATATTTTTTATCCGCATGCCATATGAATGTATGGCTCTACACTGGCTGCAAACTACATGTGGTTACATTTTACCCATCTCTCTATATAATATCTCTAAATATAATTTGATCATAATCTGACAAAACCAGGCTTATTGCATGTATGGCCAATGAAGTAACAGATCAGACTGTCATGTCTGATCTGGGGCTTCACTGTTTGCAACCCAGTCAACGAATCATTCATTAAGCCTTCGCCAACTTACAGATTTGCAGTTTGCAGTATAACAAGCCTGGTTTTGTCAGATTGTGTCCCTTATAGACTTGTTCTATAACTAACCTAGTACCTGGAAAATCATGCGTACATGTAACTTCCCTTAGAACAACTTCCGGGGCATCCCTGGCGTTATAATTGGTGAAATCTGTCAATTTAACATCACATTGCTTCGTGTTAAGCCATTAACCCTTTTCATGCTGAGGATACGAAATATTTTCCTTCAATGCGCTCAGAAGTATATGTCGCGACTCGCGACCACCATTTGAACCGTCTCATCGAGACGGTTCAAATGAGTGGTCACAACACCACCAGTGTGTTCGGTATAGCAGGATTCCACTGTATTTATAAGGCTTGTGTGTTCGGTATAGCGAGTTACAGTGTAATAAATCAATCACCAGCTGTCAGAACAACAGCATGGAACGGTTGTAAGAGCTGGGCTTGGAGGTACATGAGCTGCATAGTTTAATGTCGCTATACCGAACACCACGGGTACCGCCAGTGTGTTACAGTGGGGTCAGCGTGTAAGTGCACACACGAACGAACACGTTCGTGTTCGTTCGTGTGTGCACTTAGACGCTGACCCCACTGTAGGCATAGAGGGAATCTACTGTATTTATAAGACTGTTCTAGAAGTGAAATCATCTCACAATTTCACAGTTCTGTTATAATTACAGATCCATTCAGTTCTACAACTTCAACGCAGTTCTACAACTTCAGCGAGTGTTACAAACTAACATTGACGGCACAACCATGGTGGACTTCTACAAGTTATTAAATGATATGTAAACCGAACTCCATTTTCTCAGTGTCCTGTTACATATTAGAAGCAAATTTTAAAACTTTCCCTCGAAATGGTTTACAATACTGGTTCTACCAAGCTGTTAAACAATTTTCGTTATCTCCACGCTGATTGGCTATCGGGGATATTGCGTTTGTCCATGATTATGCGTACAGTGGGGTCAGCGTGTAAGTGCACACACGAACGAACACGACAGATTGGAACCAACCTGTCGTGTTCGTTCGTGTGTGCACTTACACGCTAACCCCACAGTATGTACGTATGTGTGTATATACATGCGTGCGTACGTACCTTGGTAACACCTTGCATTTATTAATAAATGATAAATCACTTCGCCGATTTTAATAATATAGATCAGTACATACTAATAGTTGTATATTTAGATTATGGTGTTGAAGCAATTAGCAATACAATTAATGACACTGAGAGAAAATGGATGCTGGTATTGCAGAAATGCGACCTTGTAAACTGTTCATGAGTATACAGTGGGGTCAGCGTGTAAGTGCACACACGAACGAACAGGACAGGTTGGTTCCAACCTGTCGTGTTCGTTCGTGTGTGCACTTACACGCTGACCCCACTGTATGTACATATGTCCTTGGCATCATAGACATGCACGCATGCTACCTATGGTTATATTCAATTAATTAAGAAACACTTGTCAAACACCGATATGCTCAGTTGATCAGTGTCTGCACTGTTTGTTATTCTGTCAATGATATACCAGTCATGCAAGTGACACATCTTTATCTAGTCACTGGTGTGTGCGGGAAGATCATGAGTTAGACTGGCCGCAAATGCCACAAGCCCCATTTCTCCAGTGGGTGGTGGTCGAGCGAATGAGACTGCGTAAATTAACGGTAGGGGTTCCTCTTTATAGGAATCACGATTTGCATGGTTTGGCCCTCAGGTACGTTTTTATCTTTGGCTCTTTAGTTACCTGTGAGTTGAATTGGGTTATTTCCCATTATAAAAGTAGTAAGATTATTACTGATCCTACTGCTTTTTGGAGGGGTCAAGTGATTCTGGTGTGGCGAGGACCTGGCATCAGATCAGGATTATTCTGATTTCAGGGCTAAATATATAGTTTTGTTATTGTAAATATTCAGTTCTGATTATGGGATCCCCCCCCCCCATTTGTACATGTACTTGAACATGTAATATATGGGATTTAGTACTAAACCCATTGACCCGGCCTTAAATGACCTTAGCTGTTAATAGGCCGTTAAACCCCAACAAACAAAGAAACAAACAAACATTTCTCCAGTCACAGCCACAGATTAGACAAGCTACATGATGTTTTACCTAAGATGTGTGCTGAAAACTATTTACAGAAAATGTGATATTTTCTGTAAATTACATCAAACGTTGACCATATTTTCATAGCAATTGCAGAATTCAATTCTTCATTTGCTCTGAACATTTTGTAAACTTCCGACGTCATTTACAGAAAATATCTTCAATTTTGTAAATATTTTTCATGACATCTTCTTAGGTACAAATCACATGGCTTGTCTCAAATTTGTCGGGCACCTTTTGATGGCCAGGACCTATGTACATGTACATGTATACCATAATGGCATGCTAATTTAATTCTTCTCATGACAAAATGGAACCAGTGTCCCAGATCAATTTGCACAACTATATATAGATCCATACCAGGCTACATCTGGAGCTACACAGGCCACGCCTCAGTTAACCGTCCATTACATGCCGAGGCTACACAATCTTTATGCAAAAAGTAAAAAATAATCTCTGAATTATGCACGGAATTATATGTTCCCACTCATTTGAACCTTCTGGACGAGACGGTTCAAATGAGCGGGCACAACATATAATTTCGAATACCTGTTTTGTCATGGTGAGTCATTTGTTGCTTGTTATACTCAGCATATAAAGTGTGCTTGGTATATAGTTTTGTAATACCCTGACTTGAACCTTCTCTAAAATATATTACTAGACCTAGTATGCAATATTTGATAAATTGACAAGACTTGTGCTACTTGACCAGTTGTTTTCAAAAAAGGATTTAGGGTTTATTGTATTAATATACAACGTAGTTCATTGCAATGCATGGATAATACTACTATACGGTAATGACTAAATAACACGCAAATAGGTTGGGCTACACGTTATATCAACATTAGCTACACTACCCTCCCAAGTCAAACTGCAGTATCTGTTAACTATGATTCTATGCGGACCCTGTTCAATCATCCCCAGGTGGGGATGATCGCACAGGGTCAGCATAGCATCATAGTGCAGATACTGCAGTTTAACAGATACAGCATTTGACTTGGGATATTGCACAGGGTCAGCATAGCATCATAGTGCAAATACTGCAGTTTAACAGATACTGCAGTTTGACTTGGGATGATTGCACAGGGTCAGCATAGCATCATAGTGCAGATACTGCAGTTTAACAGATACTGCAGTTTGACTTGGGATGATCGCACAGGGTCAGCATAGCATCATAGTGCAGATACTGCAGTTTAACAGATACTGCAGTTTGACTTGGGAGGGCAGTACAGTCATCCCTAATGATGTTTAAGGTTTAATTAGGGTTAAGGTCCTTCAAATTAACTTCATAGTCATCATTATCTAAACATTCAATTAATAGTTTATTACTTAAAAAATAGTTGTCAATATCAAAAAAAATTAACAAATTACCATTACAAAATATGTATCTACAGAAATGTATTAATTATACCAATTATTATTATCTAAAATTTTATTTAAAGAGGTCAATGTGTATTGTTATGAGTCTTCATTAACCTGTTCAACCATAAGTAACTGGGATGGAAATTAGAGAATTGTAGGTTAGTGCCGTGAATGGGAAAACATATCTGGCAAGGCTTAGGAAACGGGATGGTCGAGGCTCTGCCGAGCACATCCCGTTTCCGTGCCGCGCCAGATATGTGTCCATTCACGGCACTAACCTACTATTCTATTTATCCCATCAACACCTACATATAACTGTAAAATGCAATACAAATAACCCCAGCCACCGTACATATTCATACGCAGTGTTTAGGTGGTATTGACAGGATATCAAAAATGTTTCACGGCACATATGCACTGTGTTGACGGGATAAATTATGTTTTAATTATCAGACTACAAGGTCTTATATTAATCGGAAAAGTGGAAATTGGAGCCGATTCATCTGGATCTACACTATTTACAAACATTGGAGTATAGGCTTATCAGCATTTCTAACAAATATCGGTCCGTGTACACCCTGATCTTGACAAAAGCTAATCATGAACAGTTTTTGTCTCGCCCACATTAGTGGAGAGTGAGACATAGTGGTCACAATTCTGGCGTCAAATATTTTTGACGTACATCCAAATGTTGAACATCTCCTGATCTGTCAGTCGGATCATTACCAAATATCCGAGTGATGACCATCCGCCCAGTGTCATCTGGGTGACCGTGATCTTCATGGGTGAGACACTCCCTGGCGATCGCATTGTTTTTATCTTACATTCTTGAAGCTGAAATATGTAGTTTACTACCAATGATGTGTATATGACTCATGTGACCCCCTACGACGGGTCATGCTAATACAAAAGGGGTTAGTGGTGGAATTCTTCCAATGACCTCTTAAAATATATTATAGAATTATAGAATGCTGTAAATAAAAACGTGGTTTCAAAAAGACAAAATTTAATGAGAAATTTAGAGTATTATATATGAAATGATTTCATCTTATTTTTACTACATAGATATCCATCAAACGCTCTCCTTTTTCTCAGTAAAACAGTCTGTTGTTCCCTGATGTTTTTCATGCTGCCGTCTATATGGCATACACATGGCCTGGGGAGAAATGGTTGGCCAGAAATGAAACGGGGGACGCGCTAGAGTGGTCAGAGCCCGGTGAGCTGGTGGTGAATTCCCGAAAGTCAGAAACATTTCCTGTCACTTATTTTATGGTATACCTACCGATTCAATAGAAACATTGATAACAGTATTATGTTGTGACTGCACATTTGATAAATGAGCTGTAACAACATAAAATTAATAAATAAAAACAAATATATATATAAATTTGAAGAAAATAAAATTCTTAGTTTAGTTAAATCCTTTACTTTTCCTACACCATTTCTCATATTTTTGCACACAACCTATTTTCACCATTTTTTATTTATTTTTGAGCACATACATATTTTTTGTTTTTCATTTTTATTGAGAAATGAGATAGGATAAGTAAAGGATTACCGTAATGTATGGCAATGCATCAGCTTTCTGTTTACAACCCGTGTAATCCGGCCGGTCCAGATCCAAATGCCCGGGCTTGCATGAAAATCTGGGTCTACACTGGTGGTAAACTGGATGTTGTATGTTTGTACAGTGGAACCTCTCTAAACCGGATATCAGGGGCCTTCACATGGTGACCGGTTTAGGGAGGTTCCACTACATACATTACTGGAAAAAAAATCAAAATTCTTTTGAGAGTTGGTCGGTATGCATGTAGTGACACAAATGTCTCTTACTTTCACTATGCGCTGGGAATTCATTACCATCTTGCTATTCTCTGATTATTCTTCATTGGCCGTCGTGTCATTTCTGGAAAATCAGTTTTCATCGGGTTCAACTTGTATGCGATGTATACAGCGGCATGGCAACCATTCGGCAATAACTGATTGTTTTACTTGTCAAAAAGGAAACTGCTTCTTGGGTATTTGTGACTAGCTAAAAACGACATGAAATTTCTAACTCCAAGATAACTGAATTCATTTTAAATTTGGACTTTTATTTCTGATTTTCTTGTAATGTTAGCAAGTCTGCCGCCCGAACCTCACATTATGCATTGCACATCCATAGCGATTGGTAGTAAACACCGTGCATACAAATAGTTTCAAGCTTCAAACATGTATGACTACTGGTTCTACCCAGTACACTTCCATCTGCTCTAATCTTGTCAATTTATTTATTGCAAAGTATTTGAATAGTGATAAAGATCTATATTGTTTGTCAAACAGGAGATGGGTGTTTCACTGACTGAATGGTGTAGACCTTGATCAAATATGCTGGCTGATCTGGGTCTACGTTGGTTGCAAAACCATAAGGCTATACAATAATTTATAGAGAAGCACTCAAAACATTTAGTAAGCAAAAAAAAAGGCTGAAGGTGAAAACATTAAACATGTAAAGGTAATATGAAGACTTGGTAGAAACTATAATATCAGGTACTCCATCTCTACAAATCTTGTGGGTGGCAGGTAGGAGCATGTGATGGGTAATTTAACGATCGGGGTTCGTCCTTCACGGAATGCCGACTGGAGACCTGGTTTGGCCCTCACAGTTGAATGTGGTTATACCACTTATGAGAGTATTACGATTATTCTTAATCCTATTTTAGGGGAAGGAACCAAGTGACCCAAGTGTGGTATGGACATGGCACCAGGTCCGGTTACTCTAATTTCAGGGCTGAATATATTGTTTCTCGATGTAAATATTCCGTTCAGATTTTGGGATTTTACCCCCAATTCAGCAGGTTAAAACGGGATCGAACCCGTTTATCCGGCCTTACATGACCATAGCTGTTGATAGGCCGTTACACAAACAAACAAATATTGTCATAAGTGTATAGTAACAAAGCAATACATTGAAAAAGAAATATAATTCATTGAACAAAACCACAAATGGAATGAAAATCAGTTATAGTGCATTAAACAAAACAATAAATGAAAAAAAAAAGTATAATAATAATTCATTTGGACCGTATTGGTACAAAGCAGTGTCCCATTTCGGCACACAATTATACTACCCTCCCAAGTCAAACTGCAGTATCTGTTAAACTGCAGTATCTGCACTATGATGCTATGCTGACCCTGTGCAATCATCCAAGTCAAACTGCAGTATCTGTTAAACTGCAGTATCTGCACTATGATGCTATGCTGACCCTGTGCAATCATCCCAAGTCAAACTGCAGTATATGTTAAACTGCAGTATCTGAACTATGATGCTATGCTGACCCTGTGCAATCATCCCAAGTCAAACTGCAGTATATGTTAAACTGCAGTATCTGCACTATGATGCTATGCTGACCCTGTGCAATCATCCCAAGTCAAACTGCAGTATCTGTTAAACTGCAGTATCTGCACTATGATGCTATGCTGACCCTGTGCAATCATCCCAAGTCAAACTGCAGTATATGTTAAACTGCAGTATCTGCACTATGATGCTATGCTGACCCTGTGCAATCATCCAAGTCAAACTGCAGTATATGTTAAACTCCAGTATCTGCACTATGATGCTATGCTGACCCTCTGCAATCATCCCCACCTGGGGATGATTGCACAGGGTCAGCATAGCATCATAGTGCAGATACTGCAGTTTAACAGATACTGCAGTTTGACTTGGGAGGGCAGTATACACATCCGTCTGCATTACACCAACATATATCACATAAATGATTTAAAAATATGGCATTTTTATCTGGGTATGGAAGGTCTTCGAGCCAATTCCCACCCTTAAATATAAGCTAAATGAGTCTGATCAGGATCTGCACTGTTTGCCATTCAATCAATGAAATAGCCACCGTGCTTCTAGCAAGCAATATCAAGGTGCATGCTCACGTGGTTACAACAACAACAACGTCGCCCACTCCAAAGTAAGTATTAGTTGATGTTTTCCTTAATATGAAATATGGCGCAGCAAACGCGTCTTCATGAGCTGCATTTGGTGGTCTAGGGAATTTGGCACAGACTTATGTCGTTTTTGCGAAGAATCGATTTCCGAAAATAAAGAGACCACCAAATGCAGCTCAGCAAGACGCGTTTGATGCGCCATATTACATTAAAATCCTTACGTAATAAGGCCACTATAAAATAATACGTACTTTGAATCGGTACTTATTGTTGTTAGTACCACGTGATCATACACCTTGAATATATATCGTTACCCGGCTACAGGAGTGTGATATTGATCAGTTGCTACACTGGTCGCAAATCCCATTAGCCCCATTTCTCCAGTCACAGCACAATTTAGTATTAACTATTGATAATTGTATACAAAATTACTACACGGAGGTGACAGGGCGGCTATAAGGGGAGGTTGGAGGCCGACCAAGACCGATCATGACAAAAATGGGCGTATTGTGTGTTTGGCCAGTGTAGTTCCTGATCAGCTAGCTCACTCTTGCAGCTGGATATGGATCTACACTGGTCACAAACGCAGTAAGCACATTTTTATCATTGTGGATCACATGAAAACACATCTTGGTATTTCATTAGAATTGTCTCCTTGGAGACAATTCTAATGAAATACCACGATGTGTATATTAACTCGCATGTGGTTGAGACTGGAGAAATGAGGCTTATGGGATTTGTGACCAGTGTAGCTCCTGATCAAATAACACACCTGTAGTCTGATAATGATCTATATTACCTGTTAGAAGCATGACGGGTGTGGTATGGACCTGGCATCAGGTCCGGTTGTTCTAATTTCAGGGCTGAACATATATTTTTATTTTATGTACATATTCCATTCTGATTTTGGGAGTTTCTCCCCAATACAGCATGTTAAATGCGGGATTGAACCCGTTATCCCGGCCTTAAATGAACGTACCTTAGACACCAATACATCAAATCAAATCAAACCATTGATGGACTGGCGAACTGTGCAGATACTGATCAGACTGTGCAGATGCACAGGCTGAACTGGATCTACATTGATCGCAAAACCCATAAGCCCCATTTCTCCAGTCAGTCACATTTATTGGGATACTCCATGATTCGCAAACTAGTCCAGTTGTGCTTATATTATTTTTTGAGTATTCTCTGTAAATAAATTAAATCCTTTTAATGACACTAATATATATTGCAAACTACAAATTGTTCGCCAGTTTGTTAGTTATATAAATAGATTACCAAACTTGGAAAATCATGAGTAATTTACCTTACAACTACATGCACTACTGTGGTATCCTTGACAATAGATTGGGTGGAATGTGTCAGTTTGACATCACATTGCTTTAATAATTTAAACTAAGAAATGTGGTGTCAAACCGACACATTCTGTCAATTCTAGCCCCGTACAGGCACCGGGGCGGGATCAACTGATCCTGAGAATAGTGCTGCAGTAGCCATTGCTTGTCGTAAAAGGCGACTAAACTGGCTTAACGATTGAGTTCATACTTTCCGGAACCCACTATACCGGATTTGGCCCTCATGTACATTTTTGGCTTTCTTGTATGTGAGAGTTGAGTCGGGCTATGCCCCATATATAAAAGTAAGATTAGCGCTAATCCTATTACTTTTAGGGGATGGGATAAATGATGCTGGTGTGGCGAGGGCCTGGCACCAGATCAGGTTGTTCTAATTTCAGGACTGAATATATATTTTGATTGTAAATATTGAGTTCTGAAGTTGGGATTTACCCCCCTTGGACAGGTGGATACGGGACTCGACCCCGTTGACCCGTCTGCATGTAGACTCCCTGAGGCTTGTACCTCTATGTCAGAAAAGCGGACGTTAAACCCTATTCACTCACTCACTCGCTGTCAATTCTAATGCTGATGATGCCCGGGAAACTGTAAGGGAAGTCACTCATGATTTCCCAAGTTTGGTAACCTATTTATAGGCTATTTAACCGTGCATGTTATCCATTTGTTTATATTTTGCATTTGCAATACAATTAAGTGCAAATTTTTCAAGGTACGTGTACCAGTATCATTTGTTTATGTCCACTTTTGTTAGCAAAAACATAGTTTGGCAGCATTTTAGAATCATTTCCAATGGAAATGATTCTAAAGTGCCGCCAAATCATGTTTTTATTGAGAATAAAGAGGGAAAATATATTGTGTATTTTCCCCAGTATATGTATTGAATTTGTCGTTGCGTTTTATTTTCTTCCTCATGTGCCCAGGTCTTGTAGTTATTCCGTCCAACACGGAATAACATTTGTCGTTTACTGTTGTCTTTGTTCTATTTTTTCAATGAAATATTCTTCATCAGCACCTTAGAATCATCTCCGTAGGAGCTGATTTGTATGTGCTGGCAAAACACATTTTTTTCATGTTGAAGAAACAGCCGACGACAATATTTGCCCCCCACATTCATACACATGCAGCCGAGCTTGAATAAAACAGTTTTACTGGTTGAGACTGAGCTGAGCTCAGACTCTACAAATCAAACTGAACACGATTAGAGTTAAAGTGCAGAAAGTTTAACAATACCTGGGTCCGAGTTTATAAAAGTTTCTGAGCACGTACTCTGGTTTTCGTTCTGGAAATCTGAGATTTTCATATGAGCTGATATTATTCCAAACCAGTATAGCTATGCTGATGTCAATTATCATTAGGTACCTTTTCATACGAGTTCAAAATAGTTAGTCCATGAGAAAAGTACCTTATGAAATGATCAATCAGTATAGCTAGGCTGGTGTCACTTATCATAAGGTACATTTTCCTATGAGTTGTGTCAATTATCATAAGGTACCTTTTCATATGAGTTGACAATATTTAGTCTATGAAACAAAGTACCTTATGAAATTTTCAACCAGTATAGGCTGGTGTCACTTTTCATAAGGTACCTTTTCCTATGAGTTGTGTCCATTATCATAAGGTACATTTTCCTATGAGTTGACAATATTCAGTTCATGAGAAAAGGTACCTTATGAAATTATCAACCAGTATAGATAGGCTGGTGTCAATTATCATAAGGTACCTTTTCCTATGAGTTGACAATATTCATTATTTGAATTTGTCCCGTTTTCCATGAAAAGGTGGGACCAATTATAAGAATATTCCGTGGGAGAAAAGTACTTATGATTTGTTCCACCGTATAACCAGCTAGGCTGGTGTCGATAATCATAAGGTACCTTTTCCTATGAGTTGACAATATTTAGTCCATGATAAAAGGTACCTTATGAAATTATCAACCAGTATAGCTAGGCTGGTGTCAATTATCATAAGGTACTTTTTCCTATGAGTTGACAATAATCAGTCCATGAGAAAATGTACCTTATGAAATTATCAACCAGTATAGAGCTAGGCTGGTGTCAATTATCATAAGGTTCATTTTCATATGAGTTGACAATAATCAGTCCATGAGAAAAGGTACCTTATGAAATTATCAACCAGTATAGCTAGGCTGGTGTCACTTATCATAAGGTACCTTTTCCTATGAGTTAACAATATTTAGTCCATGAGAAAATGTACCTTATGCAATTATCAACCAGTATATCTAGGCTGGTGTCAATTATCATAAGGTACCTTTTCCTATGAGTTGACAATATTCAGTCGATGAGAAAAGGTACCTTATGAAATTATCAACCAGTATATCTAGGCTGGTGTCAATTATCATAAGGTACCTTTTCCTATGAGTTAACAATATATAGTCCACGATAAAAGGTACCTTATGAAATTATCAACCAGTATGGCTATGCTGGTGTCAATTATCACTAGGTACCTTTACATATGAGTTGACCATGTTCAGTTCATGGGGAAAGGTACTGTATTAAATTCCAAACCAGCATAGCAATACTGCTATCAATTATCACTAGGTACCTTTTCATATGAGTTGACCATATTCAGTTCATGGGAAAAGGTACCTTATGAACTTTCAAACCGGCATACGTAGGCTGGTGTCAATTATCATAAGGTATATTTTCGTATGAATTGGCCATATTCAGTTCATGGGAAATATGTACCTTCGTAAGGTAAACATATCGTAGGCAAATCTTGTAGCTAGATTTTCATGAGAAAATGTAACTTATGAAATTCTCAACCAGCATAGCTAGGCAGGTGGTCATTATCATAAGGTACTTTTTCCTATGAGTTGGCAATATTTAGTTCATGGGGAAATGTACCTTCGTGAGGTAAACATATCGTAGGCAACTCTTGTAGCTAGATTTACTCAGTGCATACTATTATATTAGATGAACATTTGTATTACGTGTATATAGTGTGTTGTGCAATTAGGAACTGTCTGGTTTAGAGGGGTTCCACTGTAATAAGGTACTGAGATAAACAATTAAATCATTCAGCAATTACACTAGTAATATTACTTATACAATAATAAAGTAAAATAATTACATAAAACAGTTACGTGCCCAGTTTCCCATTAAATATAATCATACATAATATACTGACGGGGTGTTTAACATTTACTCATACATACATGTACTGTGGAGGTGTGTTTAACATGTACTCATACATACTACACTGAGGGGGCGTGTTTAACATGTACTCATACATACATGTACTGTGGAGGTGTGTTTAACATGTACACATACATACTATACTGAGGGGAGAGGGTTTTTTAACATGTACTCATACATACTATACTGAGGGGGGGAGGGGGTTTAAAATGTACTCATACATACGATACTGAGGGGGGAGGGGTGTTTAACATGTACTCATACATACGATACTGAGGGGGACGGGTTTTTAACATGTACTCATACATACTATACTGAGGGGAGGGGTTTTCAACATGTACTCATACATACTATACTGAGGGGAGGGGTGTGTTTAACATGTACTCATACATACTATACTGAGGGGTGGGGTGTGTTTAACATGTACTCATACATACTATACTGAGGGGAGGGGGTGTTTAACATGTACTCATACATACTATGCTTAGGGGGGAGGGGTGTTTATACATACGATATTGAGGGGGGAGGGTGTTTAACATGTACTCATACATACTATACTGAGGGGTGTGTTTAACATGTACTCATACATATTATACTGAGGGGAGGAGGGTTTAACATGTACTCATACATACTATACTGAGGGGGAGGGGTGTTTGTTTAACATGTACTCATACATACTATACTGAGGGGGGGGGGTGTGTTTAACATGTACTCATACATACTATACTGAGGGGTGTGTTTAACATGTACTCATACATACTATACTGAGGGGAGGGGGGTTTAACATGTACTCATACATACTATACTGAGGGATGTTTAACATGTACTCATACATACTATAGAGGGGAGTGGGGTTTAACATGTACTCGTACATACTACTGAGGGAGGAGGGGTGGGTGTTTAACATGTACTCATACATACTATACTGAGGGGAGGGGGGGTGTGTTTAACATGCACTTATACATACTATACGGGGTGTTTAACATGTACTCATACATACTATATGAGGGGAGGGGGGGGGTTTAACATGTACTCGTACATACTATACTGAGGGGGGAGGGGGTGGGGTGTAACATGTACTCATACATACTGTAGTGTGGAAGGGGTGTTTAACATGTACTCATACATACTATACTGAGGGGGGATGGGGTGTTTTTACATACGATACTGAGGGGGGTGGGTGTCTACCAATGTACTTATACATACTATACTGAGGGGGAGGTGTTGTTTAACATGTACTCATATATACTATGCTGAGGGGGAAGGGGGTCAGTTTAAAATGTATCATACATACTATACTATACTGAGGGGGAGGGGTGTTTATGTATATACGATATTCTGAGGGGGGAGGGTGTTTTAAAACATGTACTTCAGACTATAGATGAGGGGCTGGGGAGGTGTGGTTTTACATGTTACTGAGAGTGGGTTTTGTCAGGGGGGGGTATCATACTATGATTTCTGAGGGGTGTTGTTTATTACATTGTAGGGTCGGAGACTGAGGGGGGAGGGTGTATAAACATGTATGGGGGGGGGGGAGCGGGGGAGGGGTGTCATATATACTGGATTCTGAGGGGGGTTGTTGTTTAACATGTACTCATACATACTATACTTAGGGGGGAGGGGTGTTTATACATACGATACTAGGGGGGAGGGTGTTTAACATGTACTCATACATACTATTCTGAGGGGGGGGGGGTGTTGTTTAACATGTACTCATACATACTATACTGAGGGGGGAGGGGGGTTGTTGTTTAACTGTATCATACATACTATACTGAGGGAGTTTGTTTCATACTACTACTTTTATACTTGATGTATACATACATATGAGGGGGAGGGTGTTTAACATGTACTCATACATACTATCTGAGGGGGGGGGGGGGGTTGTGTTTATCATACATACTATACGAGGGGGGAGTTAACATGTCTCATCTACTATTCTGAGGGGGGGGGGGGTGTTGTTTAACATTGTACTCATATTTACTACTGGGGGAGGGGGGTGTTGTTTAACATACATACATACTATACTGAGGGGGAGGTGTTGTTTAACATGTACTCTTACATACTATACTTAGGGGGAGGGGGGTGGGGTGTTTATACATACGATACTGAGGGGAGGGTGTTTATAACATGTACTCATACATACTATAATGAGGGGTGGGTGTTTAACATGTACTCATACATACTATACTGAGGGGAGGGGGGTTTAACATGTACTCATACATACTATTACTGAGGTGAGAGGGGGTGTTTAACATGTACTCTACATACTATACTGAGGGGGAGGTGTGTTTAACATGTACCCATACATACTATACTGAGGGGGGAGGTGTTTAAACATACTCACTACATACTATACTGAGGGGGAGGTATTGTTTTAAAACATGTACTCATACATACTATACTTAGGGGGTGGGTGTTTATACTACGATACTGATGGGAGGGTGTTTTAACATGTACTCATACATACTATATTGAGGGGGGGGTGGGGGGGGTGTTTTAACATGTACTAATACATACTACTGAGGGGAGGGGGGTTTAACAATGTACTCATACATACTATACTGAGGTGATGGGGGGTTTAACATGTACTCATACATACTATACTGAGGGGGAGTGTTGTTTAACATGTATAGTAACTTATACATACTATACTTTAGGGGGAGGGGTGTTTTAATACATACGATACTGGGGAGGGGGGAGTGTGTTTAACATGTACTCATACATACAATAATGAGGGGGGTGTTTAACATGTACTCATACATACTATACTGAGGGGGGGGGGTGGGAGGGGGGTTTCACATGTACTAACACATACTATACTGAGGGGGAGGGGGTTTAACATGTATTCATACATACTATACTTAGTGGGAGGGGTTGTTTATACATACGATACTGATGGGGGAGGGGGGTGTTTAACATGTAACCCATACATACTATACTGAGAGGGGTGTTTCACATGTACCCATACATACTACTGAGGGGAGGGGAGGGGTGTTTAACATGTATCATACATACTATACTGAGGGGAGGTGTGTTTCACATGTACTCATACATACTATACTGAGGGGAGGGGGTGTTTAACATGTACCCATAAAACATACTATACTGAGGGGGAGGGGTGTTTAAAACATGTACTTATACATACTATAACTGAGGGGAGGGGTGTTT
The DNA here is from genome assembly GCA_029237695.1 of Conchocele bisecta. Lineage (NCBI taxonomy): Eukaryota > Metazoa > Mollusca > Bivalvia > Lucinida > Thyasiridae > Conchocele > Conchocele bisecta. Next base: position 69,467,456 of record CM055277.1, read on the forward strand.
AACATGCACTATACATACTATAACTGAGGGGAGGGGGTGTTTAACATGTACTCATACATACTATACTGAGGAGGTTTTGTTTTTAACAATTGTACTCATACATAATATACTTAGGGGAGGGGTGTATTTTATACATACGATACTGAGGATAGCTGAGGGGTGGGGGTTTAGGGTGTATAACATGTACTCATACATTACTCATTCTGAGGGGGGGAGTTGTTTAAAATGTACTCATACATACTATACTGAGGGGGGAGGGGGTGTTGTTTAACATGTACTCATACATACTATACTGAGGGGGGAGGGGGTGTTGTTTTATTTACATGTACTCATTACATACTATACTGGGGAGGGGATGTGTTTTAAACATACGATACTGAGGGGGAGGGGATGGTGTTTAACAATGTACTCATACATACTATAATGAGGGGTGGGTGTTTAACAAGTACTCATACATACTATACAGATAGGGAGGGGGGGTTCTTTAACATGTACTCATACATAACTATACTGAGTCTGAGGGGGTGTTTAACCATGAACTCATACATACTATACTGAGGGGGAGGTGTTGTTTAACATGTACCCATGACATACTATAACTGAGGGGGAGGTGTTTAAACATGTACTCATACATACTATAACAGGGAGGGTGGGGGTTTTAGTATTAGTTTAACATGTACTCATACATACTATACTTTAGGGGGGTAGGGGGGGAGTTTTATACATACGATACTGAGGGGAGAGTGGTTGTTTTTTTAAACATGTACTCATACATACTATACTGAGGGGAGGGGTGTTTAACATGTACTCATTACATACTATAACAGAGGGGATGTGGTGTTTAACATGTACTCATACATACTATGCTAGGGGATGGGGGTGATATACACACGATTCTGAGGGGAGGGAGGGGGTTTAACATGTACTCTTACATACTATACTGAGGGGAGGGGGGTTTTAACAATGTACATACATACATACTATACTGAGGGGTTAGGGGTGTTTAACATGTACTCATACATACTATACTGAGGGGAGGGTGGGGGTTTAACATGTACTCATACATACTATAAACTGAGGGGGGAGGGGTGTTTAATCATGTACTCATCACACCTACTAAACTGGAGGGGAGGGTGGGGGGTTTAACATGTACTCATACATACTATACTTAGGGGGAGGGGTGATTTATACATACGATTCTGATAGGGGAGGGGAGGGGGTTTAACATGTACTCAATTACATACTATACTGAGGGGAGGGGGTGGGGGGTTTAACATGTACTCATACATACTCATACTGAGGGGAGGGGGTGTTTAACATGTACTCATACATACTATACTGAGGGGAGGGGGTTTAACATGTACTCATACATACTATACTTAGGGGAGGGGTGTTTTTATACATACGATATTGAGGGGGGAGGGTGTTTAACATGTACTCATACATACTATACTGAGGGTGTGTGTTTAACATGTACTCATACATACTATGCTGAGGGGGAAGGGGTTGAGGGGGGAATGCTTTGAAAAGTGTTACACTTGAACATGCATGACGAGGTAACGATGTAAATACGATCTGGGTAAACAGTGTTGTCATTATGTGCCCAGTTTCACTGTACAAGTACTCATACATAATATACAAGGGGGGGGGGGGGGTGAAAATGGTCACACTAGCATTTATGAACATGCATGGTGAGGTGCCGACAAAAATCAGTCTTAGCGTTTATGATATACAATCTGCGTCTACAGTGTTGGTCATTATGTGCCCAGTTTCACCATACATGTACTCATACATAATATTCTGAGGGGGTGTGGAACATGGTAATGTTTATTCAGCAATATGCCTACTGGCCCTTGAGCATACAGTATACTACAACAAAATATTTATCACAAGACGACAAACAGTGGTGAAGTATGTATTGATTCACTAGTAAATACATGCATATTCAACATGCGTGCCAAACTACGATGCATTTGCATTATACTTTGGCCCACGGTGTGAATACCATGTAGTTACATGTGTTTCGCTTTGACCATTCATCGTGTTCCTTTCCGGCAGACTGAATGTGATCTTCGACTATGTTGACCATTTGCAACTGGTATACATGTAATTATATAATTCATTACGAACACACTAGTTATAGTTTATAGATTTCGAGAGTACAATGTGTATGATAAGTCTGCGCTGATCCGTACCGTGATATCCAGCTCTCCGAGCTCACGGTCCTTTCCAACGATCGACATCAGCAAGTTCGACCGACCAAAGCTCAGCTTTGTCCACTGGAAATCGCCAACCCCGGGCATGCACCCGGAGCATGTACTCAGAAGGCTTTGCAGTACCATACTTAACAGCCAAGTTAGTACAGGGTCCGAAGTTGTGCTGGGAAAAGTGTACTGGGGTCCGAATCGGTGGGCGTCTTAGTCGGTGGGCATCTTATCTTTTAAGATGCCCACCGACTAAGACGCCCACCGATTCGGACCCAGTACACTTTTCCCAGCATAAGATGCCCACCGACGAAGACGCCCACCGATTCGGACCCAGTACACTTTTCCCAGCACAACTTCGGACCCCTGTGATACTTAGTAATTTCATGTAGTTCTTCTCACTATCAGTCTGCCGTTTACTTTACACGGGGCCACGATGACAACACGTTTTTATTTTTTATATTTATTTTCTTCAAAATCTCCTGATTTGCCCCTTTTAATAAAGACACTTAAGGTGCGGTCACATAGCCGTTAGTGGACGTAGTGATCCGTAGGGTAGATTACCGTGGGTCAGACGTGGTGTAAGTATGTTAAACTATCTTAAACTACGTTGAACTACGTTAACGTACTGCAGAATTTGGGTGATGAGCCACATAAGGGTACGGATAAGTACGTTAAAGTAAGGTAAACCACGTTAAAGTACGATAAACTACGCTAGACTACGCTAATTCGGGTGCTGCTCGCCCACCGACAGGTACGGAGTGGTACGTCTGACTACGCTTAAGTACGGGAGACTACGGTAGCCTCTACGTTAGACTACGCTAGACTACGCTAAAGAACGACCAACTACGGTATATTCAGCAACTCCCCACGGAGTATAAAAGCCAGCCCGCGGCGTGGTAAGGCCATTGTGCGCTTGTTTTTCAAACAGAGCAGGATATTTCACATTTTTCTGTGAAATTTGTCTACATTTCAGGCTGAAATATGTATGCGGGGTAAAGTACGTTAGAGTACGATAGAGTACGTTAGAGTACACTAGAGTACGCTAGAGTACGATTGAGTACGTTAAGAGGTACGTTAGACTAACGTTAGACTTCGCTTCAGTACATTAGCATCACGGATGCAACTTTTGCCTCTAACGTACCGCTCTTTTGAACATGTCCAAAAATTACGGCTCCCCCAAGTTAATATCAAGTTAGCATCCCGGACAACTACGGTACGGTACGGATGCCGGTACGTTCAACTACGTTCTACTACGTTAGCCTGCACTGCGTTCAACTACGTCCACTAACGGCTATGTGACCACACATTTAGTCTCTTATACGTACATAATATGGTGACACAGATCAGTAACAAATAGTTTAATTATATAATTGTATCATATTTCTGAGCCAAATTGTAGATATGGATCACCTGAAACAAATGATTACTCTCTGTTCCACGTTTTGCTGCCGACGAACTTTTGGCCATTAAACACATTAAATCTAAAAAATATTTATAAAAGTAAGTACTTTTTTATCAATAAAAAAAAAGTCACCCTCCCCAAAAATATTTAACATGGGGAGTCAATTTCCAAAACTTTTGGAAATTGACTCCGAAACCTGGTGAGATAGCTTGAAAATGATGTAACTAAGAATAAGAAAACAAGTTAGATTTTGAAAATCGGTCCACAAATACAAATTTAAAAAATATTCAATTTTTAGCCCCCATGTTAAATTCCCATAGGAAAATCTTTTTTTCGCAATCAAATCAATATTTGATGGAATTTCATCAACTATCAACATTTTTTTGGGGGAGGGTGACTTTTTTGTTATTGATGAAAACCTACTTTCTTTTAAATCTTTTTTAGATTTAATGTGTTTAGTGGCCAAATGTTCGTCGGCATCAAAACGTGGAACAGACAGTAGTACAACAATGCGTATAATACTAAAAAGTAACGAGGTTTGAAAACGCTAGCATTTCTCCAATATATGGTTCACATGTTATGCATATATCCCATCACATTTACGAAGCCATGATCGTAGCCCGTTATATTCCTTTTGAAATCTATTTACAGCGATCCGCTCCTATGTTGTATTTTAGCTTTTATTTTTTACCGAATAATACTAAATTTGAGATTGCAAACAGTGAAGATTCAGAGCAGACTGCACGGTTGTGCAGTCTGATTTGAATCTTCACTGTTTGCAATAATAATAATAAGTGTGAAAATATGAAGCAGACAAATGATAGTCCCGATCAGATTGCGCACACATGTATGATGCTCTGGATCAACACTAATCGAAAAAAACTATTTCGGCTCCTGTTCACAATAAATAATGTTGCATTCGCCTCTTTTACAAGCAATAATGCCATACAATGAACAATTTGGACCGGATTTCTATAAATAAATTCAAAGGAGAATAACTAGCTACGATCCTTCATTATGCATGAATCATATGCTTATCGGGAGCGCCACGGGTCGTTGCAGAGCTCCCCCATACAGGTGCATTTCCGTGCTTTTGAACGGATGTAAAACAACAATGACTGACCGACAATGAGTGACTGACCGACTGAACTGACTGAAAGAAAAGTGACTAGGAAAGCTAGAATAAATAGTTAGGTTGGCCAACGTAAGTGTTGATGTTATACGTAGTTAACCTGCGAATGACCAGCGAACTAACGTAGTATAAGCCAATCCAAATACGAATATGATCCGACAAAACCGGTCTTATTGCCTTCGTGGTCGGCCTACATGGATCGTCCTGATCACGGTTATATACGGTGTGTTACATGAACAGTGACGCCCGTCTAAACCGGACACTCGGGAAAATATAGATGTTTACCTTAGATGTGTTTCTTTGTTATGTATCTCTGATTACAATGACTTTTCATGATTGCAAAACACTAGAATTTTTCATGAAGTCCTCACATGCCTGATCTACAGTGGAACATCTCCAAACCGGACTCCCTGGGGAGGCCCCCAGTGTGTCCGGTTTGAACCGGACTCCCTGGGGAGGCCCCCCCAGAGTGTCCGGTTTGGAGACGTCCCACTGTATATAACTAATGAAATATTGTTTGAATGCTGGTGAACAATGCGACGAGGCGTCATACGTGCAATAGCGGATCAGGATCTACAGTGGGGTCAGCGTGTAAGTGTACACACGAACGAACACGACAGGTTGGTTAGTGGGGTCAGCGTGTAAGTGTACACACGAACGAACACGACAGTTGGAACCAACCTGTCGTGTTCGTTCGTGTGTGCACTTACACGCTGACCCCACTGTACACTGGCTAGTAAAACACAACTCTATAAGCCCGGTTTCGTGAGATCGGGGAGTGTATGTTGATAATAAGGTTATCGGTACTAGGTGAGCACATTCGTTGTCCGATTGTTCGGATGACCGTTTTGATATTGACAGGAATGCTGTAACGAGGTATGTACACGTTTGTCCTGATTGTTCGAACATATAATAAAATACACATTGTTTTAAAGTCACTCTTTTTATTAAATTCTTGACCACATGGTCTTTATCCCAATAACCTCCGAAGGGAAGCACATTTAATACACATTGTTTTAAAGTCACTCTTTTTATTAGAACATCCGGTTTACTGCTACACTATGGACGTCACATAGATATGCCGATACATTTTCATACTATTTTGATAAAGACCATGTGGTCGGAAATTTAATAAAAAGAGTGACTTTAAAACAATGCATAATATAGTATATGGTATATAGTATATTAAACATGTACATGTAATATAATATGCTCTTATTGATTGAAGGGGTATGTGGAAGAAAGGGGCTAACTCCGCCATGGACTTAGCCCCGTACTTCCACTGACCCCATCATTTGTCAACGCATATTTAAAATATAATACAAAAGACACTAGCTTGTTATTATTAATCAGTAGCCTATTTCACCAACATTTGCAAAGTATACTTTTTTAGCAAAATATACTTTGAGGGAGAAATTTTCAATTTTAAGAGAAATTTATTAATTTTTATTATAATGAATTTATCACATTATAACAGCCATTTTGGCTGTGTTAATGTAATAAATTCAGTATAATAATTCTGCATAGTTTTAATCATCAAATATATGCAGTCGTTAGTTCTATATGAAATAATGCATTTTAGGAAAAATAAATGATTACTCCCTCAAAGTATACTTTGCTAGGAAAGTATACATGTACTTTTCAATTTTGATGAAATCGGCTACTGGTAACGCTTTCGTCTATATAATGAGCAATACAACGTCGGTTCTTTTTAAAATAACTCGTATTGATCTGCGTTCCATCATTACAATGACATCAATCTGTAACGTCATACGACGTCATTCGACCAATGAAGCGTCAGTTGAAGGTACATGCCCGCTCAGTAGGCACAAAGTGCCCACTATACAGATATAATTTAGTAATATGTATTTTACTAATAGTGACGCGCGGAAAAACCAGGCTATTTTCATATGCAAATGAGGCATGATATATTTTAATCGACAGATTATAAAGTACGTTCATTTCACATAAAAAAATAAATACAGAGAATAAATAGTAATGTCCGTTAACATTTTAAGGAAACACGGTTATCGCCCCTGATACCAGTGTGGATATTTACGTCTGATATAAAATGTATAATAATGTTAATCAATACGTGGGGTAATGGTGAATGAATGTTTATATTGCCAGAAAATGTCTCAGATGAGTTCTGATATAAATAACAGTTTGTGCCTACTGAGTGGCCATGTACCTTTAAGCGAGGGTATATTTAAATCCGTTGTGACGAGCGCTAGCGTCTAAACGTCTGCGTGATCAATACATTCTCACCGTTGACAATTACAACAACAAAGCATCCATACTGAACACACTTGATTCCGTAGAACACTATCGGGGTTCATGACAACAGGGGGCCGTTTCACTAAACTTCATACGACTAAAATGTTCGTAAGTGCAAAATTATGATAGACTGTAAATTTCACATTAACAAAGTTTTCTTGTAAACAATTATTGGATTTACATTTTTTGGGCATAGGCTGCATTATGCAGCCTATGCTCAATAAATGTAAATCCATCAATTGCAATTTCCAGACGGTCCTAAATGTGCACTTTTTAGTATTACGAAGTTTAGTGAAACGGGCCCCTGATGCTTGTCAGGTTCGTCAATGATCATTAATTAATATAATTATTAACCCTGGGCTTTGTCACATTGTGGCTATATGTGGCTGTGACTGGAGAAATGGGGCTGATGGGTTTTGTGTCCAGTGTGGATCCATATCAGCCTGTGCATCCGCACAGTCTGATCAGGATCTGCAATGTTCGCCATTCCATCAAATTAAACATGCTTTCATGCTTCTACATGTAAGACGCAATATAGATCGTTCTCCGGCTACAATAATGTGTTATAATTTGATGAGGATCTACACTGGTCAGCATTACATTTATCCCATCAACACAGTGCGTATGTGCCGTGAACACGGTGCCGTGAAACATTTTTGATATCCTGTCAATACGACCTAATCACTGCGTATGAATATGTGCTGTGGCTGGGGTTTTATTTTTGCATTTTACAGCCATTTGTAGGTGTTGACGGGATAAATAGAATAGTAGATTAGTGCCGTGAATGGGAAAATATATCTGGCGCGGCACGGAAACGGGATTTGCTCGGCAAAGCTTCGCCCATCCCGTTTCCTGAGCCTTGTCAGATAGTTTTACCCATTCACGGCACTAACCTACTATTCTCTATAAGCCTCATTTCTCCAGTTACAGCCACATATCACCAGACGCTAGAAATAGTTCCATTGTTTTAGATGAAGATCCAGAATGATGGTCTCGGTTTCCGTGTCCGCTGCCTCGTTTCGGCAACCATTAAAGCATCTGCTCAATCCGCCAAGGTGGTAGTTCTATGGGCGATGCTGTTGATACGTGAAAAAATCCCGTTCCTCCGGAAGAGATTTAAACCTGTGTTCGCGGGTTTGCACGGCGTGACAATGCACATGAACCGCCATTTATTCACATATGGATGGCGCATGTGCTACAATAATGCGCTCGCCGATCTCGCGCCAAATAAAGAAGCGCCAAATGCGAGGGTTATCAATTTGGCGGGAACAAAAATTTCAAACTTACTCGACTTCGAAAATGCTGGACGCCCATTGGTTCTCTGCTTCGGAAGCATCACGTGACCTCCGTTTATGGCTGACATCCACTATTTCAACGAAATGGTGTCGAGGTTTGGCGAACTTGCGGATTTTCTCATGATATACATTTCGGAAGCGCATGCAACGGATGGGGTAAGCCTTACAGGGTATAAATATTCAATCCAAACACACGTGACGCTAGCAGATCGACTGGAGGCCGCGGCAATGTTCGCTGAACTATACCCGGAGTGTCCATTAGTCGTGGACACGATGGATGATGGCGCTAATGTCGGGTACGCGGCGATGCCCGAGCGATTGTTCGTGGTATTGAACAGCAGGCTGGCTTATATTGGCGGCATGGGCCCGGTGGCATTCAACACACGGGAAGTAGAAAAATGGCTTATCTCGTATTCCGGGTAGAAAACGTTATCCTACCTGTAATTAGTTGCCCGATTTGCGCAATGAGGGATCGTAGCTAGTTATTTCCCTTCGAATTTATTTATAGACATCCGGTCAAAATTGCATATTTTAGGGTCTTATTGCTTGTAAAAAGTTCGAATGTCGCACGAATTGTTGTATAATTCCAGCACAAAAATATTTACACAATTCCCTAACATTTGATTTACCCGTAGCAAGTCTCTGTCCAAAATTTATATCCCAGTAAACTCCCACGCCGAACTACTTTCCGTAACCGTGAGGCGCAGTTAAAATAATTCTTAAGAAAACGGAAAATAAGCACATTTCTTGATGAATTTATTTAAAATTCTGGAATTATAATGAATGAATGGCCTTTTTGTGGAATTTATCGGGGATATAAACTTGGAAAAGTCGCTGGAATACTGGACGAGGCCTTCCGGCCTTCGTCCAGTATTCCCGCGACTTTTCCAAGATTATACCCCGATAAATTCCACAAAAAAGGCCATTCATTCCTATATTAAAGGTCATGTTGTAGTGTTTTCCACTTGTGTTGATCTATGCCATCCTACATAGCTGCACAATTTGATCCGGGTTGGCACTATTTGCCATTTTATATGTTTATACGTATATTTATTGCAAACAGTGTAGACTCAGAACAAACTGCACATATTATGTGTCTACCCTGCTCACAGTTGTTTTGTTTGCACAATTCAGTAATCGCCAAAATAAACAATAGGGTCGGATCTCTATAAATAAATTTGTAAAGGGAGATAACTAGCTACGATCCCTCATTGATAATGAGCGCGCCTCTCACAAATGCATGTAAGTCGCTCTGCGTGACATCTAGTTAATTCGGGTTAGGTGGCCAGCTGATAGGACAAGTGTATTTATCCAGGGTACTCCCGTTTCCTCCCACATTAGCGACACCCTTTCGTCTCGATCTGTACCACGAAAGCATTTTGTATAAGTGCACTCGCGCTTGTTTGTAATCGTTGTAAGATAGGAATACATTTACAGTGGAACTTCTCTAAACCGGACATAAAGGTTCATAGTACTTGTATTAAAGTGCACTAATGGAATTCGAAACGAATTCGTTGACAACAAGGGAATGTAAGGTATTAGTCTGTCATCCCATCATGTTTTAATGTCGATGTTTTCAAACACTGTACTGTATGCATATACAGTGGGGTCAGCGTGTAAGTGCACACACGAACGAACACGACATGTTGGTTCCAACCTGTCGTGTTCGGTCGTGTGTGCACTTACACGCTGAGCCCACTGTAGGTCCCAATACGCTGGCTCGTAATACGCCATCACGTTAATATTGTTTCTTTGTTGACATGTTTTTTTTGTTTACAAAATTAACCCTTTAAATTGTTTTAATTAGTAGAACAATGAGTATGGGATCGTACAGTGAAACCTCTCTAAACCGGACACCCTGGGAAATCCCCAGGGTGTCCGGATTAGAGAGATTACACTGTACATTGTATGTATATAGGTGCGTCAATACTTGAATGTGCGTGTGACAATCATGATCACACATTACCAATAGGGGTACATTTCAGCGATTTCAACGTTATAAAAGAAATACATTTGAGTCTTGTGGATGTCGGATGTAGAAAGGTTCTACTATGTGTTAGCATTCCTCAATGCACGTCCGTGTTCTCGTATGAGTATCGAATAGATAAACACTAAATAACCAGAACATAATACAGAACACGTGAACCCTATCTGGGTATCAGCACATAGCGTGTATACATGTGGTACGGAGGTCATTGGGGAATAGACTTTCATAGGGCTTTCTCTTTTTTTTTTTAGCTTATATTTAACGGCGGCACTGGCTCTATGACCTTGCATGCCGTCTCCCAAGAATGGGAGAAAGAACAGAGGTAGAGATTTTTTAGGGAAGCCGGTAATTCGTATTTACAGAGCAACTACGAATTATCGGTACCCATTTACAGCTGGGTGAACTGGAGCAGTGTGGATAAAGTGTCTTGCTCAAGGACACAACGCACGCCGTTAGTGCGACGTGCGTTGTGTCCTTGAGCAAGACACTTTCGTTGCACATGTTTACTTTTATGCATATGAGAGACGCCATGGGATTTTGTACCTTCGGTCATCTGCGTAATTGTATCCCCCAGACTACCGTCGGGGGATACTATGGATTTGAAAGCGCGCCGCGTCCGCCGCAGACACTTCTTGTCCGGAGCATAACTCGAACACCCTTTGGAATATTTTCATGAAACTTCACACATGCATAGACCACGACCCGAAGGTGTGTCGCGCACAAGAATGACAACTCTTGCATAGCTAATTTTTGAGTTATCTCCCTTTTTTGTTTCTCGCACTGATTTCGTGTCCGGAGCATAACTCCACCACCCTTTCGAATATTTTCATGAAACTTCACACATGCATAGACCACGACCCCGAAGGTGTTGTCGCGCACAAGAATGACAAACTCTTTGCATAGCTAATTTTTGAGTTATCTCCCTTTTTTGTTTCGCGCACTGATTGACCATAACTCGACCACCCTTTGAATAATTTTTATGAAACTTAACACATTCAATTAGACCACGAACCGAAGGTGTGTCGTGCACAAGAATGACAATCTTGCATAGCTAATTTAGATTATCTCCCTTTTTTGTTTTCGCTCACTGATTTCCTGTCCGGAGCATAACTCGACCACCCTTTGGAATATTTTCATGAAACTTCACACATGCATAGACCACGACCCGGAGGTGTGTCGCGCACAAGAATGACAACTCTTGCGTAGCTAATTTTTCAGTTATCTCCCTTTTTTGTTTTGCGCACTCTACAAACTGGACAATAATGCATGAAGACCTGTTTTCTCGTCTGCTCTGTATACCTTTTCTCGTGTGCTCTGTACACCTTACCTGTAGAGAGAACAATAGAAACTGGGAGACCATGTGCTAAGCATGGGCTAGCATGTGCAGATGTCCACTGCTTGACCACTGCTTGACCACTGCTGACCAGGCCATAATTTATACAGGTAAATCACTACATTGGGTACTGTGTTGAAAATATTGTGGCATTATGTGGACTCTGCAGATATATGTAGATAAATATAGGACTATTAAAAAAAATATCTGGTCTCCAATAGCAAGCATTATTATTTTTAAACTTTTTTTTGTCATTTTTTATTTTTTTTTTTATTTTTTTTTTTTATTATTTTTTTTCATTTTTTTTTTTCAAATTATTTTTCATTTGACTGGAAAAAAAATCTGGGCTCCAGTAGCAAGCATTATTATTTTTAAACTTTTTTTTTCCATTTTTTTTTTTTCATTTTTGTTTTCAAATTATTTTTCAATTTTTGTCCATGTAGCAGTAGGTCGTAAGTGCTATATACAGACTATTCACCTGTACATGTGCTAGCATGTGCAACTGACCACTGACCACTTACAGGTAATTTATACAGGTAAATGATTATATTACATTTCCGTAAACTGTGTTGAAAATATTGTGGCATTATGTGGACCTGTGCAGATATATGTAGATAAATATAGGACTATTAAAAAAAATTCTGGGCTCCAGTAGCAAGCATTATTATTTTTAATTTTTAAACTTTTTTTCCATTTTTTTTTTCATTTTTTTTTTCAAATTCTTTTTCAATTTTTGTCTAGTAGCATAAGGTCGTAAGTGCTATATACAGATATTATCATATAATAAAACAATTATTGACTAGTGAGCCATAGAATATAATCTGATATTCTATGGTTCACTAGTCAATAATTGTATAATATGTTCGGGCCATGAAAATTGCTTTCGGGCCCAGGCTCGAGGTCAAGGCGGGACAAGGCGAGGCATCTGATTTCCGCGGAATTCTTGTTTACTTATCTCCCTTTGTTTGTTTCGTGCTCTGATTTTGTATCCAAAGCATAACTCGAACACGCATATACGCATTGCTCTAATGGTCCTCTACCGCCCTGTGCCAAATCCACGTTCGTTCTGCCCCCGTCAAGCCCAGGGTCAAGGTCACATACTTAGTGCTTCAAAAACATTAACGCTTGGGTAAATATATTATACTTTCTGTTTTCTTTCATGGATCATGGATCATCTTCATATTTCATATACGCATTGCTCTAATGGTCCTCTACCGCCCTGTGCCAAATCCACGTTCGTCCTGCCCCACCAATCCCAGGGTCAAGGTCACATACTTGGTGCTTCAAAAACTTTAACGCTCAGGTAAATATCTTATAATTTTTATTTCCATTCACGGATCAACTTCATATTTCATATACGCGTTGCTCTAATGGTCGTCTACCGCCCTGTGCCAAATCCACGTTCGTCCTGCCCCCCGCCAAGCCCAGGGTCAAGGTCACATACTTAGTGCTTCAAAAACTTTAACGCTCGGGTAAATATCTTATAATTTCTGTTTTCTTTCATGGATCATCTTCATATTTCATATACGCATTGCTCTAATGGTCCTCTACCGCCCTGTGCCAAATCCACGTTCGTCCTGCCCCCGCCAATCCCAGGGTCAAGGTCACATACTTGGTGCTTCAAAAACTTTATGCTCAGGTAAATATCTTATAATTTTTCTTTCCATTCACGGATCAACTTCATATTTCATATATGCGTTGCTCTAATGGTCCTCTACCGCCTGTGCCAAATCCACGTTCGTCCCGCCCCAAACCCCGCCAAGCCCAGGGTTTAACATCATATACTTAGTGCTTCAAAAACATTAACGCTCAGGTAAATATCTTATAATTTCTGTTTTCTTTCACGGATCAGCTTCATATTTCATTATATTGCATTGCTCCTAATGGTCCTCTACCGGCCCTGTGCCAAATCCACGTTTGTCCTGCCCCCGCCAAGCCCAGGGTGAAGGTCACATACTTGGTGCTATCAAAAACTTTAACGCTCAGGTAAAAGAAAATTTTGACTTGCAATTTGGCCTCATTATTATCAAAGCGATATGTGGGACATCCGTGTTCTATGAACACATTTTCTAGTTTATTAAACTTCACACTGCATAGAAGACGACCCCAAGGTGTGTCGCACGTAAGAATGACAACTCTTGCGTCGTTAATTTCTTAGTTATCTCCCTTTGTTGTTTCGTGCACTGATTTCGTGTCTGGAGCATAACTCGAACACCCTTTGGAATATTTTCATGAAACTTCACACATGCATAGACCACGACCCTAAAGGTGTGTCCCGCAAGAATGACAACTCTTGCATCACTAATTCTTTAGTTATCTCCCTTTGTTTTTCCGTCACTGATTTTTTCTCCGGAGCATAACTCGAACACCCTTTTTTCAAACTACTTGTGTATCTGGGGAGGGGGATACACATGCGCTTGTCGACAAGCGTCCATTTCAAGTTTCATGAAATACGTTTACAAAACTTACAATATTTTAGCAAGTTATCTCAAAAGTTGACAAAGTACATCCGCATGTACTCTGAAAATTTGGTCAACTTATGACGCCATTTACGGAATATATTGTAAATATTGTAAACGTATTTCATGAAATTACGCAGATGTCCGAAGGTTCAAAATCACATGACGTGTCTCATATATAGGAGTTAGTATCTCATGGTATCTCATAATTAGGAGTTACTATCTCATAATTAGACTTATTATCTCATAATTAGGACTTAGTATCTCCTACTTATAAATAGTTTATTATAAGTATTCTAAATAGTATTTTTCCCTGGTCGAATATTCGATGCAGCACAAATGAAAAGGTCAGTGAAAGAAGAGCTCTAAGTTCCTTAGTGTCCGAGCCCATTGCTTCCACTGATACATTTAGTTTCTGTACCCCTCTACTGTGTGAAATAAATAGAATAATAGGTTAGTGCCGTGAATGGGAAAAATATCTGGCACGGCACGGAAACGGGATGTGCTCGGCAGAGAGCCGAGCACATCCCGTTTCCGTGCCGTGCCGAGCACATCCCGTTTCCGTGCCGTGCCAGATATTTTTTCCATTCACGGCACTAACCTGCTATTCTATTTATCCCGTCAACACCTACAAACGGCTTTAAAATGCAAAATAAAATAACCCCAGCCACCGCACATATTCATACGCAGTGATTAGGTCGTATTGACATGATATCACGGCATCGTGTTTCACGGCACATACGCACTGTGTTGACGGGATAAAATATTTTGTATTGCATACTTTATTGTAGTGTATTGTCTGGAATGAATGTAAACATATTGGAAATCCAAGCATATTCGTGATTCTACATGTACATACCTCACATATATGCATATTAGTTTATAATATTCAAATACTGTAATACATATAGCACAGCAAACCCCGTCTGTGTCTCATATGGATGTTAGTTTGTAAATGATTCACCTGATGTAAAACACACACGTGTACTGAAGGATGATGATAAATAGAACTAGATTGCATATGTCACACGCTATGGGAAAATAAACAAAACTAGAAATAAGAATGTGAAAGCGTTGTTGTTTATTCTGCACTATATCTTGTCCATGTGACCTGTCCGTTTGAATTGCGACCAGTGTAGATCCAGATCAGACTGCGCATCAGATCAGAATCTTCAATGTTCGACATTCATTCACTGAAATAATCAAGATGAGTGTAACAAGAATCACGTCATTCAGCGGGAATGTAGTGGTGGGTCTAGTTTGGCCACAAGATTAAGGTGTATGATCACGTGGTTACAACAACAACAACACGTACTGAAACTTCCAGAAGCCCTCTGATTCACAGTACGTATTCTTTTATTATGTCCTTATTATGTAACGGATTTTGATGTAATATGGCACATATAGCGCATCAAACGCGTCTTCTTCATGTGCATTTGGTGGTCTCGGTCTACTGACACGGAAATCAATTATTCGCAAAAAACAACATAAGTATGTGCCGAACTCCCAGAACCACCAAATGCAGATCATGAAGTGATCATGACGTGGGCGAGCTTTCAAGACCTTGAGTCATTGTTGTTGTTGTTCTTCTTGTAACCACGTGATCATGCACCTTGGTAGATGCCATTAACCCGAATATTCTCCGCCTGTAACGCATCGCGACTGCGTTACAGAGAATTTGGGTTATTATGCCATAAGTCCAGTTTCGTCCGTCACAGCCACATATGTATGAGGATGTGGTCTAGAGAAGACACGTGCATGTCCGGTTATTCACTGGGCTTCATACTACAGTCGAACCTCCTCGAACGGCCACCTCTCTACAACAACACCCTCTCTATAACAGCCGCTATTTTATATCCCGAATGGATGATTTCCTCTGTAGCTAAGCCTTAGACTGGTGAGCACGAAAATTGTCGTCTGGTGTTGCATTTGCCTTCTTTCTCAATAAAAATATGTTTTGACAGCATTTTAGAATCATTTCCATTAGAATTGTCTAAGAAAATAAATAAACAGTGGACAACAAAATTTAATTCGACATTAACCTCCCGACAACAGCCACCTCTCTACAACAGCCAATTCTGTGTCTTCCCATGGGTGGTTGTTGTAAAAAGGTTGCACTGTATGTATAATGGTGCGGTCAACCCTACCCTACCTTGTGATTAGTCCGGAGTACATAAATATAATGAATGATCGTAGTTAGTTAACCACCGTTGAATTTATTTATAGAACTCCGGTCCAAATTGTATATTTTGTAACATCATTGTTTTTGTAAATCAGGCGAATGTAGAATGTAGCTTGATTTGTTGTGAAAAGGAGCCATCATAGTGATGTGGACTAGCGTTGATCCAGATCATCATACACATGTCACATTCATATTTTCACACTTATTATTAATTTATTGCAAATAGTGTAGACTCAGATCCGACTGCACAGCTGTGTAGTCTAATATGGGTCTACTCTGTTCGCAATATCACTGTCAGTACCATTCAGTAAGAAATAAATGCTAAAATACAGCATAGGACCGGATCTGTATAGATCATTACTGGATTTACATTTATTGAGCATAGGCTGCATGCAGCCTATGCTCAATAAATGTAAATCCATCAATGTCCAAAGGGAAATAACTGTATACGAATCCCCATTACATTTCATTGCACTGGCCATAAATCTGGTCCGAGATGACCACCATTGTGGTCCGACTTGACCACCAATGTGGTCCTACTTGACCACGCAAGTGGTCCGACTTGACCATGGGCTGACTTGACCACCAATGGATGCCACAACACTCATATTCCTGAGTTTGTCTCCGGTTTATTAGTCAAACCGGGCATGGTAATCATTTTATGGTATTTGGGTGGGATAAACATGTGTACTGTACTGTCTGTTTTACGAAACCTGCCCAAATTATACGGCTATGCAAACACAATCTTTTTTTTCGATAACATTACATTTTATAAAAAATTATAAATTTTGGTTAATCGGTCCGGTATTTCTGAAATTCTAAAATATGTCCCCATGTTAAATCCCCATAGACATCTTCACTCTGTCTATTGGGATTTAACATGGGAAAATTGTTTTTGAAATAAATTCAATATTTGACCAAATTTCATGAAATAAAAATAAGTCTCGTTCTTAAATTTTGCTTTAATTTAATATTATCACAACAAATATTGTTTTTGCATTGTTTATATGGCCGTAATATTTAGGCAGCTTTCGTGAAACAGACAGTAAGTAGTCTACATTCCGCACCGGCCTAGATGTCGGCACGTCGAAAATAATTACATGCTTCCGGACGAGATGCCACTAAAGCTCTACTTAGAGCTATCGCATAAACGCATTTTTCATCTTGTAACAGGCGCAAATTTATTGCGCCGGTTACTAGATGAAAATGTGTTTATGCAGCACACTCTTGGTATTTTGCCGGCTGCATTGTTAAGTGCATGCTGGTTTGTGCTTATGCTGGTCACATAGGACTGCAGGTACGTTTTCTCGTGTGGTGGCTCATATAAAATAATTATAGTTAAATCGTCAGCGAATATCAAACAACCTAACATATTTTGGATGAGGTGGCCCGATGCTATGGCCCATTTACTATTGATGTGGTTTAAAGGTACATGCCCACGCAGCAGGTTACACTGTACTACTACTTTTAATTTTCTGTCATGCCTTATATGAACCATTTGCAATTGTCTACCCACTAACGAGTTATTTTTAAGTACGGCGCGTTTTAATTGGTGTTAAATCGCATTTTATATGCCGCAACCAGAAAGGGTATTTTCCGACCTCGTGCTATTTTTACCAATACGCGTCACGTGACACGGTCAATCATATCACATCTTTGATATGCGCAGTGAAGTATCGGAAGTTGAGAAGAAAAATCTCTGTTCGAGTCCAAATCTAAATCTCCACGTAACTCTTTCCATTTGGTGATCTGGTTGCCAATATTAACCACTCTCTCTCTATACTATGGAAGCCCTGGAGGGACTTCCGACTTCTTTACTTCCGACTTCCGACTTCATTACTTCCGACTTCTAACTTCATCACTTCTGACTTCATTACTTCCGACTTCATTACTTCTGACTTCCGACTCCATCACTTCTGACTTCATCACTTCCGACTTCATTACTTCCGACTTCCGACTTCATTACTTCCAAGTCAGAAGTGATGAAGTCGGAAGTAATGAAGTCAGAAGTGATGAAGTCGGAAGTGATGAAGTCTGAAGTAATGAAGTCGGAAGTAATGAAGTAATGAAGTCGGAAGTCGGAAGTAATGAAGTCGGAAGTCGGAAGTAATGAAGTAATGAAGTCGGAAGTCGGAAGTAATGAAGTCGGAAGTCGGAAGTAATGAAGTAATGAAGTCGGAAGTCGGAAGTAATGAAGTCGGAAGTGATGAAGTCAGAAGTGATGAAGTCGGAAGTCAGAAGTAATGAAGTCGGAAGTAATGAAGTCAGAAGTGATGAAGTCGGAAGTAATGAAGTCGGAAGTGATGAAGTCTGAAGTAATGAAGTCGGAAGTGATGAAGTCGGAAGTAATGAAGTCGGAAGTCAGAAGTAATGAAGTCGGAAGTAATGAAGTCAGAAGTGATGAAGTCGGAAGTCGGAAGTAAAGAAGTCGGAAGTCCCTCCAGGGCTTCCATACTGTACTGCCTGTCCCTCAGACATTTCGCATTTGTTTTGGCCGACGCTGCTTCATACAATTTCCGTCCTGGACGTTTCGACATGTTGACATTCTTGTTTACATATTGGGAAGCCTACTGGCGCGCGTAGTATACTGCGCATGCGCACCGCAAGCCGTGATGTGAAAGTCGTCGTCCCCGCACATTATCAAAGTAGACTGTTACCGCCGCGCGTCGCTAACAGTAAATTGATAATTAATAAATGATTATATTTGTATAGCGGGCACTCGTAATATTTAGAACTGGTGGAATAGTGACATAATTATATACTTATTTAATTCCTATACAGAACATTTTGTGCCTACTGCGTGGGCATGTACCTTTAACGCTCATAGTTGTGCTATATGCGGCGCGCGGTATATGCGGCGTTACACTGCCCTCGCATCACCAGCTTTCGCAGAAATTTGTTTAAATGTAATTATTTAAATAAAACAGGAGGAGCTACCATTTATATTTTTCAATGTCGTAAATATTTGTTGAAGCAAATCCAGGTTTGTTTTCAAGTGGTGCACATCGGATACAAATTGGCAATTAAATTCATCTTTTCGATTCGGTAAGGGAGGTAATATAAGTGACGGGTAGCTATCATGTCACACACTCTTTCTCTCCCCTGCTAGTGCTTTATAACAAGGACACTATAAAAGAATACGTACTTTAAGTCAGATGGATTCTGGAAATGTCAGTACTTGTTGTTGTTGTTGTTGTTGTTGTTAGTACCACGTGATCATACACCTTGATGTTGTCGTGATCTAATAGCACACACACGTAGCCTGATAACGATCTATATTGCTTGTTTGAAGGATGGTGGGTGTTTCATTGATGGAATAGCGAATAGTGCAGATCCTGTTCTACACTGGATCTACACTGGTCGCAACAACCCATATAATAATAAGCCCGATTTCTCCAGTCACAGCTGCATATATCACGGTGTGTCACCAAATATAATAATGAGCTCGGCTCTTGTGTAACATCCTTCATCGCATTGTCATTTTCCGCTTTCGAAAAAAAAGAAGATGTATTTCGTAAATGACGTCACAGACGTGGAAAGGTTACATAAAATTCAGTATCTACAATATGACCTGTATCATCACCTAAGTAGATGTCGAGTACATGATTTGGTTGATAGGTTTAATAACTCCGATGTACGCTCTAAAATTACTTATCACATCTTTGACACATTTCCGGGTGTTGTTTCTGTATTAACACAGCTCGTGTGTGCATGAGGATGTGATAAATAAGTTAGATCACGTTTGTCCGCATGTACGAGCGATAATCCGCTCGCTAAAGCTCTCCACGTACATGGGGACGAACCGTGATCTAACTGATACATACACCTTTCAACCCGACATACTTTAACGCCAACATGTACAAACGCTGTAGATCCAGATGAGCCGGCTCGTAACTAGCCGTCTCATCAGGATCTGCAGCATTTGTCAGTAGTATTAAACTCTAACACAATACCATTTTCTCGTCAATGGAATATTCCAAAAAATAACATGGAACATCCATTGTTGGATATGTAGGGTAAAATAGTTAAATACTGGATTTACATTTATTGAGCATAGGCTACATATCCATCAACATCGTCGGAGAGTGGGGAGGGAGCAAAAGTATGCCACAATATTACTATTTGGGATTTATGCAGACTTCTTACAACGCTCAAGGATGACAGCATATCGGCATGTCGGAATTTTGATGGCCTAACTTAATATGCAAAATCAGCAATACAACATTGTGGTTAAGCAAGGTTAATACCAATATCAGCAATTATTGACGGCCAGATTAATCGTGTAACATGAGCCACATGTCTTGTATTAAAGGATCGCTGTTAACTGTGCCATCAAAAAATAACTACCTCACAATCAAACATACGTATAGGCAAACTTGAAATTTACACTCATTAGGCACAAAAGGTTCTTTATAGGAATTAAATAAGAGTATAATTGTGTCAGTATTCCACCAGTTAATTTTATTTCGAGCGCTCACTATACAGACATAATCAGTTAGTAATATTTATTTTACTGATACATGTAGTGACTGTAGAACCCCCTATTGTTCACCCTCCCCTATTGTTACCCATGTAACAATAGGGGAGGGTAACAATAAGGAAGGACTGTAGAATTTGTAGAACCCCCTATTGTTCACTCTCCTCTATTGTTACCCTATTGTGAAACCAAAAAAAAGTGATCCTTTCGGCCGGAGGGTGAACAATAGGGGGTTCTACAAGTGACTCGTGGCAGTATACAGGTTATTTTCATATGAAAATGAGGCATGATATTTTTGAATTATTTATACTAATTTAATGCTTAACCTGGAAAAATAATATTTTCGATATATTATAAAGTATGATCATTGCAGACCCAAAAATACATACAGAGAATAAATAGTATTGTCCGTTAATATTTTAATGAAACACGGTTATCGCCCCTGCAATCAGTGTGGAAATTTACGTCTGATATAAACATGATAAAATGCATAATAATGCCAATCAATACGTGGGGTAATAGTGAATGAATGTTTATTATGTTTATTTTGCCAGAAAATCTCTCAGATGATTCCCACGAATTAACAATTCTTTCCCTCAATTTAACAATTCGTTCCCACGAAATAACAATTCGTTCCCACGGGAACGAATTGTTATTTCGTGTGAACGAATTGTTATATCGTGGGAACGAATTGTTAATTCGAGGGAACGAATTGTTAAATTGAGGGAACAAATTGTCATTTCGTGGGAACGAATTGTTAATTCGAGGGAACAAATTGTGATATCGTGAGAACGAATTGTTAAATTGAGGGAACGAATTGTTATTTGGTGGGAACGAATTAATAAAAAAAAAATGATGTCCCCTGCGGGGCTTCGTAGATGATGTCTGTGATATAAAGAACAGTTTGTGCCTACTGAGCGGACATGTACTATTACTGAGGGTGACGATTGCAATTGGTGTACATATTATTGGGGCGAGGGTGCGGTACTTATTAGAGGTCCGTTGCAATTCTTTCGGTATGTCGCCGTCGCAACGTTCGTTGAAAAACATGTCACTTTTTTTCTTCGGATTATTCATTTTAAGCACCTACCGACATCAGTTCGTTTCGGTGTGTATGTGGTTGTGACTGGATAAACGGGGCTCATGGGATATTCACCCGTGTAGCTCCTAATCAAATTGCACACTCCTGCTGTCCGATGCCCATCTACAGTGCTTGTTGGAAATATGTCGGGTGTTTCACTGATTGAATAGCGAACACTGCAGATTGTGATCAGACTGTGCGGATGCACAGGCTGATCACGAGCTACAGTAGTCGCAAAACGCATACGCCAAAATTTCTCGTCACATACACGTATAAGTTCGCTTTCATACGCGAGTCAAGGTAAATAAGGCCACTTAAGAAACAATTTTACAGCATATTGGTTTTAAACATAATTGCTTCGTCAATGTCACGGGAAATATTTTATAAATGCTGCCCTTGTTGAGTGGAATACTATGGATTAGTACACCTCATTGTAAATGCTATGCATTGCATTGGTAAATTTTACATCACGTGATAGAAATAGTCCACCGTGTTGCTCGTTTCACGACGCAGGGGACAATATTAGAGGGAAATATTACGTAATTACCATAAATCCCGAATATACCCGAAGCGTAATTACGGAAACAGCCGAATGGTGAACTGACTCGGTGATTATCCATAGAATTAACAATTCGTTCCATCAATTTAACAATTCGTTCCCACGATATAACAATTCGTTCCCACGAATTAACAATTCGTTCCCATGGGTTTATGGCAACGAATTGTTAATTTGTAGGAACGAATTGTTAATTCGTGGGAACGAATTGTTAAATTGAGGGAACGAATTGTTATTTCACGGAAACGAATTAATAAAAAAAATAAGTCTACGTCCCCTTCGAGGCTCCGTACTGATCAGACTGCGCGAATGTGCAGCTGATCTGGAACTACACTGGCCATGTACTCAATAAACCCCGTTTCCTCAGGTCACGGGACACACCTGCAAATACCGTCATTGACAACTTTTAACGGAGTGTTGTTAAATCAATAACGGTCAATGAAATAGAATAAATGCCAGCGAAATCGTTGGTATCGCATTCCAAAACTAGTTGTAACTTGGTCTTTCCTTTTGTCGTGTCCGATTTCTTTTCTTTCTTATATAGGATAGTAGGTTAGTGCCGTGAATGGGAAAAAATATCTGGCAGGGCTCAGGAAACGGGATGGGCGAGGCTCTGCCGAGCACATCCCGTTTCCGTGCCGCGCCAGATATTTTTTCCCATTCACGGCACTAACCTACTATTCTATTTATCCTGTCAACACCTACAAATGGCTGTAAAATGCAAAAATTGTATCGACTGGATATCAAAAAATGTTTCACGGCACCGTGTTTCACGGCACATATGCACTGTGTTGACGGGATAAATAAATATGCCCGCTTGTGTGAGCATATAATTTATATTAATCACACTATCCCTATGAGTATTGATACCACGAGCACATTTTAAAATACCATATAACTAGCCGTAATTCTCTTGTATCCTCAGAATAATGTTCGCTTGATCCTAATTATACTGAGGAAAGCATACATACAACTGGGAGCCGTTTCACTAAGCTTCGTACGACTAAAATGTTCGTAAGTGCAGATTTAGAATAGTCTGTAAATTTCAATTGATGGATTTACATTTATTGAGCATAGGCTGCATATGCAGCCTATGCTCAATAAATGTAAATTCAATAATTGTTTACACGAACACATTGTTAATGTGAAATTTACAGACTATCATAATTTTTCACTTACGAACATTTTAGTCGTACGAAGTTTAGTGAAACGGTCCCCTGGGCTGTAGCAGTGTGTATAATGTGTCTTGTTCAAGGACACAACGCATTCCCTCGGGTGAGGCTCGAACCGAATGCGTAGGATCCGCAGTCCGACTCTCTATACCACTCGAACTTGCTGTGGAGCCTCTCTAAACCAGACACCATGTGAATATCTCAGGGTGTCCGGTTTAGAGAGGATCCACTCTGGTCTGCACACAAGTCATATAGAAGACATACTACCGCATGTTGAAACTTTAACAGGCACCCGGTATCGATATTGAACTATCATCGTAAGTGAAGTGAATCTCTCTGCTGATAGAAGGTTGTATTGTATTGACCAAGCATTCACCTGACGTTCAATCAATATAGTGCATGAGCCAGATAGCTAAACTGGGCGTCACCATTGGCAGTGGGGGAAGGAGGTACGGGGATGAGATTGATTTGACAAATTTTCATTATGTTTTATAGAAAGGTGTGTATATTTAGATTATTATTTCCACATGATAGCAATTGTTGAGTTTTTCAGACTTGCGATGTCCCTTTCTATTCAACACTTTTGTGACTGAAAAATAACCCACAATTTTTATTAACTTCCAACAGAAACTAAGTCAAACACATCCATGGATCTTGATATGCTCTAAAGCCTGACACTTAGTATAGTATGATAGGCAAACAAATCTGAGTATTTATACAACATGACTGCCAGAATGAAAGATGGCCGCCGCACTTTAGTACATTCAGCAACAGTAGTAAGACAGCTCAATACGTTTGTTATTGGGCTATTATAATACGAAAAAGGGGTATTGTATTAAAGTATGGTAGTACATTGTGTGTTTTGTTTAATTCAAATTGTGCTCAACGTATATTCACACAAAGTCCATACGAAATGCGAATATTTTTTTTCTCATTCTATCACTCGCAGATTGCGTAATTCTAGTCAGATACCAATGTCAAATAACAAGGCTGGGAGCCGTTTCACTAAACTTCGTACGACTAACATGTTCGTAAGTGCAAATTTTGGATCGTCTGAAAATTTTAATTGATATATTTACATTTATTGAGCATAGGCTGCATATGCAGCCTATGCTCAATAAATGTAAATCAAATAATTGTTTACAAGAAAACGTTGTTAATGTGAAATTTACAGACTATAATAATTTTGCACTTACGAACATTTTAGTCTGACGAAGTTTAGTGAAACGGCACCCCTGGACTCAAGTACTTTGTATTACATGTATGTGTATGTGTGAATTTGTTTCGTAATTGAATATGCTCAAAACTGCATTGCTATGAATCTCAAATGCACGTGCAATGATATGTAATCGTTCAGCTACCAGATCCGACTGCTACCATTCGGAAATACAGTAAAACTAACAGAACACCCAAACAATATCAGTGTGCTTACTCTCCAATGATAATATACATACGTCTTGCATTCCATGCGTATACATATGTAGTGCATTATTCATTGCAGTATTCATTGCATGATTCATTGACCTACATTACAATGGAACCTCGCTAAACTGGACGCCCTGGGAAATTCACAGGGTGTCCGGTTTAGAGAGATTCCACTGTAACATATCGCATAGATGCCGTTCAAACCGATGTGGTGACGATGGTCCAGTCTGGCGCATGCACTAATGTCGCGCCGGGCAGGACATGTTATATTGTCTGGCGTTATGTATGCTAAATGTGCAACCCGCCGATGTGACGTGGCTCAATATTTGATAAATAAATCAATCTTTTATCCTCACCATTTTTATGAAAGTCCGTCAAATATTGGTTTGCCTTTGAAAAATAAATATACGGCTTTTACCACGGGAACTAAAAGAAATATTTTAAAAATCAATTAGTGGTGACCAAGTTAAACAACGTTCGATTCCATCCGATTCAAATTTCTCTGCAGAATTTTCAGACTAACTACACAAGTAATACTGCTCAAGTTGGTATTGGCGGACTCGTAGTGTTAACGTCTGGAACATGTTCATCATTAAAAGGAAGAAACCGCAGTCGTGTTGATGAAAAATAAGATTTACCTGAGACATCATGGGCGCCGCCATTACTTCAGTGTAAACAATAGACCACGTGATACCATACCCCGATACTGTAATTACTGTTAACGTAGATTCTGTGACCAGAAGTCCGTTTTCTCCATGTGCCAGGTGTAAATGTAATGGTGGACACTATATGTTAGGAGTACCTGCTGTTTAGTTCCGCTTCAACATGTATATTTCAGAAATATCTCGGCAGTTACAGCTAGGAGTTGTTCCTGTTTTCACATCGTTTTCGGTTTTTAATTTGAAAAGGATGTTTTCGTTGGTTTAAACCAACGAAAACATCATTTTCTAATTAAAAACAACGACAACGACGAAAGAAACGACAGGTGTTTACATAATTGTAAGCAGGGTATTTAAACGACAATTTATCCTGTTGACCTAAATAAAAATGATTCTCATTCCTATGCATACCGTTGTACAAAACGATCTTTTTCACTGCGTTTTCCATTCGTTTCGTTGGGAACGTTCAATAATTATTCGCTGTACAAGACCACGTGTTAGGTTGAGAAATATTTGACTCATATAAGCTAGCAACAACACTCTAGATATGGTATCGTGACATGATAAGTTCGGATTTGGCAATGTCGAGCTTCTTATGAGGTCGGTCAACAAGTGTAATACATACCATATCAACTCAACACAACTGTAAAATTATATTTATCGCATAAATTGATCGGCGAGCCTCGGAATTCCAACGCATTTCCTAGCCTTACCTGATAAACTTAATATCAAAATGTACTATCCCGGGGCCCGTTTCACTAAACTAAGTAAGACTAAAATGTTCGTAAGTGCAAAATTATGATAGTCTGTAAATAGCACATTAACAATGTTTTCTTGTAAACAATTATTGGATTTACATTTATTGAGCATAGGCTGCATATGCAGCCTATGCTCAATAAATGTAAATCCATAAATTGAAATTTACAGACGATCTTAAATTTGCACTTACCAATATTTTAGTAGTAAGAAGTTTAGTGAAACGGGTCTCTGGTCTTTCCATAGGTTCGTATGGCTTTCATTCCTTACCATACGCATCAACTGGGCTCGACTAGGAAACTGTAGGAATTCTTACGCGTTTCCTATCCTTGCTTGATAAACTTGATATCAAAAGCCACTGTCACTGTTTTCCTTAGGTGCGCTTGGCGTTCGTTCCTCATCATACGCATCCGCTTGACTCGGAAACGGTAGGAATTCCTAGGCGAGCCTCGGAATTCCTACGCGTTTCATAGCCTTGCTTGATAAACTTGATATCAAAAGCCACTGGCACTGTTTTCCTTAGGTGCGCTTGGCGGACGTTCCTCATCATACGCATCCGCTCGGCTCGGAAACTGTAGGAATTCCTCGGCGAGCCTCGGAATTCTTACGCATTTCCTAGCCTCGCTGATAAACTTGATATAAACAAACACTGTCCCGATTTTCCCAAGCGTCTGCTTGGCGTGAATTCGCCACCATAGATATCACTCCCACAATTATACTGTTTTGACCACGGTGCCAGACACTGCGCGTTTCTAAGGAGGTTTGAAAATTACAAAGTGCGTGTACACCACGTGTCTTTTCACCTGGATCTACCCGTGATTACTAACATACTAAATGTGGGATTACGCCATAGGACATACGTAGGCGAAACGTTTTTTTTCGGATTTATATTCATATTAGGTAAGTGAATAAACTATTAATGCATGTAATAATAAATATTATTATTATTAATAATAATAATAATATTAAATATTAATAATAATTTATCAGGTCACATAATACTTGACACATCAAACGAATTTTGACTTGTTTTTTTTACGCGTAGAATGCTGTTGTTTCATATTTTGTCTTTCTTTTTCAATAAAAACATGGCTTGACAGCACTTTCGAACAATTTCCGTTGGAAATTATTCTAAAGTGCTGTCAAAACATGTCTTTATTGAAGAAAGAGAAAAATAGAAAATAAACAGTAGTCGAGAAAAAAGAATTAAGCAGTGTAAGGGTTAATATATACTCCATTTCCAGTTCTCGTTTTTAATTATAATTTCTATATTTCTTATGTTGTCAGCAAAATATGAATATACACAATGGTTACGGGTCCGAGACGTCGAAAGGTGGCGGTGAATTTATGCTATTCAAACCAGATTTCGAATATATTTTTGAAATCGATATCGACGCGTCCACAAGAGCGATAATTTCACAGCCAGGTCCAAATATATTGATGGCATTCTAGCTGATTAGAATCGTCTCGTATGGAGCCGATTGTAATGAACTGTCTACGACGTATGCATACAAAATATACATGTATCGATCGAAAACATATTTTTCCCACGTTTACAGGGTCGGATTACATAGTTTATACTTTCTTTGCAATTCGATAGTTCATATAAACATCACTGGGGGCCGTTTCACTAAACTTCGTACGACTAAAATGTTCGTAAGTGCACAATTATGATAGTCTGTAAATTTCACATTAACAATGATTTCTTGTAAACAATGATTGGATTTACATTTATTGAGCATAGGCTGCATTTGCAGCCTATGCTCAATAAATGTAAACCTATCAATCGAAATTTACAGACGATCCTAAATTTGCACTTACGAACATTTTAGTCGTAGGAAGTTTAGTGAAGCGGGCCCCGGTCACATATGTGGATTGTAGGAATTGTGACCAGTGTATACCCGGATGATATAGGACACTCTGTTAACGTGATGACGATCTATAATGCTTGTTAGAAGCATCACGGGTGTTACATTGGTGGACTGGCGAACAGTGCAGATTCTGATCAGACTGTGCGGATGCACAGGCTGATCTGGATCTACACTGGTCGCAAAACCCATAAGCCCCATTTCTCCAGTCGCAATCACGTATGTCAGCTTGTTCTGAGCAAATGTACGTTATAACATTGAGGTAACTGACCAATAGTGTTGCCCAGAAAATATTTGGCAGAAATAACGCCGAATCTGTTATTTAATTCTGCTATCAAATATAATTGTCAGAAACATATTAACATTTTATTCCCCATCGAACAATGTGTGTGTTGGGAATTATTGATTTTTAAAAATAATTTTCAAAATGTGATATTCACTAACATTTCTCTCTAACAGTTTTATCACGACATTTCTTGAATATCACAATATTGCATTCTGGAAGCTATTGAAAACCTTATAAGAATGTTGGTAGTGTATTAACCCATTTCAGCATAAAAATACGATAATTTTTGTTGAAAAAATCTCATTATTTTGTTTATTTCTCGATAAAAGTATATGTTGTTACCACTCGTTTGAACCGTCTCGTCGAGACGGTTCAAACGAGTGGTAACAACGTATACTTTCGAAAGGAAATAAAGAAAATAGATATTTTTTCTCTCAAAAGGTTCATAATACTATGAATCCCAATTGCAATGTTTTAAAGCAGCTAGGTTTACACGAATACTCAATAATATGAACTATACTGCTATGAATCGGGGGGCCGTTTCACTAAACTGCTTACGACTAAAATGTTCGTAAGTGCAAACTTATGATAGTCTGTAAATTTCACATTAACAATGTTTTCTTGCAAACAATTATTGGATTTACATTTATTGAGCATAGGCTGCACATGCAACATATGCTCAATAAATGTAAATCCATCAAATGAAATTTCCAGACGATTCCAAATTTGCACTTATGAACATTTTAGTCGTAAGAAGTTTAGTGAAACGGGCCCCAGTATTGTGGTGTGCACATCGGCATGCACACGGAACAATGTCTAGTATTGCATTATGATAATTGCTTGAATAGAAACCGACCCCAATAACTTCTGGGTATATCCAAAATTGGTCATGGACAGTGCTACATATGGTTCATATTTCTCACTCGGTGTAGGTCGTGGTCGCCATTTGAACCGTTTTATTATAACGGTTTGAATGGCTTGTCGCGGCATACAGCCTCGGTGAGTAAGATGTAAATAGTATATGAAATTTAATGAGGACAGAAAGAGCTTAGAATGCAGTGGACTAGCAACAAACTGATTGTGAAATGATTTAGCCTAATCATATCTCTTGGCTGATATGTCTATTGATTATACATTTTAAATGAAACCATCATACATGTTTGTTATATGGCTATAAATGTGCTGCTTGCTGTTTAATGCCAATACACGAATTGAATTGAATTGAATCCCAATTGTAATGGTCTAAAGCAGCTAGTACACGAATACTCAATAATACGAACTGTTTATGTGACCAAGGAAAATGTGTTGCTATTTATAATAACACGGGGCATATTTGTATAGTACGGAAGCCCATTAGGGCCACTTCACTTTTATTTTATTTCCATTTATTCAAGATGTTTTCTTGAATTATCAAGTTCTTTTCTTGAATTTTTAAGATCTTTTCTTGAATTTTCAAAGAAACCATCTTGAAAACAAGAGTTTTTCTTGAATTTTCAAGCTCTTTCCTTGAATATTCAAGATCTTTTCTTGAATTTTCAAGATATTTTCTTGAATTTTCAAGAAAAGATCTTGAAAATTCAAGAAAACATCTTGAAAATTCAAGAAAAGATCTCGAAATTTCAAGAAAGTATCTTGAAAATTCAAGAAAAGATAAAAAAAAGTGAAGTGGCCCTAATGGGCTTCCGTAGTATAGTCTTTTCATTGTTGACCTATATTTCAATTCATTGGATTTGAAATATGATCATTCAGGTAATGATTGAAATACGACAGTATGCGTGATATGATTACTAGTATGGCAATTCAGCTGAAAAGGACAAACACGTATGGCTTGCGACCAGCGTAGACCCAGATCAGACTGCGCAGCGCTGTCTGATCTGGGTATACACTGTTCGTCATTCAGCCATTGTAATGGGGTGTCATTTATGAAGATTAGGGAAAATGGACATTACGGCGGCTGTGACCAGTGTAGATCTTGATCACTGTGTGTGTAAATTATATATATGGTTGGAACTGGAGAAAGTGGGCTTATTTGATTTATAACCAGTGTAGCTTTTGGTTAAATAATACGCTTCTGGGGGCAGTTTCACTGAACTTCATACGACTAAAATGTTCGTAAGTGCAAAATTAGTATGGTCTGTAAATTTCACATTAACAATATTTTCTTGTAAACAATTATTTGATTTACATTTATTGAGCATAGGCTGCATATGCAGCCTATGCTCAATAAATGTAAATCAATCAATTGAAATTCCAGACGATCCTAAATTTGCACTTACGAACATTTTAGTCGTACGAAGTTTAGTGAAACGGGTACCTGTAGCCTGACAACGATCTATATTGCTTATTAGCAGCATCACGTGTGGTTCATTGACAAAATGGCGAGCAGTGCCGATTCTCATCAGACTGTCTGGACACACCGGTCGCGAAACAAAATTTTAATACGCCTTTTATTGCATTTTTTATTTAGGTCGTTGCTGGGAAAATGAACATTATGCCAAGAGAGATGCCATGTGTGGAGATTGTAGATCATTATCATCACAATGTGGCCGTGACTTGAGAAAATGGGGTTTATGTAATGTATGACCAGTCTAGCTCCTGATCCGCTAACGTAGTCCTGCGGCATGATAAGAATCAACACTGTTTGTTTTGAATACATTGGCAATCAGTGCAGATGCGCAGGCTGGTCTGGATCTATACAGGTCGTAAATGCAATAAGCCCCATTTCTCCCGTCTCATACATCAACAAAGTCGTTACAAATTGTAAGTCAGTCGCATACACATTGGTGTATAACTTGAATGGCGATCAGTGTAAGCCCTGATCAGCCTGTGCGTACTGTATAGGGCTCGTACTACACTGGTCTTACACGTCATAATGTCCATTTCCTCAGCCGGGTGTCTATTATCATAACAATGTATTACACCGTGTGTTTGTTTCTGAAAGTTAAAGTGAGAATCAATAGTCTGGCCCTTTGCTAATGCACGTGTTAGGTTTTTATTAAAAACGATCGAAGTAAACTATGTTGTTATGGTCACGCCATTTCACCTACGCCGTAACACAGCTTATCGCATTTCCCCGCCCCCATATGCCCATATATAGAGAATACATGTAGTAGGTTAGTGCCGAGCTCATCCCGTTTCCGTGACGGCACCGTGTTTCACGGCACATACGCACGGATTCAAGAAAACATCTTGATTAATTCAAGAAAAGATAAAAAAAAAAAGTGAAGTGACCCTAATGGGCTTCCGTACATACGCACTGTGTTGACGGGATAACTCTCAGTATACGTGCATAAAAGCACAAGTTCTTGAAAACGGAAATTTACGTTTTTTTTACAGTATAAAGGGGATCCGAAACTCCGGAACGGTGAACGTGTAGATAATTGACGATTTCTGTCGAGTGTAACGAGTGAGCATTAGTAGTCGCACAAAACTATGTAAATTAGCCAAAACCAACGAAATCCACCAAACTCTACCCTAAATCCAACCAAAATACCCAAATAATAATCCAGCACAGAAATATTTACACAATTCCTTAACATTTGATTGGTTCGTAGCAAGTCTCTGTCCAAAATCTATATACCAGTAAACTCCCATGCCGAACTACTTTCCGTAACCGTCAGGCGCAGTTAAAATAATTCTTAAGAAAACGGAAAATAAACACATTTTCTTGATGAATTTATTTAAAATGCTGGAATTATAAGGAATGAATGGCATTTTTCTTTTATTTATCGGGGATATAAACTTTTCCAAGTTTATACCCCGATAAATTCCACAAAAAGGCCATTCATTCCTATAATGACACCAAAATTCTGACCATCTGTTCAAACACATGTGCGCCGTAACACAGCTTATCACATGTCCCCGTCCCCATATATATATATATGCCCATATATCTCAGTATACGGGCATAAATCTCGTTCCATGGCGACCTACTTTTGGCTATTTACTATACATGTAGTTTACTAAATGTGGATCTGCTTGGAGAAATGGGGCTTGTGGGATTTGTGACCATACATATTTATCAATTACATGTAGCACACTCGTGTATTTTGTTAGAAGCACAATGGATGTTTCAATGATGGAATGGCGAAAAGTGAATTTATTTTAGCTTTTATTTCTTACTGAATAGTGCAGAAATTAAGACTGCGAACAGGGTGGACCCAGATCAGACTGCACAACTGTGCAGTCTGATCTGAGTCTACACTGTTTGCAATAAAACATGATAAATGTCAACATATGAATCTGACAAATCATGCAGTTCCGGATCAGACTGTGAAGATATGTAGGATAACCTCAATCAACACTAGTCGAAAACACTATAATGGCGCCTTTACGCAACAAATTGTGCGACAGTCGCCCTTTTTACAAGCAATAAGACCCTAAAATATACAATTTGGTCCGGATTTCTATAAATAAATACAAAGGGAAATAACTCGCTACGATCCCTCGTTCTGAACAGTTACTGGTATCATATGCCGAGCAGAGGGGTCTAACTCCATGCACAGGTTTAATTAACGGACTAAGGATGCACCAGTAAGTTAGAAAAAAAAGCTAACGATTGTTTTACTCCGTCTTATAACACATTAATGTAATGTAATGTGTTATAAGAGGGAGTAAAAACAATTGCTTAGCTTATTTTGTTTCCACTTATTGATGCTTCTATGTATATTTAATGTACATGTATTTATTAACCTTGGTCCGTTACATCAACCTGTGACTCCATGAGGGAGTTAGCCCCCTTCTTCCATGGACTCATTGAATTGTATGTACATGTATTTATTAACCTTGGTCCGTTACATCAACCTGTGACTCCATGAGGGAGTTAGCCCCCTTCTTCCATGGACTCATTGAATTGTCAAATTGTTTACCATACTTTATCAAAATGAGATTTACTTGTGCGATGGGATATGCTTTAATTGTATCATTTAAATATTAGTACATAGAATGCCATAAGTGCTATTTGATTCGAGTTTGTACCTTCTGACATCTGCGTAATTTCATTAAATATGTTTACAAAATTTACAATAATTTTCATAAATAAAGTCAAAAGTTAACAAAAGTTTCAGAGTACATGCGGAATTGTATATTATATATAAAAAGTTGTGTACATGTCTATATAATATCGGACACTGTGATAGGCAAATGGTTATAGAATTAAATTTATTTTGTTGTGAAATGCTCATACAATACCACATTTAGAAAGAAGTTTTCCGTTAGAGGCAGCATGTTAAGTTATTTAAATAATATATGTAAAATAAAAATGGTAATCATCAATTTCAGAATAACTCTAGTTACGTTTCCAAAATAAACATGCATTCACCATTACACGTATTGATTGGCATCGTTATGCATTTTATCAGACGTAAATTTCCACACTGATATCAGGGGTGATAACCATGTTTCCATAAAATGTTAACGGACATTACTATTTATTCTCTGTATTTATTTTTTGATGTGCAATGATCATAATTTACAATCTGTCGAAAATGTTATTTTTTCAGGTGACGCACTTAATTAGTATAAATAATAAAACAATAGTATGCTTCATTTGCATATGAAAATAACCTGATACCACCGCGAGTGAAATTATTATATCTGTATAGTGGGAACTTGTAATGTTTAGAACTGGTGGAATAGTGACACAATTATACACTTATTTAATTCCTATAAAGAACATTTTGTGCCTACCGAGTACCTTTAATTCACCGCAATACATAACACTTGAAAGTTGAAACCACTTGACTGTACGGTGTCGTAAACATTCAATCTCTCAATATTCAATACACCTAACTGTATAGGACGATGTGTTACAAAACCACTGGTACTCAAGGTGCATGATCACGTGGTTACAACAAAAACAACGTCGCCCACTCCAAAGTAAGTATTATTTGATATTTTCCTTAATATGCAACGGATTTTGATGAAATATAGCGCAGCAATCACGTCATCATGAGCTGCATTTGGTGGTCTAGGGAGTTTGGCACAGACTTGTGTCGTTTTTGCGAAGAATCGATTTCCGTGTCGGAGACACGGAAATCGATTCTTCGCAAAAACGACACAAGTTTGGGCGAAAATAAAGAGACCACCAAATGCAGCTTAACAAGACGCGTTTGATGCGCCCTATTACATCAAAATATGTTACGTAATAAGGACACTATAAAAGAATACGTACTTTGAATCGGTACTTGTTGTTGTTGTTAGTACCACGTGATCATACACCTTGGTACTGCACTCAGCGCCAGCGTAAACTGTTTCACGTCGAAATAGGCGCCGGATTCCTGCCGAATTCCCACTCAGCTACATACAGAATACACAAACACATTTTCGTCTGGTTACTAGACGAAAACGTATTGTTGTTGTTGTCATTTTTTTTTATTTTATTTTTTTTAAATGAAAGAGGACTTGATTAGGCAACTTTGAATCATTACACTGGCGACATTTGGCACCGTCAAGAGACGTTGCTTAACCGATGAGACGTCAGCGACGGTTGTTTTCGAATTCGCATTGACCGCGATACAATTATCGGCGTCAATTCCTGACTGTAAATCAGATATTTCATCACTCCTAGCCATAGTTGTGTGCTATGCGATCATGAACAGACGTTATCACATTATATTAATGCTCAAGAAACGTATCACAATAAGATAACATAAGTTTCCTTGGTGTCCGTTTTGCAGAGGTTCCGCTGTATGATATTTGGTATGCTAACATACTCCAGCAGTCTTGTGTTATTGTCCGTCTAACATACGTGTTTGGGGGTAGGGATTCGGCTCACTTCGGCGTTCTTCGTTATTGCTATATAAACTATACAAGGGTTCCTACGGACTGCATTTCGAACACGACCAGTAGCCGATTTCATCAAAATTGCAAAGTATACTTTTCTAGCAAAGTATACTTTGAGGGAGCAATTATTTATTTTTCCTGAAATGCATTATTTCACATAGAACTAACTACTGCATATAGTTGATGATTAAAAGTATGCAGAATTATTATTCTGAATTTATTACATTATCACAGCCATTAAATGGCTGTGATAATGTAATAAACTCAGTATAATAAAAATTAATAAATTTATCATAAAATTGAAAATTTCTCCCTCAAAGTATACTTTGCTGGAAAAGTATACTTTGCAATGTTGGTGAAACCGGCTACTGGTATCGTCGCCAATTCAGCGCTTTAGTTAACGCTAATATAAATATGTCCAATTGATAATTGTCATTTTGCTGATATACATACCACATACGGAGTTAAACATGTTTTATGTACGATTAGACGTCTTGTTCAACCTTAGCTTAAACCCTTGTATACAGCGAATATGTGTTGGTTGCCCAAACGAAACACACGAAAGCTAATGGAAAACGTAGGTGAAAACGATATTTTCGTTCAAATACCCAGCTGACAACTATTTAAGCGAATGCCATTTCTTTCGACGCATCATTTTAACGTCATTTTCGTTGATTTTAGTTACACGTTTAAAGCAACGAAAACATCGTTTTCTACTTACTATATACAATGTATAAAAATACAAAAAAAACGATGTGTAAACGATATGCAATCGATTTTGGACACCATGCGTCTGTATCATTGAATCAGTGCTATTGATAGAAATGTGTACATACACGTGTCAATAAATATTCATATGAAATCTCTAAGGTGTGGTCATATTTGCGGAGATAATAATTATACAGTATTGCAGTAGCGATATATAGCATACAAACCTGGGGACCGTTTCACTAAACTTCGTACGACTAAAATGTTCGTAAGTGCAAAATTATGATAGACTGTAAATTTCACATTAACAATGTGTTCTTGTAAACAATTATTGGATTTACATTTATTGAGCATAGGCTGCATATGCAGCCTATGCTCAATAATTGTAAACCCATCATTTGAAATATCCAGAAGATCCTCAATTTGCACTTACGAACATTTTAGTCGTACGGAGTTTAGTGAGATGGCCCCTTGATGTCGGTTGAAATATCCGTCGTTTAGCAACACAAACATTCATACGTAATAACCACCGTTATATCACGAGGAGATAATCCACGAGCTTTCAGCGAGTGGATTATCGGTCGTACATGTGGACGAACATGATATAGCTGATTTAAATCACATCCACATGTCCAGGTTATATTTCGTAATGATTTATTCACTCAAACGTGCGTTATTTCCATGGAGACTTGGGTCGTAAGTGACATAATTGAAACTTATCGGAAATATCAACCACAACAACAACAACAACAAGAAATCTGATCAATCAGTTCACGAATGCTCACTGTAGAGCACGGAGGGCAAACACTGTGTTCTAAAGGTAATGTATACAGCGTGCTATGAGTTAAGTAAGAAGCGTGTGGCATATGCCACCAGTGTAGAGCAAGATCAGCAAGATGGCCTCTATGATATTGCGCACGTAACCATCTGGCTGTATTGTACGTGTCAGTCTCTGAAAGATACGCTATCTCGGCCTAGCATACACCAGACATCTTCACCGCATCCATTGTGTGTAAGTCGCCATCCGATAGGACTAGGCTAGCACGCAGTTGTCTTGCCCAAGGACACGCCGAATCAGCCATTCGATGCTCTACCTACTCAGCTAACCCGGCCACTATTCTGTTTTTTCCCGTCAACACAGTGCGTATGTGCCGTGAAACACGGTACCGTGAAACATTTTTGATATCCTATACGACCTAATCAACACGTATGCATATGACTGTGCGGTGACTGGGGTTATGTTTATTACATTTTAAAGCCATTTGTATGTGTTGACGGGATAAATAGAATAGTAGATTAGTGCCGTGAGTGGGAAAAATATCTGGCGTGTCACGGAAACGGGATGGGCAAGGCTCTCAAGGAACCGGGATGTGGTCGGCAGAGCCTCGCCCATCCCGTTTCCTAAGCCTTGCCAGATAGTTTTCCCGTTCACGGCACTAACCTACTATTCTCTATGTTTGGTACGAGGCTATCTACTGGTGACCCCCCCCCCCCACCTCTATGTTTTTATGATCCCGCCCTCACATATGTCCAATGTGTATGCGCAGAGTTTACAACCGTACTTTATATGTCCACATTACTTCTAATTGTTATTGCCTTAAAAACGGGATCGCAAGCAAGAACATGTTATATTGCCACGTGCAATAGACTAGTTGTACTAAAGATGTATTAAACTACCCTAAATGCGTATATGGTATGCATGTAGGGTTGTTTCATAAATCTTTAGTACATTGTATTAAAGATTCAGGGCGGATCTGGAGGGAGGGGGGAGGGGGTCCGTGGTTGCACCCCCCCCCCCCCCGTTCAGCCACGGAGTTTACATAGACCAACAGTTGGAGTCTGAATTTAAATACCGTAAAACACAGAAAAGTTCATTTCGAAGAGCTTAAAAATAGTACAACCCCCTAGTTGCGAACGGTAACTCTTGCAATTACTCCCGTACCGTCCGTAGCTAGCTACGGACGGTACGGGAGTAGATTGCAAGAGTTACCTTCGCAACAAGACAACCCACGCGTTCCCCAAATGCTGGATCGGCCCCTGAGATGTATTAAGCGTATATGATATGCATGTAGGGTTGTTTAATAAATATTTAGTACATTAATATGTATTAAGCTACCATATATGTATATATGCATGTAGGGTTGTTTAATAACAGTCTGTATCACATTCGGGACGATTGAAAGCACGACGCGTTCGTTTACCTGACCATAATGAATGTAAGATTATATTATACTGGATAGAAAGTGGATCGTGATTCAGTCAACTAGCTTAATAAATATCATACTAAATCAACACAAATGTAATATTATGTTTAGTGCATATGCACAACATCATGCAGTCAAGACGTCCTGGGGCCTGTTTCACTAAACTTCGTACGACTAAAATATTCGTAAGTGAAAAATTAATTTTGTTCTTGCAAACAATTATTGGATTTACATTTATTGAAACATAGGCTGCATGCTCAATAAATGTAAATCCATAAATTGCAATATCCAGACGATCCTAAATTTGCACTTACGAACATTTTAGTCGTACGAAGTTTAGTGAAACGGGCCCCAGCTCACCAACGCTTTTTCGAAGTTTTCGAAGTAATTTCATGTTTACGAATTGTAAGGCTTTTTTGTATGAAATTAGGTGTGCTACATGTGGCTGTTCCTGGTGAAATGGGGTTTATGCATTCTGCGACCAGTGTAGATCCAGATCAACCAGTACACCTGCACAGTCTGATCAGGATCTCCACTGTTCGCCATTCCATCCATACCATTTTAACACGCAATATATATCGTTAGCAGATTCAGTTAAGCTTCCTACGTTGAATGTAATACAAACGTCGGTTAAAATCAGATTAAAATCTCATAAGTGGCTGCGACTGGAGAAATGGGACTTATGGGTTTCGCGACCAGTGTAGATCCAGATCAGACTGTGCATCCGCCGCACAGTCTGATCAAGATCTGCACAGGTCGCCATTCCGTCAATGAAACACCCATCGTGCTTCTATAAGAAGCAAAATAAATCGCTATCAGGTTACAGGAGTATGCTGTTTGATTTGATTTACACTGGTCACAAATCCCATAAGCCCCATTTCTCCAGTCACAGTCACAGTCGCACGTATATGTACATTAGGTTTACAAAATATATTGCGCAAGCCGTCTCATAAGCGTGATGACTTCCAAGTATTTACATAAGAGTTGTATAGATTCGGCCTACCTTTTGATCTCCCAAAGCAAATAAATACCATAACACCCATACAAAGATATCTACATTACGCAGATACATTTGTTTACTACTTGTATATACTAATAAGGTATCCATGTGACCCATTGCACGAGGTGCAGTCATAACGTTCTCTGAGTTTCTTGATACAAAGTTTAACCCTTAGCCTGCTGATCGCGAAAATTGTCGTCTGCTGTTGCTTTATTGTTTGCCCTGTTTCTCAATAAAAACATGGTTTGACAGCACTTTAGTTTAGTAAAAGGCAACCTCTTTTCTGCGCATTTATTGATTTTAGGAAAGCTTTTGATACTGTATGGAGAAATGGC
This sequence comes from Conchocele bisecta, assembly GCA_029237695.1. Taxonomy (NCBI): domain Eukaryota; kingdom Metazoa; phylum Mollusca; class Bivalvia; order Lucinida; family Thyasiridae; genus Conchocele; species Conchocele bisecta. The sequence continues at coordinate 69,507,040 of CM055277.1, forward strand.
CTCTGGTATAAGCTGTTGCTGTCCCGCATAAACGGGAAATGTTTAAACATAATTAAAAACATGTATAAATGTATTAAATCTTGTGTTAAAGTAGGAAATGACTTTTCAGAATACTTCCCATGCATGGTGGGTGTCAGGCAGGGTGAAAATATGTCACCATTTTTGTTTGCCATGTTTTTGAACGACCTTGAAGATTTTCTCAATGTATGCGGTATTGTAGATTTACAATCGGTTACATCTGACATGTTTCAACATCTAGATATATATGTTAAACTATTCTTGTTATTATACGCTGACGACACTATTCTCATGTCTGAGACAGAAACTGGCCTACAAGATGCTCTAAATTATTTTCATCAATACTGTATTCAATGGAAATTGGAAGTAAACGCATCAAAAACCAAAATTATGATTTTCAAAAAACTTAAATCATCAAAAAAGATAGCCTTAACATATAACGATAACACAATTGAAATTGTAGACCACTTTACATATTTGGGAAATGTTTTTTCACAAAACGGAACTTTTCATAAGACTAAGAAACATTTGATTGACCAAGCATCCAAAGCTCTTTTCGGCCTATTTAGAAAGATTAACAACTTGTCAACTCCAGTAGACTGTCAGCTTAAGTTATTTGATCAATGTATCACTCCAATTCTCTGCTATGCCTGTGAAATCTGGGGATTTGAAAACATTTCGGCTAAGATAGAAACAATTCATTTGAAATTTTGTAAAACTGTTTTGGGGGTAAAGAAATCCACACCAAATTTCATGGTTTATGGAGAACTCGGCAAATTTCCGCTTATTATTGACATTAAATGTGGAATTATTTCGTTTTGGGCAAAATTAGTTTCAGGGAAGCAGAGTAAATTATTGTTTCTTATGTATAAGTTATTATATACACAACATGAAGCAAATGTGACTCATTTCCGATGGATTCAGAATGTTAAATCTATTTTAACTGAAATTGGAGTTCCTGGCGTATGGCTTAGCCAGAACGATGTTAATGCTATCTGGCTGAGCCACTACGCCAGGACTCAGCTTCAGAACCAGTTTATTCAGTCATGGCTCACCAGCATCGATTCATCTTCACGTGGAATTACGTATAGAATCTTTAAAACAGAGTTTGGATTAGAAACATATTTAATTAATCTCACGGAAAGGTTAAGAAAAACATTGACCAGATTTCGAACTTGTAATCATAGACTGGCGGTCGAAACTGGTAGATGGACAGGTGTGCCGAGAGCAAGCAGGGTCTGCAACAAATGTGGCGCTGGTGCTCTCGGTGACGAGTTTCATTTCCTTTTCGAGTGCCGCTTCTATGATGAAGTTCGAAAACGGTATATCAAGCCATTTTGTTTTAGAAGACCAAATATTTTAAAATTCGCACAGCTATTTGAGAAAAAATCTGGAAAGCAATTAAGAAATTTAGCTATTTTTATAAGAAATGCTTTATGGTTATAATGACTAGTGAGCTTATACATATGCATTTTGCATTTTTACCCATCGTTGTATTATATAATCTATTGTATACCTCGTGTATCACGTATGTGGCTTAGAGTGAATAAAATGTATTGTATAGAATCATTTCCAATGGAAATGATTCTAAAGTATGGAAATGATTCTAAAGTGCTGTCAAAGCATGTTTTTGATGATAAAAATCGAAAATAAAACATAAACAGCAGACGACAACATTTCATTCAGCAGGCTAAGGGTTAATATACCCGCCAAATTGTTCATCTTTATATGACATTTGCATCTGGTCAAATTGAATTGATTTGAAATTAAGAACATACTACGTAATGCGTAACTATAGCAACGAAATAACGTCATTACGGAGCAATTTAAAAATCCAATATTTCATGAATAGTCGTGTTTCGAGTTTCATAGTTGTGTGCATTATATGGTGCAGGGGGCCGTTTCACTAAACTTCGTACGACTAAAATATTCGTAAGTGCACATTTGGGAACTTTCAATTGATGGATTTACATTTATTGAGCATATATGCATATGCTTAAAAAATGTAAATGCAATACTTGTTTACAAGAACACATTGTTTATGCGCAATTTACAGACTATCATAATTTTGCACTTTTAGTGAAACGGCGCCCGAGGGCCCGTTTCACTAAACATCGTACGACTAAAATGTTCGTAAATGCAATTTTAGGATCGTTTGTAAATTGCAATTGATGTATTTACATTTATTGTGCATAGGCTGCATATGCATACGGGAACGAATTGTTATATCGTGGGAACAAATTGTTGATTCGGGGGAACGAATTGTTAAATTGAGGGAGCGAAAAAAAGTACATATCCACTGCGGGGCTCCGTACGGGGCCAATATATATGTGTCGAGGATGGTAGCAAATTTCAGACACCAACATAGCGTGAACGCGTCTTCATGAGCTGCATTTGGTGGTCTATGGAGGAGGGCACAGACTTATGTCGTTTTTGCGAAGAATCGATTTCCGTGTATGATTACGTGGTACTAACAACAACAACAAGTATCGATTCAAAGTACGTATTATTTTATAGTGTCCTTATTACGTAACGGATTTTGATGTAATATGGCGCATCAAACGCGTCTTGTTAAGCTGTATTTGATGGTCTCGCCCAAACTTCTGTCGTTTCGATTTCCGTGTCTCCGACACGGAAATCGATTCTTCGCAAAAACGACATATGTCTGTGCCAAACTCACCAAATGCAGCTCATGAAGACGCGTTTGCTGCGCCATATTTCATCAAAATCCGTTGCATATTAAGGAAATATCAAATAATACTTACTTTGGAGTGGGCGACGTTGCTGTTGTTGTAACCACGTGATCATGCACCTTGAGTACGCGTACGTGAAATGGTTGACAGTTTGAATACATGGTCCATCGAATGATATAAAATGAACCTTACAATGTTTACGACCAGCGTAAGTGGAGTTTTTCGGCCAATTTAGTCTCAGATCAGCCTATATATCAGATCAGAGATATGACCTATTTGTGACCCCTGATAAGGGCGTATTGAGTTTGCGACCAGTGTAGCCCCGGATCAGCCTGCGCATCCGCGCAGTCTGATCCGGGCCTACACTGTTCGCATTATTGAGTCAGAGAAACGTCATTTAGACATGCTCAAAGCATATGATTTGCCACACATACAAATACATGTATAGTGGTATAATTCTATGACACACTTCAGAACTGTGACTACGATTGCATTTTTAATTTACTGGTGCTTACAATCTCAAGATACATAATCGAGACACGTTTATTTTATTGATCAATATTTACATTACTGCAATAGGAGACGCAACAATAGATTGAAATTAGGTTGAAAGTTCATACTAAACTAGATGATCTATTGCAAGTTAGGCGAATATCTGATATGCTAAAAATACTCAACATATAGCATGTTCTAAATTATCTACATAATATGATACACGCCGTGTGCTTATGCACCTAAGATCATGTTCGATTTTTCATGAAATAGATGTACAGAAACTCACGGTGATATTTTCCGTAAATGACGTTAAAATTTAACGAAATCTTCACAGCAAATTTCGCATTTGCTATGAAAATTTCGTTAACTTTCAACTTAATTTAAGGAAATATCGTAAATTTTGCAAATATTTTTCATGACATTCTTAGGTATAAAATCACATGGCGTGTCTCATATTAGGTAAATAATTTAGAACATACTTCTTGTCGAATATTTGTGTTGTCTATAGTATGTTATTATTTCCCCGTTCGTTTAGAAAATTGATAGCACTAGTGTGTTGTAGCTTTATGAATACGTTGTGTCAAGATAGCGCATATTTATTTTTGACCAGCAAAGCTCCTGATTGGCTAGCACACTTTCATAGCATGGTACGGATACAAATAAAAGTTTCCCATTCAATAGCGATCAGTGTAGACCCAGATCAGGCTGCGCATCCGCGCAGCCTGATCTGAGTCAACACTGATCGCAAACTCAATACGCCCTATTTGTTGTCAGGGGTCACAAATAGGCCGTATCTGTGATTTTCTGCAATATTGCAATCTCTGCTTTCCGCCGGTATTGATTTCCAAAACAAAGCAGACACCAGACATATTCCGAAAATAACGCCGAAAATTAATCTGAGACTATACTGGTCACAAGGAAAAATATTATCGATAAACCACATTTGCTACGGCGGGTAACGCATTCTCGTGAGGATTATTGAGACAATAAGAGCTGTTTTGTCATAAATTATCGTGTAAAAAAATGCGTATTGCAAGTAACCCAACATTTGCTAGCTACGTGCACAGGCATTCGGCGTGTTTCGGCTTTCATCGGTATAACTCTATAATAAGGCGTCCAACTTTGGTCGGACACGACCTCGTATCATAACAAAATAACTTGTTTAACATTGTAATGTTCTACGCATTCTGTGTACGTCTGCAGGATATCGGTAATTATCAAATGATCATATGAACTTGCCACTACAATTTTGACGTTAGAGCATTAAACACATTGTTTCATTTGTTATGATACGAGGTTGTGTCCGACCTAGGACAAACAGCTGTAATTCGATATTCTTTGCATACTTATGTTCTAACTATGCTATGTTAGCACGATAACAATAATTCTCAAATGAACATGTGCACTTTCTGCCAAAATATTCACATTAGCGTTAATAAAATCGCGGAATGTGTTATCATACGAGGTCGTGTCCGACCAAAGTTAGACGCCTTGTTCATATATATATAGTTATACCGATGAAAGCCGAAACACGCCGAATGCATGTGGCTGGTGGCAGTTGGGTTGCATCACTTGTTTTATACATGCCATAACCTGTTCACTGTAAATATGTAAATACAGTGGAACCTCTATAAACCGGACACCCTGGGAGGTCCCCATGGGTGTCCGGTTTAGAGAGGTTCCACTGTAAATTAGATATATAAATATGCTAATGCATGCGGGTGTGCTTTGTGATCATAAAATACATTATCATCGCATATAAAGGGCAATGAACACTATCAAAATTAAGCACAACTACCCTGTCTCAGTGTCCGGTTTAGTGAGGTTCCACTGTATGTTTTTGTGTTTGACAGGGAAGATTGGTGCACGCCAACTGGGTTACCGTCGTTAAATAAAGAATTTACTTATTTACTTACTGACAAAAAGTACACATACCATTGTCATGAGAATGTTACAAATCGCGGCGATGTGTAATGCTCACCTGAGCATGCATAGTGTATATATTTAACAGTAAGTGTTTACCTGAGTACTTAGTTGACGAAATAACGTTACGTGGTTGACTTTGTCATCAAGATTTGTGATGAAATTCTATTCATGTTAGCAAGGTCGACACACTACACTTTATGATGAAATCCGCCTCTGTTCATTTTCAATATTGTTTTATAGCAATCAATTTTGTATTTTCTTATATTACATCACTGAGAATCGACGCCCATCAGTCCGTCAATCCGCACACGTTCAAGGGTATTAGGTGGTTGGAGGTGTGGCCTAGCACAAAAAGAAACGAATGCAAATTGTCCGTAACTACCTAAGCCGATTGTGTAGTAAGTGGTCCGTCCGTTCGTCCGAGCATACGTTCTGACACTTGGGTGGTTAAACGGATGGCATAAGCCAAACGAGAAGATGCCACTTATTGCGTAACCACTTAACCCTTACTACGCTGAATTAAATGTTGTCGTCTGCTGGAAATGTTTTATTTTCAATATTTCTCGATAAAAAACATGTTTTGGCAGCGCATGAGAATCGTCTCCACTGGAGACGATTCTCATGTGCTGTCAACAAGATAGAAAATCTGATACTTATGTACCGATATCGGTGAAAATTGAAACAACCCAGCAGTCCTAGCATCGTCATATATCATTAATTAAACCACTTTACACAGGGCCATGATGAAAACATGTTTTTATTTTTTATAGTATTTTTTTTCTCAAAAAGTCCTGGTATGCCCCTTTAAGGGTTGCCCATGTACTTTTACTATAACATTTGTGAAAATGATCCGTGTGGATATATATTACTGTATCTGACAAACGGGAGCTTATAATGTTTGACTAATCATTTGTAAACATGACATGTATATAGGGGCATTTAGCGATACGGCTTGAGGAACCAAGCCCGTACTACGCGTATATGTTGAGTATGGAATTTGCAAACAGGCTGTATCAGTTTGTAGTAGTTAGAGAAACTTTCTTTGTATTTCACCGTTTGTGATGAAATGAAGCGTACGTAAGTCGGAATATTGTGCAAAATCCGTGACGGTTAGTTGTATCCTGATATTTCCATCCAGTTCTCCAAACACGCCGGCACAGTATTGAAGAAAACGTCCGAAATCTACGGTGATAATGTTACGAATTGTTTAAGATTTAATAGATCAGGGACCCGTTTCACTAAACTTCGTACGACTAAAATGTTCGTAAGTGCAAATTTATAATCGTCTGGAAATTTAAATTGATGTATTTACATTTATTGAGCATAAACTGCATATGCAGCCTATGCTCAATAAATGTAAATCCATCAATTGTTTACAAGAAACATTGCTAATGTGAAATTTACAGACTATCATAATTTTGCACTTGCGAACATTTTAGTCGTACGAAGTGTAGTGAAACGGCCTCCAGGAGACGACCAGCAGTCACAGATTCTACAGAATGTTCCACCTTACATCGGTGGGCTGATGAGAAAGCTGATAATAAATAATACCCGTTGAATTTATTTATAGAAATCATGTCCAAATTATGTAGTTTAGGGCCTTATTGCTTGGAAAAAGGGCGAATGTATCACGAGTTGTTATGCAAAGGAGCAATGATTTCGTATAGTGTTGATCCAGATCATCCTACATACATGCGCAATCTTATCCAGGGTTGCATTGTTCGCCAGTTTCGTATCACTTATAACATTTATTGCAGTGTAGACTCGGATCAGAACCGCACATATGTGCATTCTGATCTGGGTCTACTCTGTTCACAAAAGTAAATTTTTGCGTTATTCAGTAAGAAATAAATGCTGAAATACGTAACAGGACCAGTAGCCGATTTCATCAAAATTGCAAAGTACATGTATACTTTTCTAGCAAAGTATACTTTGAGGGAGAAATTTTAATTTTGTTTTGATAAATTTATTAATTTTTATTATCCTGAATTTATTACATTATCACAGCCATTTTGGCTGTGATAATGTAATAAATTCAGTATAATAATTCTGCATACATCAAATATATGCAGTCGTTAGTTCTATATGAAATAATGCATTTCGGGAAAAATAAATGATTACTCCATCAAAGTATACTTTGCTAGATAAGTATACTTTGCAATGTTGGTGAAAAAGGCCACCTATCACTCTAAATATATTTGCAAAGGGAGATAACTTGCTACGACCCCGCTTTGGCCTGATTTTGCTGTTGACATAACCAATCGCTGTGACCTGTGGATGAGGCACTCGACTCGCAAACAGGAGGTCGATGATTCGAGCCTCCGCTCGGAATGATGTGGCCGGTTGGGGAGCCAGCGAGTTAATTTTAATGGTACAAATTGCCTTCTTGTCGGAAGCCTGACATAAAGGATAGGAATTGGGAAGTACTGATTGTTCGATAGTAAACTAGTTCAATAGAGGTGACGCGAAAATAAACAAACAGTTTATCCAAAACACACATTTGCATTCAAGTTCTTATTGACTCACTCGGTGTTGATGTATAGTAGTCGCATAGGTACGGAACCCCGCTTGGGACATGGATTCTTTTTTATTAATTCGTTCCCACGAACTACCAATTTGTTCCCACGATATAACAATTCGTTACCTCGAATTAACAATTCGTTCCCACGAAATGACAATTTGTTCCCTCTGTTTAACAATTCGTTCACATGAAATGGCAATTCGTTCCTTCAATTTAACAATTCGTTCCCTCGAATTAACAATTCGTTCCCACGATATAACAATTCGTTCCCACGATATAACAATTCGTTCCCGTGGGAACGAATTGTTATTTCGTGGGAACGAATTGTTAAATTGAGGGAACGAATTGTTAATTCGTGGGAACTAATTAATAAAAAAAAGAATTCTACGTCCCCAGCGGGGCTCCGTACAAAGGTGAAAAGTCAATTTTGACATTTTTGCCATCACAGCCAAACAACGTGACCAGTATAGATCATGATAGTGATCATATTATCAATATTATTTCAGTAAACAGGCTGATTGAAAATAATTATTTGAGGGCACATTAAACAACGTTGAATTAACGCAATTTCGATCAACAATAATCCTTGATCACAGTGCGCGGGCTGACCACCATAGTGCAGTTCCAGGTCAGCCCAACGCACTGTGAGCAAGGACGAACACAGTGCGAGGGCTGACCTGGAACTATGGCGACCACCATAGTGTAGTTCCAGGTCAGCCAACGCACTGTGAGCAAGGACGATCACAGTGCGCGGGCAGACATGGAACTACGCTGGTCGCGAATGTCGTATGGTTCATTTTGTCATATATGAATCCATAGTTGTGACTGTTTCTGGGGAAATGGTGCTTATATGATGTGTGGTCAGCGTACAAGTATAACTCCTGTCAAATAAGATACGCCTGTAGTCCTGGGTCCGTTTCACTAAACTTCGTACGACTAAAATGTTTGTAAGTGCAACTTTTGGATCGTCTGTAATTTTCAATTGATGGATTTACATGTATTGAGCATAGGCTGCAGCCTATGCTCAATAAATGTAAATCCAATACAAGAATACATTGTTAATGCGAAATGTACAGACTATCATAAGTTTGCACTTACGAACATTTTATTCGTACGAAGTTTAGTGAAACGGGCACCTGGCAACGACCTATGCCCCTTGTTAGAAGCATGACTGGTGTTTCATTGATGAAATGGCAAACTGAACATTTCCTAACCTGGGATGATCTGGATCTACACTGGTCGCACAACCCATAAGCCCCATTTCTCAAGTCACAGTCACAGCAATATCGTCATGGGTAATAAAGTAATTGAAATAATTTGCTTCACAATATAATTATACACGTCGTTGAAATTATAGGTGTATGTATTCCCATGCTAGTACACTTCAATCAACTAAATAGATAATAGTAGGTTAGTGCCGTGAATGGAACAAAATATCTGGCAAGGCTTAGGAAACGGGATGGGCGAAGCTCTGCCGAGCACATCCCGTTTCCGTGCCGCGCCAGATATGTTTCCCATTCACGGCACTAACCTACTATTCTATTTATCCCGTCAACACCTACAAATGGCTGTAAAATGCACAAACAAAAATAACTCCAGCCACCGCACATATTCACAGGTCGTATTGACAGGATATCAAAAATGTTTCACGGCACCGTGTTTCACGGCACATACACACTGTGACAGGATAATTAACGATGTTCGTTTGCTATCTTCCCCCGCCCCATCCGACACTTCTATATAACATGTTCATGCAGTCTATACTAATACGATTTATACCGTCAACACGGTGCGTATGTGCCGTGAAACACGGTGCCGTGAAACATTTGTGATATCCAGTCAATACTATTTTTGCATTTTACAGCCATTTTTAGGAGTTGACGGGATAAATAGAATAGTAGGTTAGTGCCGTGAATGGGAAAACATATCTGGCGCGGCACGGAAACGGGATGTGCTCGGCAGAGCTTCGCCCATCCCGTTTCCTAAGCCTTGCCAGATATTTTGTTCCCATTCACGGCACTAACCTACTATTCTCTATTTCTCTCACTTCTCCCTGAGATTCCGTAACTACTAAAATGTGGACATATATTGAACCCTGGTTTGATCGGCTAATAACATCATGCTCTGCATGACTTTTCATTATAAACGTTGAGCAAACCTTTATACTTTTCAGCATACACATGAACAGCACGCACAAATGAGAAAAACAGAAATAAATCATCGCTTAAAATCATTGAAGTTGCCCTTGCCACCGCGCTTATCCTGGTTAAAATAATCAGTGGCAACGACAACCGCTGTTGGCTTATTCCTTTCTTGCGTCCCACGTTGCATAGCTACCGATAATCGCGACAGTGCTAATAAAACAGTCTTTGTTTGTTTTTCACCTGTCTAAGAACAAAATAGATTTAAATAAACCACACACGAATGTACGGAAGCCCATTAGGGCCACTTCACTTTTTGTTATTTCCATTTATTCAAGATATTTTCTTGAATTTTCGAGATATTTTCTTGAATTTTCAAGATACTTTCTTGAATTTTCAAGTTCTTTTCTTGAATTTTCTAGATCTTTTCTTGAATTTTCAAGATACGTTCAAGATCTTGAAAATTCAAGAAAAGATCTTGAAAATTCAAGAATGGAACTTGAAAATTCAAGAAAAAATCTTGAATAAATGGAAATAAAAAAAAAGTGAAGTGGCCCTAATGGGCTTCACGACAAATGTCTATATACAAAGCCATCTTATTATGAAAAAGCTTAAAGCATCACTATCATCACAAGTACCATTAATCGTTCATCGGCGGCCCTATTCGCGAAAACTCGACATTCACCAATTGTTGAAACATCACGGGATTTCCGTGCCCAGTTGAAACGTGTTGTAAATGTCCCTCTCATGATTTATTCATGGAGGTTCCCGCAGATCAAGGCTGATACGACACTACGATCGGATTACCTCGGATTTAGTGTCACGCGCGTGTAAATTATATTGTTGCCAATAGCAACCAGCGTTGGCCGATGCTGGATGCTGGACCAACACCAGCTCACAGGTGGAAGACTCGGACCTATGACACCAAAAAAATGCCTATTAAAAAAAAATCCCATTACCCCACCCACTTGGTCTCGTACAGTACTATACGTTAATTCAAGGTGAGCATAAATAGCGCTATTATAGAAAGAGCCCTCTTTTTTCCGGCTCGCACAAACACAATAAACATCGATTAAATGTATGAAATATGTCTCTGGCAATCGATAAAGGTATTAGGTGTGTGAATATACTCACTTCAAATCGCTGTTTCAAGTATTTATTGAGTTATTCGCGTTTTGATTACCCCATCCAAAGCGAAAGTTGCGTGTACGAAAGAATCTCACACAGAATCGGAGGCCGTCCGGCTGGATTATCGGTCATATTTGGCCGATAGCTGATCGCCAGCTCAAACTAAAGTCGTACACCATGATCATATACATTAGAGACTCCAACCATATAAAGTTCGTCCAATTGTGATCGTTCGCCGATCTAAAAAACACTTTTTTCTAATTTTATTGGCTTTCTTTCATGATTCGCGTACTATCAGATTATGTCTTCCGGAAACCCTGAAAAGGGAAAGTCCTCGCGTCTATTTTTAGGTTTAACCAATCAGAGATGTTCTTACATAGACGCTTCGGTGGTTGTATTATGGAAGATAGTGCATTGACCCAGTTCCAGATAATGAACGAAATCATAGAAAAAAGTGTTTTTTAGATCGGCGAACGATCACAATTGGACGAACTTTATATGGTTGGAGTCTCTAATGTATATGATCATGGTGTACGACTTTAGTTTGAGCTGGCGATCAGCTATCGGCCAAATATGACCGATAATCCCGCCGGACGGCCTCCGATTCTGTGTGAGATTCTTTCGTACACGCAACTTTCGCTTTGGATGGGGTAATCAAAACGCGAATAACTCAATAAATACTTGAAACAGCGATTTGAAGTGAGTATATTCACACACCTAATACCTTTATCGATTGCCAGAGACATATTTCATACATTTAATCGATGTTTATTGTGTTTGTGCGAGCCGGAAAAAAGAGGGCTCTTTCTATAATAGCGCTATTTATACTCACCTTGAATTAACGTATAGTACTATACGAGACCAAGTGGGTGGGGTAATGGGATTTTTTTTAATAGGCATTTTGTTGGTGTCATAGGTCCGAGTCTTCCACCTGTGCACCAGCTGGCCTAGTCCCCCAGTTTGGTCAATGCCTACACTTACTGTTGTAATATGGTATGCTAGTTATGGGCGGTAACTCTGCAAAACTCCAGTACCGTCCGTAACGGACGGTACGGGAGTTTTGCAGTTACCACCCGTAACTATTAATTATATCTATTTATTGGGGAGTGTTATTTTATTTTACTGATAGTGTCGCGCGGTGGTACCAGGCTATTTTCATATGCAAATGAGGCATGATATTTTTTAATTATTTATACTAATTAAATGCGTCACCTGAAAAAATAATATTTTGGACAGATTATAAAGTATGATCATTGCATATCAAAAAGTAAATACAGAGAATAAATAGTAATGTCCGTTTTTAAGGAAACACGGTTATCGCCCCTGGTATCAGTGTGAAAATATACGTCTGATATAAAATGTATACTAATGCCAATCAATACGTGGGGTAATGGTGAATTAATGTTTATTTTGCCAGAAAATGTCTCAGATGGTGTCTCTGATATAAAGAACAGTTTGTGTCTACTGAGTGGGCATGTACCTTTAATAACGTTAAGTTTAGTTCCCTTGTTTCTACCCTGCGTAGGGACGAACATTAAGGTTCTTAATTTAACAAATGAAGGAATTATTAATGTTCGTTGTTACCCGGCGTTGATTTTAAGTTTCCTATTTACGTGGCGTAGAAACGAAATATAAGATCAACAATTTACCCTCTTAACTTCGTGTTTACTGGCGATGAAACGAGGGAACGAAATTAGAATATAATTATAGGTTCTCTTTTCATATTTATGCTGTGAAGAAATCACGAAACGAATTCGAATGTTCTTAATGTTCGTGTATTCGCCACGATTGAATGAAGATGCGAACTAATATATAGACCTGCATGTGCATGTCGATTAATGTGTCGCTCACACAATAATATAAATAAATTATGAATGAATGTGTACAAAATCTACTATATCTGGGCTTAGTGGCTTTTGCAGCCAGAGTAGACCAAATCAGCTTTCGCATTTAAACTATTCAGAGTTCAATATCATCATTTAATGAAATACTCACGGCTATATCAGATTGGAACATTGTAGAACCCCCCTCTCCCTACTGTTCACCCTCCCCTAGTGTAACCCCGGCCGGCCGGGGTTACACCAGGGGAGGGTGAACAGTAGGGGTTTCTACAAAGCCCATTTAAAGAAAATATGTATGATTTTTCCACAATCAAAATGGCATATCCTCAGCTTGACATGGGTTAGACACTTTTTTTTAATTATAGACTCATTGTTATGCTAGACTAATTATTCAGGTATTATAATTATTATATAATTAGTCAGTGTGTACATGCATATAATGCCTCATGAATTGCTTCTATATGGAACCGGGTATTCGATGTGTTCGAGCCAATTCTCACCCTTAAATATAAGCCGAATCGAATATTCTATACGGAAATGGCGACATTGGAAGACCTTGAGTAATGAAATGGTCAGTCAGAGCCCGACAAATCCAATGCCCGGTAGACATGTAGCCAATTTCACCAAAATTGCAAAGTATACTTATCTTGCTAAGTACACTTTGAGGCCGAACTTTTCAATTTAATAATAAATTTATTAAGTTTTATCATACTGAGTTTATTACATTATCACAGCCATTTTGGCTGTGATAATGTAATAAATTCAGTATAATAATTCTTCATACTTTTAATCATCAAATATATGGTGTCGTTAGTTATATATGATTACTCGCTTAAAGTACACTTTGCTTGATAAGTATTCTTTGTAAGTTTGATGAAATCGGCTACGCGAGTTTCCTGCTGTGTTTAATACCAGTTTCTGACATTACTAGCAAATAAAAAATATGGTAGCTTAAAAATTGGAAAAATTGTTATGTGTTATTGTTATATTATTCAATAACGTTAAAGGTGCATGCCCATTCAGTAGACTCTCCTTCAAATCCACGGGGCCACCGTTCAGAAATACTGACGACTAGGTACTGAACCCTGAATCGAACCCGGGTCGCCAGCGTGGCAGTCCGACGGTGTTACCCCTCGGCCACGGTCTGTTTGCATAATACAAACTATGTTACATTTTATTCTATTCTGTTCTGCAAGATCCGACATGTCTTAACCCTCACTACGCGGGAGACGAAAATTGTCGTCTGCTGTTTTTCATTTTTGCCTTAATTCTTAACAAAAAACCTGTTTTGGCAGCACATGAGAATCGTCTCCAGTGAAGAAGATTCTCATACGCTGTCAAAACAGGTTTTTCTCGAGAAATATTGAAAATAAAACATTTCCAGCAGTCGATACAATTTAATTCAGCGCACTCAGCCCACTCAGTCACAGGTGGAAGACTCGGACCTATGACACCAAAAAAATGCCTATTAAAAAAATCCTATTACCCCACCCACTTGGGTGGGGTAATGGGATTTTTTTAATAGGCATTTTTGTTGGTGTCATAGGTCCGAGTCTCCAACCTCTGCACTCAGTAGGCACCAAATGCTCTTTACATCAGATACATCATCTGCGACATTTTCTGGCAACATTAACATTCATTCACCATTACCCCACGTATTGATTGACATTATTATACATTTTATATCGGACGTAAATTTACACTGATATCAGGGGCGATAACCGTGTTTCCGAAAGTTCCTTAAAATGTTAACGGACATTACTATTTATTCTCTGTATTTAGTTTTTGATGTGCAATAATCATACTTTATAATCTATCGAAAATATTATTTTTTAAGGTGACGCATTTAACTAGTATAAATAATTAAAACATATAATGCCTCATTTGCATATGAAAATAGCCTGATACCACCGCGCGTCACTATCAGTAAAATAAATATTACTAAATGATTATATCTGTATAGCGGGCACTTGTAATTTTTAGAACTGGTGGCATAGTGACACAATTATACATTTATTTAATTCCTATGAAGAACATGTTGAGCCTACTGCGTGGGCATGTACCTTTAAATACATATGCCAGTTGTTAATATACATGTACACATATTATTAGTATATTGTATCAGGTAACCTGCCCTGTATTGACCGAATACGTACTGACTGATAACATATTGTTGTATCAGGCATTGACCTGATATCAACATCCGGGTTACAACAAAGTTAAATCTGACGTTCCATTGGTCGGATGACGTCACGTGACGTTACCGAATGACGTCAGTGTAATGACGCAGCGTAAACAAGTCCGCGTTCTGTCCATAGAATACGACGTCATCTAATGTCATTTTCGAGCATAAAACGTTACCTGATAAATAGAATACCAGGCTAGTGTATTTTGATATCAAGTTTATCAGGCTCGGCTCGGAAACGGTAGGAATTCCTCGGCAAGCCGAGGAATTCCTACGCGTTTCCTAGCCTTGTCTGATAAACTTGATATCATAATACACTAGCCTGGTATTCTCTATATAATCACTAAAATGATGAAGCGTCTGGGTGACGACAAATCCCGGGCTGCCACCAACCGAAAGTTCCGGTGGGCTACATGGGCAGTTTGAAATGATGCATATCGATATAAGTATACGCCCTTTCTGGTCACGTTCGCGAAACTTGTATCCACATTCAACGAGTCTGCTTGCTTCGGAATGAGCACAGTTCAGGATTGGCAATTAAAACATACTGAGTGTGTGTAGATTTTCATGACATTATAATTCCAGCACAAAAATATTTACACAATTCCCTAACATTTGATTGGCCCGTAGCAAATCTGTGTCCAGAATTTATATCCCAGTAAACTCCCACGCCGAACTACTTTCCGTAATCGTGAGGCGCAGTGAAAATAATTCTAAAGAAAACTGAAAATAAACACATTTTCTTGATGACTGTATTCCAAATGCTGGAATTATAAGGAATGAATGGCCTTTTTGATGAATTTATCGGGATATAAACTTGGAAAAGTCGCGGGAATACTGGACGAGGCCTTAACAAATTACAATTTTCGAAAAAAAAAAAAAAAAAAAAAAAAAAAAAAAATAAAAAAAAAAAAAAAAAAAAAAAAAAAAAAAAAAATTCTTTTTTTTCGAAAATTGTAATTTTTTATCGCTTCGTCCAGTATTCTCGCGACTTTTCCAAGTTTATACCCCGATAAATTCCACAAAAAGGCCATTCATTCCTATATCATATTCAAAGAGTGATTCCACGTTCGTTCATGGAAAGGCATAGTATATCGTTTTAACCATGGGCATTTCTGTCTAATCACGCATAAAAATGTCCGATATTGATTTCAATAACCTGCTATATCGTTTGTTAATGACGTCGAAAGTTGACAAAAACCTCAGAGCACATGCGGAATTATATTATCGGACCTCCAATATTTATCCCGTCAACACAGTGCGTATGTGCCATGAAGCACGGTGCCGTGAAACATTTTTGATATCCGGTCAATACTATTTTTTCATTTTACAGCCATTTGTAGGTGTTCACGGGATAAATAGAATAGTAGGTTAGTGCCGTGAATGGGAAAACATATCTGGCGCGGCACGGAAACAGGATGTGCTCGGCAGAGCCTCGCCCATCCCGTTTCCTGAGCCTTGCCAGATATGTTTTCCCATTCACGGCACTAACCTACTATTCTCTATTTATTCCGAAAATACTACGTAATTTCCGTAAATGACGTTAAAAGTTTAGCGGAATCGAAAAGTCAGAAAATTGTGCATTTTGTGATACAAGCATGAAATTTGGTATGCTGTTAGGAAACATTATTTTAACTACTTTTAGCTATAGGGACATCTCAGATTTGTCACATAACAAAAATGGCAGCCATTTTCCAAAATGGCCGCCAGCAATATTATGTGGATGTGGGTAACTGGCATAATGTCACTGAAATAAAAATAATATCATTCTTTTTTATCTCACGACGTATGTAGTATCATAGATTTGAATATCAATCCCATAAATATCATTTACATATCTGAAAATGGTGGCCATTTTAAAAATGGCCGCCACAATGGCGCAATTTTGTTTTATATTTTCAAGTTTAATTTATATGTGACATATTTGATAGTGATATACCACTTACGGTATACCACAATAATTTCAGCACAAAAATATTTACACAATTCCCTAACATTTGATTGGTCCGTAGCAAGTGTCTGTCCAAAATTTATATCCCAGTAAACTCCCATGCCGAACTACTTTCCGTAACCGTGAGGCGCAGTTAAAATAATTCTTAAGAAAACGGAAAATAAACACATTTTCTTGATGAATTTATTTCAAATGCTGGAATTATAAGGAATGAATGGCCTTTTTGTGGAATTTATCGGGGATATAAACTTGGAAAAGTCGCGGGAATACTGGACGAGGCTTAAAAAAATTACAATTTTCGAAAAAAAACAAAAAAAAAAACAAAAAAAAAAAAAAAAAAAAAAAAAAACAATTTTTGTTTTTTTGATTTTCTTTTCGAAAATTGTAATTTTTTATCGCTTCGTCCAGTATTCTCGCGACTTTTCCAAGTTTATACCCCGATAAATTCCACAAAAAGGCCATTCATTCCTATATTAAATGTAGATGATATTTGGAATGATGAATACAAACAAAACTGTGCTGTCAAACCCCATTAGTTACCATGTATCATGTATCACTTGTATTGAATGAATACAATATTGTTAAAGTAAACAAAACATAGCAGTGATTCGTGTCTTTACTATCGTAGTAAGGAAAATTGTAACATTTCCCGACCCACCATAAATTACATGTGATTTTAAATTCATCATTGTGTTCAGTGTTTTTACAAGGTTAAACTGATGGGCAAATTTGTAAACACTGAATGATGTTTAATACTGGTGACTGACATGAAACATCCCGTACAGGTCTACATATATATGATATACTTACGTGCTATTATTTGATCCATGAAATCAACAAAATATGCCATCAATTACAGATTTACTATGAAATGATGAGTTGAGTCATTACCGTTGTCTTTTGCCAACCCCAATCGCTTGGTGATTGAAGCACCGTGACAGGAATCATCATTTGACCCCAGCTATGACTCACTTGACATACCGCCCTTTTAGTGTGCTGTATAAGCGCTGTCTTTGTAGGTTGGATATTATCAAGTGTCCTACTCTTTTTAGTAAAGAGTTGCTTTCGCGCCTCATTGACACTATAAAGACTGCTTGTCCGGTCATACAACAAAACTACAAAACATTTGAGTGGTTGAATCCAGTCGTGTATGGACTCTGGTGCAGATGGCAAAGTATAAAACAAACTGGTGTTACTTCACCATATGCCTTCCAAGCGTCCCAAGCAGTCCGCTTACCCATACCGCCAAAAATTGACACTGTGTCGCATCCCGTAAATGAGTGACATCGGTAAAGCAACACACATATCTGGGCCCAATACGCTTAACATACCATGTGCAGACAAGAGCCGAATTTTCCTGTTCCAAATCATACCCACAAGTCAATATCAAGATTCTGGGCTGATGTTATTGGCAAAAGGAAAATATCCGTGTCAACAGTACGCATCGATATGTGTGTATATCCTTCTTTCGCACATCTGCCACATGAAACAAGATATGGATATCAGCTTCCTCATGGGTACAGGGTACAAGAGCCGACACCTCTCTTGCCTGTGTGCGCAAGACATCAGTATGGTATGTGATAATGACTTGTTTGTCAGTTGCAAGCGTGGCTAGACATGTTGTCAGATAGGCAAATAGTTACATCTTGTTTCATCAATCCGAGGAAACTCTTGCCAGTTTTCAGGAACTGTATTTGATGGTGCTACACGTATACGTACACGTCTGCCTCTCGTGTTCGTTTGTTTGTTTGTTTGTGTTTAACGGCCTATCAACAGCTAATGCCATTTAAGGCCGGATCAACGAGTTCGATCCAGTATTCAACCTGCTGAATTGGGGGGAAAATCCGAAAATCAGAACGAAATATTTCCATTGAAATAAATATGAGCCGCGCCGTGCGAAAACCGGACTTATTGACACAAATTTCAGTTTTTACTTTTTCGCGTATTCTGAATTGTACATCTTTTAAAAGCCATATGCCGCCAAAATTATCAATGTATCCCAATTACTTTTCATTTTAGAAGTATTTTTATGACGCGTGGCAAAAACTTATATAACGTTTTAGATCAATGACGTCGAAATTACGTCTTTATCAACGGCGTATACAAGAGGTGTTGATAAAATACCCGGACAAGTCCTATAGATTTGTCATCTTTTATCGCATGTCAACCAAATTTGGATATCTCGTAGCCTGGCCAATTGTCTCCCAATAGGCCAAGACAAAGTATGAAAATAATGTTTATGGCTCGTGTTGCAGTTGCTAATGTAACATCATGTTTTGGATTGCGGCCCAAGTAACGTAATTTCGTATGAATAATTTTCAAACAAGGCAGAGTGAGAAGTGTTGGCGTTTCCCTGTTGTTTGCTGCTGTCTGAAATAATTTTGGGGAATAATAGCGACATTATTTAACATTTCGTATGCGACGACATATTTTAAAGAGGGCAGTAGGCCGATTATAACATTAACTTTGTGACAAAACACGACGTCGGGCAGATGTGGTAGCGTGATAGCGTGATAACTGTCGCCGTGTATCTTTCTTGAGGATCGCATTACCATCACCTGATATCCATTATTATGCAGTCAAGTGATACGCTGATGATTTGATACTACAAATCGTACGAAAAGCAAGTTTATGACCATCAAATTTCAAATTAATTTCAAGACATTTCGAAAACTCCACCGACCTCACTGTGTGTTTTGTGCATTATGTATTGCTTATACACAAACAATCAAGAAGCTGCAATGAAATCACTGATTCTGAATCTATTAGAGAGATGTTGATGCATTTATTTTGCAAATTCAATACAAACACCGGATATATATGTAATTACATAGCTGCGTGTCTACCTCCGTTTATGATAAAAGAAGTGGCATTAAATGGCATATCGTTCGCTAAGTACTGGATAGAATTGTTCAAAAGTCTTTACTAATATCGTTTGCATACACTAGGTTGTTCATATTTAAGATTATTTATGAATCAAAGTGCAGTGTAAGCGAAAACTTCGCTGATATGTAACCAGTTAAATTATGCGTTCACCATTTTGAATGCATAAGGACAAACGACGAAAAAGAGTGACAATGTTAAAGAACGACAGTTAGACGACAATGTACAGCGCCTCAAGCATTTATAAGTCATTGATGATGCGAGGAACTCGTCCAAGTATCCTTGCTATACTATTTTGTCACGACACCATGGCCATAACGTCAAACATGTATTCACGTTCAGTGACGTCACAAGTACGTGACGTAAAGTCATTACGTCATAATATGTGTACTGAGGTACAAGGCATCGCGTCTCATATTAGTGAAAGTTTCAGATAGTTATCATTTTCCGTTTTCAGTTCACACTTAATGTTAACTGACACCAGTAAACGTAAATGGGAGGGCAAAATGTGAACATTTACGGCCTAGACAATTTGAATCGTCGTTTTTCCGACGTCGTTTACCGCTTTCCATAACGTTGTCATTAAACCCGGTTTTCATATGGCGCGGTCCATATATATTCAGCCCTGAAATCATAATAACCGGGTGACAGGTCCATACCACACCAAAGCCTCTCTTGCTTCGTGTACCTGCCTTCAAACTATCTGGGCCCGGTTGTTCAAAACATCAGTTAGCTTAACAGACTGTTAAATCCTTAACTGAATGGTTAAACTCTCTGTTTTAACAGAGATTTTAACCATTCAGTTAAGGATTTAACAGTCCGTTAAGGATTTAACAGTCCGTTAAGCTAACTGGTGTTTTGAACAACCGGTCCCTGGCTTATACTTCATCCCAAACTATATCCAGCCGACTTGCATGCTGCAATTGTGAACTGATGTAGAAACAGATGGTAGAAACACATCCGTTGCATAGCAATTAAATGTCATGATAGTGAGAGGTCGTAGAAAGTTGACTATGGCAGCACCGTCAATGTTTGACAGCATCAATCGTGGAAATTGGATCATTCTCTAACACAGGGAGCATATCTTCCAAACAGCCTACGAGGTCATGTGTGACAAGGATGGAGGATATGCATGGTTTTCATGCGAAAACAACTCGTCAAGATCTCCACCTCTCGTTTGAGACATTATATAAAGACATTGCTGCTGGCCAAGTTCCTCAATATGGTGCACAGAAGATTACTCCTGAATCCATATTATCTCTGGTGTCTAGTACCAGTAGGTATTTGCTACTATCAGTGAAAGGCTTCCCCATCTCCTCTACAAGTTTCGTCAGTGAGTCCACGTCACGAACGACTCTCTTGCAGTTCGACAGCACACCTTTTTCACACCATGTTCAGTAATTTAATTTATTGATGCATGCCGAAATGACTTTACAGACGATGATAAGTCACAAAAAAAGCACGTTACATCTTCAGCCAGTTTCAACGGTTTTTGATTGTGTTTTGTTCATTCTCAGTCTACACGAGTTATGGATTATAGCTTTAGTACGATTGAATACTATTTCAGTGTTGTCATCGTCTCTCAGATTTGACACATTAACCGATTTCGGCAAACATTCAATATCAATAAAACCGGCAATATTGTCAGCTATCGAGGTATAACCTACTCCATGCGTTGTACGTTTTTTTTTTTTTTATTCAGCCGTTCAGTCTACAGCCCAAACCGCTGGTCGGATCGACTTCAAATTTTGCATGCCGATTCGAATCAAGTGTGAGCAGAGACTCAGAGATTTTCAGAAATCTCTTAATGCCACTTTCCACGAAACCGGAAGTGACGTCATACTTTCTATAACTTCCTTATTTTCCAACCGATTTCAAAAATTCTTTTTGCATTGGAAAGCTGACGAAATTCTCTATCTCGCACTCACTGACAGTTCTCGGCTATCTGGTCAAATAAGAGAGCTATAGGCATTTGAAGTTGAAAAATGTACATACTTTTCAACGATTTTGCAGAATTTTTGCCGAATTTCGGCTGATAACGGGTGGTCTTTGCAAACGTTTTCCAATTTGTACAGTAATGTCAGCAACATAATTTCTTGCCAGTGTGATAGGGGAGTGTCAGGCGCATAAAAGATGATAATTTTCAGAGCTCTATCTTGACTACTTCAGGTTCTATTGGATGTCAAAGATGAACGTCTTTTTTTCAAGTTTTCAAAATAGAGCAAACGGATGTGACGTCAGCTTCGTTATTTATCAATAGATTTCAAAATTTCTTGCTGCGGTCGATATTTCAGTCCTTTAGCTAAAACTTTCCCACTTTGTGCCCGGCCTATGGTGAAAAACAAACGAAAATTTCACTGGCGGAATATTGCACATATGTAATTTCCGTTTTATTAGGTGTATTTACAAATGGCGTAAACTGCAATTTAGGGGCGATAACTATCGAAAAATAATCATCCGCTGACTTACGGGCTCCCTCTATCTACACCAAACCGCTGGTCGGATCGACTTCAAATTTTGCATGCCGATTCGGATCAAGTGTGAGCAGAGATTCAGAGATTTTCAGATATCTGTTAATGCTATTTTCCACGAAAACGGAAGTGACGTCATACTTCCTATAACTTCCTTACTTTCCAACCGATTTCAAGAATTCTTTTTGCATCGGAAAGCTGACAAAATTCTCTATCTCGAACTCCTGACAGTTTTCGGCTATCTGCTCAAATAAAAGAGCTATATGCATTTGAAGTTGAAAAATGTACATACTTTTCAACGATTTTGCCGAATTTCGGCTGATAACGGGTGGTCTTTACAAACGTTTTCCAATTTGTACAGTACTGTCAGCAACATAATTTCTTGCCAGGGTGATAGGGGAGTGTCAGCCGCATGAAAGATGATAATTTTCAGAGCTATATCTTGACTACTTACGGCTCTATTCGATGTCAAAGATGAACGTATTTTTTCAAGTTTTCAAATAGAGCAAACGGATGTGACGTCAGCTTCGTTATTTATCATTCGATTTCAACTCGCTCCGAGCCCATCGCTCTACCTCTAAGCTAATTGATGATGCGAACACAATAATGTTGGACTTTTCATTCTAAAACTTCAGAAATTCTTTTTGCAACCGATAGTTTACACCTTGGGCTAAAGCTTAGTTACACATGAAATCAATGTTTGAGGCTCAAACCGTTGATGCAGCTCAAGCTACTCTAGTTTAGAAGTATTCTCCTAACACAGAGCAGATGTATCCCAATTGGTAGACAAGTGTGTAGTTGGTGTCCCAGGTTGACGAGGGTCCAACATTATAACTTATTTTTCCTTCATCTACAATGCTTAATATTTCACACATGCATTCCTGAGTGTTAATTCCTGAGTGTTAATTTGCAGAAAGGCCCGGGTAATTGGAAATGTAGGTTAGTTAGTTCCAGAGACTTCCAGTCTTATCGGGCCTCCGTATTTCGCCAATATTTATTCCGAAACTACTACGTAATTTCCGTAAATGACGTTAAAAGTTAACTAAAACAACAGGACACATGCGGAATATAATACTACGTAATTTCCGTAAATGACGTTAAAAGTTGACGAAAAAAACAGGGCACATGCGGAATATAGTAATTTCCAATTACGTAGTATTATATTCCGCATGTGTCCTGTTGTTTTCGTCAACTTTTAACGTCATTTACGGAAATGACGTAGTATTATATTCCGCATGTGTCCTGTTGTTTTAGTCAACTTTTAAAGTCATTTACGGAAATTACGTAGTAGTTTCGGAATAAATATTGGCGAAATACGGAGGCCCGTCTCTGGAACTAACTAACCTACATTTCCAATTACCCGGGCCTTTCTGCAAATTAACACTCAGCGTGACTTTGATGCTTGTAAACGCAATTTATTGTTTATAGGCAATCTCATAAATGGTCCACTCGGTTCTATGATCGTGTCGGACAACACCATCTCCATGGAAACGACGTCAACATTAAACGGCATCAGGTATTTCCCGTTATTCGGACTCGTATTGTGGCTACTGGCGGATTGGAGAGAATTCCTGGTTCGCCGGTGAATTCATCCTTACGGGGAATCTCAAGTTGAGGATGAATCCAAATCCACGCTGACTGGATGATTCCTTATTGCGGGATAATACGGTGAAGATACCTCAAACCTGGATTCATCCTTACTGGGATTCACGTTTACATAGTAACGTAGAATCTACCAATTATTGGATTCACATCTGGAAGATGAATCCACGCTGACTGGGATATAAACATCAACAGTGAATCCATCCTTACTGGGATTCACTTCTTTATGGTGAATCCATCCTTACTGGGATTCACACCTCACCAGTGAATACATTCCTACCGGGATTCACACCTCAACAGTGAATACATTCCTACCGGGATTCACACCGCAACAGTGCCTGAATACATTCCTACCGGGATTCACACCTCAACAGTGAATACACTCTTACCGGGATTCATACATCGACGGTGAATCCATCCTTACTGGGATTCACACCTCACCAGTGAATACATTCCTACCGGGATTCACACCTCAACAGTCAATACATCCTTACCGGGATTCACACCTCAACAGTGAATACATCCTTACCGGGATTCACACCTCAACAGTGACTTCCTTACCGGGATTCACACCTAAAAAAACAATCATTCCTTACCGGGATTCACACATCAACAGTGAATACATTCCTACCGGGATTCACACCTAAAATAACAATCATTCCTTACCGGGATTCACACCTCAACAGTGAATACATTCCTACCGGGATTCACACCTCAACAGTGAATACATCCTTACCGGGATTCACACCCAGAAAAACAATAATTCCTTACCGGGATTCACACCTCAACAGTGAATACATCGTTACCGGGATTCACACCCCAACAGTGAATACATCCTTACCGGGATTCACACATCAACAGTGAATACTTCCTTACCGGGATTCACACCTCAACAGTGAATACTTCCTTACCGGGATTCACACCTAAAAAACAATCATTCCTTACCGGGATTCACACCTCAACAGTGAATACATCATTACCGGGATTCGCACCTCAAAAAACAATCATTCCTTACCGGGATTCACACCTCAACAGTGAATACATCCTTACCGGGATTCACACCTCAACAGTGAATACTTCCTTACCGGGATTCACACCTAAAAAAACAATAATTCCTTACCGGGATTCACACCTCAACAGTGAATACATTCCTACTATCGAAAATATTATTTCTGCAGGTGACGCATTCAATTAGTATAAATAATTAAAAAATATCATGTCTCATTTGCATATGAAAATAGCATGATACCACCGCGCGTCACTAGCAGTAAAATACACGTTACTAAATGATTATACAGTGGGGTCAGCGTGTAAGTGCATACACGAACGAACACGACAGGTTGGTTCCAACATGTCGTGTTCGTTCGTGTGTGCACTTATACGCTGACCCCACTGTATCTGTATAGCGGGCATTCATAATCTTTAGAACTGGTGGAATAGTGACACAATTATACACTTATTTAATTCCTATGAAGAACATTATGTGCCTACTGAGTGGGCATCTACCTTTAACACTGCATTGCGTGCATTTCACGTTTTGGCGACCTACAAAATTCAATAGTCGGGTTATTTTAAGTCATTGCGTCCCGATAGGGACATTCCTATGAATGACGTCAATGGTGCACCCCAATGGATACGAAAGTTGTATGCAAACAACAAGACACGTGACTGGAGGAATGGGGTTTATGACATTTGCGACCAGTGTAGACCCAGATCAGTCTCTGATCAGGGCTTACACCGTTCGCTAGTCCATCAGTGAAACATGCGTCGTGACTCGAAAAAACGAAGATACATGTAGGTTCTTGCTAGAGGTATTATATTATAGTGCAGTGAAACCTCTCTAAACCGGACACCCTGGGAGGTCCCCATGGTGTCCGGCTTAGAGAGGTTTCACTGTAAATGAGGCAGTTGATCATTCTGAGCCATAGTTGTGTGTTATGCGATCACGAATAGACATTATCACCTGAGATAAATGACCAAGAAACTCATCAAAAATAAGATCGTCGTTTCCGGTTTATAGAGGTTACACTGTAGATCCGAAGCGGTTCTGGTCACAAATGACATTAGCTACATTTCCACAATCACGATCAGAAAATGTGTATGATATGTGAGTACTCGGTAAAACGATTCATAAATTAAATATGCTTGACAACCTGTCACGTTTTGAGAAAATGGAATTAATATTGTCCTGGCGCCCATATTTACATCGCGTATACTAATTCCTTCCTATGATATAACAATTCGTTTCCACGAATTTACAAATCGTTCGCGTGGGAACGAATTGTTAAATTGATGGAACAAATTGTTAATTCGTGGGAACGAATTGTTAATTAGTGGCAACGAAATGTTAAATTCAGGGAACGAATTGTTATTTCGTGGGAACGAATTGTTATTTCGTGGGAACGAGTTAATAAAAAAAATAATTCTACGTCCGGGGCTCCGTACTGATGCGTGTTTTCTAGTTTGGATGCCCTGGACAATTGTCATGCTGTATGTCTGCATTTTGCTGAACAGAAGCTGAATTATTTCAGCACGAAACTGACGATAATTTTTCTTTATGACGCCTTCCATAGAAATCGATATCTGCTTGTTTCTCGTATATTTATGTGAAATGTAATGACGTTTACTATAAATAAAAATAAGTATTATTCAATTAAGTAAGGCGCGTAAGCCTCAAAATGTCGAACTACAGTGAAACCTCTCTAAACCGGACACCCTGGGAGGTCCCCAGGGTGTCCGGTTTAGCGAGGTTTCACTGTAAATCAGGCATTTGTTCATTCCGAGCCATAGTTGTGTGCTATGCGATCACGAACAGGCATTATCACCTGAGATAAATGACAAAGAAACACATTAAAAATATTATCACAAATGTTTCTTGTTGTCCGGTTTAGAACCCTAAGTAACTGGAATGGATTTTGATATGTTCATTTTGCAACCAACCCAACCGTCACAAAATGGTTTTCAGACTAGTCCATTTATGAAAAGGGTATATCTTTTGTTCTAAAAAATATTAGAATTATTTTCAAAAAGTGCAGATCGTGATGAGACGGCTCGTTACGAGCCGGCTCATCTGGATCTGCACGTTTTGCATAAACCGCTATAGCGGGATGTCGGGTTCAAAGGGTTAATTAAATAAATATCATATTAAATCAACTCAAATGTCAGATCGTATTGCTTTTGTAAGCACAGCATCACATAATGACGCTCTACTGATCACCTTAACATGTTTTCTGCAGCGGTCCAGAGACATAGAGAGACTTAACTCTAACTTAAAATCCTTGAGCTTCGTTTTATATGAAATCTGTAACCAGCTACATGAGTCTATTTAAATAATTATAAAATAATTGTGAAATTGTTAACCATAATGACTTTCTAGAAGGAACTCGCACATAGGGGGGGGGGGGGGGGGTGGGGGGGGGGGGGGGGGGGGGGGGGGGGGGGGGGGGGGGGGGGGGGGGGGGGGGGGGGGGGGGGGGGGGGGGGGGGGGTGGTAGGGGTATAAATGTCATTACATGTCATAAATATAAGTAAACTTGGTATTTTTAGCACAGGTTCACACCCCTAAAGGTACATGCCCACTCAGCAGTCACAAAATGCTCTTTATATCAGACATCATCTGATACATTTTCTGGCAAAAAAAGGAACAACATTCATTCACCCTTACGTAGTGATTGCCATTATTTTACATTTTATATCGGACTTAAATGTCCACACTCATATCAGGGGCGATAACCGTGCTTCCTTAAAATGTTAACTATTACTATTTGTTCTCTGTATTTATATTTTGATGTGCAATGATCATACTTAATAATCTGTCGAAAGTATTATTTTGTTTCAGGTGACGCATTTAATTAGTATAACTAATTAAAACGTATCATGCCTCATTTGTATATGAAAATAGCCTGATACCACCGCGAGTCACTATTAGTAAAATAAATATTACTAAATGATTATATCCGTATAGCGGGCACTCGTAATTTTTAGAACTGGTGGAAAAGTGACACAATTACACACTTATTTAATTCCTATAAAGAACATTGTGTGCCTACTGAGTGGGTATGTACCTTTAACATTCCAGAAATCCAATTGCAAATAACTGACAATAATTCCAGCAAAAAAATATTTACACAATTCCCTAACATTTGATTGGTCCGTAGCAAGTCTCTGTCCAAAATTTATATCCCAGTAAACTCCCATGCCGAACTACTTTCTGTAACCGTCAGGTGCAGTTAAAATAATTCTTAAGAAAACGGAAAATAAACACATTTTCTTGATGAATTTATTGCAAATGCTGGAATTATAAGGAATGAATGGCCTTTTTGTGGAATTTATCGGGGATGTAAACTTGGAAAAGTCGCGGGAATACTGGACGAGGCCTTCCGGCCTTCGTCCAGTATTCCCGCGACTTTTCCAAGTTTATACCCCGATAAATTTGGAAGGCCTCGTCCAGTATTCCCGCGACTTTTCCAAGTTTATATCCCCGATAAATTCCACAAAAAGGCCATTCATTCCTATAATGCATATCGTGACAGCAAAACAAAAGCCCGGCCTTGTGTTATTATTTTACTACGAAAATACAATTCTATTGTTATCTACGGAGCCCTGTAGGGGACATGGATTAACAATGAATCTTATGTGATATCAAGACATGTTTTGTCAATGAAACAAAGCACAAGCACCCATTCCTTGCGTTGCCGAATACCGTTGGTGCCAAAAAATAGCGCCTATTTACGGTAGTATTGTATTTAACGTGACAATGTGTCATTATAAAATAATTAATATTATTTAATCAGTATTTATCAAACTACGGGATCCTACAAAATATCACGTGTCATCACCGTTGGCATTAGTTTCATATGTACTATATATTTAATAGGTTCAAGTATATATTAGTGCTTTTAGTGCAAGTGCACGGCACGAATAAGTACACATATGGAGGTTAAAAGGATATATAGAGGATATTCATATTTTTGCAACGAATATGACATATATGTTCATCGAGTGGTGTGAAATGTCCATATTTCACGAGATGAACATATATGTCATATTCGTTGCAAAAATATGAATATTCTATTTATTATATACCGCTCCATGGAAATTAGCAGTTTTTTTAGACTGTATACGGTAATGAATGTGTATTTGCAGCCTATTTGTGCTGTTTTGTGCAGATGCGCGTTATGAATATAGATAGCGTAAGTAGTCGTATTTTCACCGGAAATTGTTATTTCATCGATGAGAAGATACGACTTTTATTTACATCGTATAACTATGTATTTCATGGGTAGGTATATAATAAAAAGGTTTAAAGCCCACTCAGTAGGCACAAAATGGTCTTATATCAGATACATGTACATCAAAATAAACATTCATTCACCATTACACCATTACACCATTACCCCATATTGATTGTAAATCTAAATGCTTGTAAATGCTTTAACAACGGCACTGGCTCGATGACCTTCATGTCGGGACCGACAATTTAAGTCCCCATCCGATAGGACTAGGCTAGTACGATGTTATCTTGCCCATGGACACGCCGAATCGGCCATTCGGAGTGGTCGATGTTGGAATCGAACCCGGGGACTCCAGATCTGCAGTCTGACGCTCTACCTACTGAGCTAATTATCATGCCTCATTTGCATATGAAAATAGGAATAGTGACACAATTATACACTTATTTAATTCATATAAAGAACATTGTGTGCCTACTGAGTGGGCATGTACCTTTAAATACGTTGATTTATTTGTTATTTTCTGCAAACAAGCTTGAAGGCTATATTTACATTATTAACTTGAATACGTTCATGCAAACCATTACGTTATGATGAATGCATTTCGTGACTTCTAAACAATAGATCACTATATATACCTTCTTTCAAGAAAACAATGATATAGAGAACAAATATATTTTGTCACGTTGCCACGTATCCATAAGTATTGTGCATGCAGTAGGTTAAATTCTGGGACGAATCATACTATTACGAACTTGTGCATGTGTTCGGTTAAAATATATGATACAGGTATAAAACATAATCTATAGAACGATCAGTTATGCTACCTACATTATGTAAGAATATAGAAAGGAGTGTGTATACATATTTCATACTTGGTTTAACCAGGTTTTATCAGCAGTACGCGTTTTAACATCACAGATGTTCTTACTTAGGCGTCAGCGTGGTCGTTGTCGGAAAAATAGAAAAATAAAAGCAAAAACATTCCTCTAGTTTTGCTGAAGAACTAAAACACGCGTACTTCTTAAAAAGTACGCTCATGCTATGTTATATATGGCTGTGATTTGATAAATGGGGCTTATGGATTTTGCGACCAGTGTAGATCCAGATCAGGCTGTGCATCTGCACAGTTCGCCATTACATCAATGAAACACCAGTCGCGATGCTAACAAACAATACAGGGGGTCGTTTCACTAAACTCATTACGACTAAAATGTTTGTAAGTGCAAATTTAGGATCGCCTGGAAATATCAATTGATGGATTTACATTTATTGAGCATAGGCTGCATATGCAGCCTATGCTCAATAAATGTAAATCCAATAAGTGTTTACAAGAAAACATTGTTAATGTGATTTTGCACTTACGAACATTTTAGTCGTACGAAGTTTAGTGAAACGGGCCCCGGATCGCTACCCGGCTACAGGAGTGTGAAATTTGATCAGGAGCTACGCTGGTCAAAAATCCCATAAGCCCCCATTTCTCCGGTCACAGCCACGTATAATTTTATTCCGGTGATTGGTGACTTCGATCCAAGCGATGTTTCGCACTGATGTAATAATACATACTGTGGCCATTGTAAGGTTAAACCCATGTAAACATACGGGGTGAAAGATAAATATATATATGGCAACTGGGATCACGCCAAATGGCTTGACTTTAAGCCAGGTTGAGTGTACTTCTATCAGCCGTTAACTGTACTTACATTACATAGTATGTTGAACCCTATATGTCACACAAACGAATATATCAAACGTGTGATATAATCGTGCGAATACGTCACACATGTCGATGAATACTGGCCGTATTCGTCCGAATACATCACAAAGCGAAAATCTCACACAAATATTTTTCTCTTTTTGTTATAAACGTATATGTCACACAATCGCAAATTTCAAACTTGACCGAATATGGTCATATCATTATCAAATCGAATGTATCGACAAGACGATCACTTTGGAGCATTTATTGTCGAAATCTGTCCAAGATGACCGCCAAAAGGTCATTATTTTATTAGAGATTGCAAACGTCTTATTTTCATGAACCGCCGGGCTGATATTGGACAAACTTCACAGGTATGGTCCGTGGGTGAAGTCTTTTCATATTTGTTAAAATGGAGATCATCGCATAATCCAAAATGGCCGCCGTCAAAAATTATGTCAAATTCTTAAAAAAAATTCTCACGAACCGCCAGACGGATTTCGATGACACTTGGTAGGAATGATCGATAGTTAACGCTGTTTCAGATTTGTTAAAATGGTGGCCCCTGGGTCAAGAAAGGGCGGGCCGGAGGGGTCAAGTAGGTGTCAAATTTCATATTTTACCGTTTATGGTCATATCATATATCAACTCAAACGTATCGAGAAGACGATCACTCTGGAGCATCTTTGGTTGACATCGGATGATTACATAATTTAAGATGACCGCCGGCCGAAAGGTTATTAGTGATTGATTTTAAGCGTCTTTTCCTTGTGCATCAGACTGTCTGTTATACCGTTTATCAATTATTCATATTTGTTCTGCATCACATTTGTTAATGCTGTTTTATAAGAATTATACTGTTTACATTGTTCTCAATTTTTATGTTTCACGCCAACTATTACTATGGTGGACAGAACAATTGTGATGGTATATATACATGTAATAGACAGTCTGGACCATTTCTGACTTACTTTATAATTTGGATAATAATTTTAGGTGAGCGAAGCAGGCCCATTTGGGCCTCTTGTTATATTACTTTTTTATCTCCATGTCTGTGATATAGAGTCTATCGCATGAAATGTAAACTTCAACGATAATAGTAACTAAATATAAAACATTATGGTACAAATTGTTAACCGATGGTCAGTTTCGCCTGTTCAATATTTACATGTCCAATACACTTTACATTTATATATATAATAATGTTCCAATCATTGGGTGTTCTACTTAGATGATTAAAATGAGATCAGCTTCAGAAGATTAACTTATTAGTATTCGTCCCTTCGCGGCGATGTAACGAATATTAAGAAGCATAATCGACCCTACACCGTCTCGTCTCGTGTTGTCGACGCGTTGGCGCGAAGATTAAGAAGCTTGATCGTAGCCACAAAGTGTCCACAATTCGAGACGAGGCGAGACGTTGTAGCTAAGTTTAAGGAACTGCTAAGGAACGAAGAAAAAAAATGTCCCTAACGAGCCACCATAGTGTTGTGATGGTAAATGCTTTCATTGTTTGAATCGTGTTCTATTTGAGTCATTGTTAGTTGAGCTATCATGTTAAATGACAAAAGATTTGTTTCATACTTATGTATTTGTGTCTGTTTTCTTCTTAAAGATGGATTCCCTACACATAAGTAAAATACATGTTTACGGAAATTAAGAGGGTACATAATTAGGTAATTATTCTACTTGTATTTAACATCAAAAGTGTCAGTTTTTGTCGAGCCCGCTTGTGGAAAGCGAGACATAGTGATCACAATGACATCCGGGTGTGCGTCTGTCCGTGCGTGCGTGCGTCCGTCCGTCCGAAATCTGCGTTAATGTGTTTAAAAATACCATCAAATGCCTCGGCGGGCTCGACATGCGGGCCGCGGGCCATCTGGTTACAGAATAACCCTAACCCTGATGTTACAGAATATCAACTAATATTTACATACCGTTTTAGAGTCACTCTGGACATTTTATGTATATGTGAAGACAGTGTGATTAATTTTAATTATGTAAATCAATATGTGCATTAACTTCATATAAAATATAATTAATAGTGTACATTAGAAAATGCATTGGACGAATCAATATTGATTTTTGATAATATTTTAAGAACAAAACACGGTTATCAGCCCTGCCCTCAACATTTGTTATTTCCGTCTTACAAATATTATGAAATACTGCCAATAAGTGTACCATGTAATAACAATCAAACGCTATGTGTGTATATTAGTGACATATCTAAATGTTGAACTAATAAAATATAGCCTCCACAATACGCCCTGATGTGAGCGACCTCATAGGAATTTACATATTATATACATAGAGCAATGAGTGGAACAAAATAGGAACGAGATGGCCGGGGCCCGCATGTCGCGCCCGCTGAGGCGCACGGACGTACGGCCGCCAACGTGCCGACTATATGGCGCTGTCGGCAAGCCAGCGCGACAAAAAATAGCACACTTCGAATTAATGGTGACGACAAAATTATTTCGAGACGATATTATGTTGAACAGTATAGTTCTGTCATTGTTGGTGTGAGTGTGTCACACATGTTCAAATATTAAAGCAATCCTTCAAGTAATATTGAAGATATGACATGATGGAGAAACTGGGACAAACGTTTCGTCGTAAAAAAATGGCTAAGTATTTAATCTGCATTTCAAAGGTCACAAAGGTCAAGGTCGTGTTACTGGTGGCGCGAGTGTGTCACAGATGTCCAATTATTGACGGAATCCTTCAAGTAATATTGAAGATATGACATGATGGAGAAACTGGGACACATTTTTCGACGCAAATGTACACGGACGGACGTAGGGACGGAACTTCAGGAGCAAAGCAATATGACACCCTTGCTATCGCATAGGTGGCATAACAACGTTTAACACATTTTTATGTCAAATGTAATAATATTCCTTTTAGCCCATTTAACACCACATACCTATATACTGGAGTTTGCAAACAGTGTAGATCCAGATAAGCCGGCTCGATGCCAATATCTGAAAACAAGATGTAAAATGTTTTAAATGTATAATGATCATCTCATGGTTAATGGAATAGTTTGAAATATAACATGGAAGATTCCATCTCAGTTACTTGGTGTTGAAAGGGTTATAATGAATACCAATGCAGGAGGCAACTACTAAGCTAAGCAGAGCAATATACGCCCAATGGTAGCTTTGAATGACACATTGACATTTAACATATTCGTTTAACAAGAGTTGTTTGTCAAACATATAAGCCCCTCCCCCACCACCCTTCTCAAAAAGACACGCAGTGGTGCCACAATGTGCATAGTGACCTCAAAATCAAACGTTTGAGTATCCTAGCACCAACTGTTCTTGAGTTATTGAGCCGAACTCGTTTTACTGTCCAAGGTCATCCCGCGACCTTGACATTTGACCTACTGACCTCAAATCAACAGGGGTCATCTGCTGGTCATGACTAACTTGAAAACCAATACTGGGCATTCTATGTCATGGCGTTCTCGAGTTATAGAGCGGCAACTGTTTTATTGTCTAAAGTCACCGCGATTTTGACCTTTGACACACTGAAGTCAAGTGAAATTGGTCATACACTGGTCGTTACTCACCTACATATCAAGTTTGAGGATCCTATGTCAAGATTATTTTTAGCGCAAACCAAATCGCTAACAGACGGACAGACGATAAGCGCCATAACATGATACGCCCCTAGTGCTGTCTGAAATCAGCTGGAATAGCTCGGTGGGTAGAGCATTGGACTCCGGATCGGGAGACCCCGAGTTAGAATCCCGACACTGGTCGATTCGGCCTGTCCTTGGGCAAGACAAGACACATTCGTGATAGCATAATCCTATCGGACGGGGACTTAAATAGTCGGTATCGGTCATCGAGCCATTGCCGTCGTTAAATCAAAACATTTACATTTACCTTGTCAAATAACCCGGCGAATATGCCTGCTCTATTCTGTTTTATTTTATCGCACTGTTATCCCCCATTCGAATGTTCATGTGACATATTCGTCTGGACAATATTTTATTAATTTTTGTTCCAGTTTTTGTAACATGTGACATATTCGTTTTTGTTGCAAGGGGTAGTGATGCCAAACGTAAACGTCACACATTTGTGTGATGTATTCGTACGTATTCGTCACCATGTGTGACGTATTCGCACGAATATATCACACGTGTGATATATTCGTTTGTGTGACATATAGGGTATATAGGTAACTCGTACACGATTCCGATGTGGTTCCGCGCAATATAATCACACATAGCTCTGGTAACCTGTGGCCTGTTAACTTGAATGTTTTTTATTATTCAAATGTTCATTGCCTGTCCCACAGTATGCCCCTCCCCCCATGCTCAAGTTCAAGGTCAAATATCTTAGAAATTTCCGTCCAATAGATGCATTCACATAAACACACATTTCTCCATTATCCTATAACTTATTTTATTATGAGCGATTAGCTTCAAACTTCACGTGCATACATTTTCCTTTGAGTGCATTTTAACCCGTTGAACCCGAAATCCCGCTATAGCGGTTTATGCAAAAAGTGCAGATCCAGATGAGCCGGCTCGTAACGAGCCGTCTCATCAGGATCTGCACTTTTGCAGGTAATTTTCATATTTCTTAGAACAAAAACACACCCTTTTCATAAATGGACGAATCTGAAAATCATTTTGTGACCATTGGATTGGTCGGAACATTATCATATCGCAGTTCATTCCAGTTCCTTATGGTTGAAAGGGTTAAATGACGGTTCTGTAGATTCCTTCTGCTATGACTTCTTATTTACCGTATTAGCAATTCATGTCAAACTTCATATCCATGTTTTTCATCATCCATATTTTCATTTACCCACCCATGTACCCCCTGTACCCAATGTCATGGTCAATTAATGTCAAGTAAATGCTTCCACGTTTCTCCATTCTCCTATAACTTCTTTACTAAATGTGTATGATCACGTGGTACTAACAACAAAAACTACTGAATTTTCCAGAATCCATCTGATTTAAAGTACGTATTCTTTTAAAGTATCATTATCGTACGACTAAATGTTCGTAAGTGTAAAATTACGATAGTATGTAAATTTCACATTAACAACGTTTTCTTGTAAAGAATTACTGGATTTATTGAACATAGGCTGCTTATCCAGCCTTTGCTCAATAAATGTAAATCCATCACTTGAAATTTCCAGACTATCCTAAATTTGCGCCTGCGATTTTAGTCGTACGAAGTTTAGTGAAACCGACCCCAGGTAGGTGAACACAATAAAGCCCCTACTGTTCACCCACCTACATAACCCGAAACATCTGTCTGTAACGCAGGACGACTTGTAAGTCGCCCTGCGTTACAGACAGATAATTCGGGTTACCGCATACACTGAGTGCATTTCGAGTCGTTTTTTGTTTTGTTTTAATGCAGATATTCTGTTCTATGGATGGGCTGGGGCTCAGCCGTCCCACTGGTCCGTCCCTATATGACATTAGCTGTTTCTGGGACGTTAAACCACATTCAATTAATCATTACTACATTGGAACCCATCTAAAGCGGACACCAAGAAAACACACGTGATCTTAATTTTGATTAGTTTATCTCTGATGATAATGTCTTTTCGTGATCTTTAATTGACCATTAAAAAGAATGAACGTGACTTTTGACGATATTTATCACCCGTACTACACGTTATTCGCCTGCATGTGTGCATTAGTTAGCATCTTATTGAGTCATATACTACGTATTCGTATGAAAGATATATTGACTAATTGACCTACACAATGCTTATAAATTGTGATATGCCTTTAGGAATGTAAACAGTATATAACGTCAATTGCTCGCGAGTGACAAAAACTGGTCCTACACCGTTTGTGACCGGTATAGCCCCAGATTATCCGTACCGTTTATATCTGGATGTGACTGGAGAAATGAGGCTTATGGGTTTTGCGAACAGTGTAGATCCAGATCAGCATGTGCATCCGCACATGCTGATCAGGATCTGCACTGTTCGCCATTCAATCAATGAAACACCCGCCGTGATTCTAACGAGCGGTATAGTTAGTTATCAGGTTACGGGAGTGTGCTATTTAATTAGGAGCTACATTATCAAGGTGTATGATCACGTGGTACTAACAACAACAACAAGTACCGATTCAAAGTACGTATTATTTTATAGTGTCCTTATTACGTAACGGATTTTGATAAAATATGGCGCATCAAACGCGTATTGTTAAGCTGCATTTGGTGGTCTCTTTATGTTCGCCCAAAATTCTGTCGTTTTTGCGACGAATCGATTTCCGTGTCTCCGACACGGAAATAAGTCCGTGCCAAACTCCCTAGACCACCAAATGCAGCTCATGAAGACGCGTTTGCTGATCCATATTTCATCAAAATCCGTTGCATATTAGGGAACATATCAAATAATACTTACTTTGGAGTGGGCGACGTTGTTGTTGTTGTAACCACGTGATCATGTACCTTGATTATTCCCAAATCATATGAGGCTTAAATAAAATCACGTGGTGTGGGCAACCCGACCCTACTTATGAATATGCCGCCGGCCCTACACTTGTTTGACCGTTTCAAAAAAAAATGTTCATTTTCGAACATTGAAGTTGGCTTTTCACACTTAATGCTTACAGTGGGGTCAGCGTGTAAGTGCACACACGAACGAACACGACAGGTTGGTTCCAACCTGTCGTGTTCGTTCGTGTGTGCACTTACACGCTGACCCCACTGTAAACTTGCTACTGTCGGAAATAAGTACCAAGTAGTGAACCTTTTCCACCATATTGGCAGATACACAAGGTGCATGATCACGTGGTGACAACAACAACAACAATTACTGAAACTTCCAGAAGCGCCTCCAATTCCTGTATAGTGTCCTTATTATGTAACGGATTTTGATGAAATATGACGCATCAAACTCGTCTTGTTAAGCTGCATTTTGGTGATCTCAGTTCGTTGGCTCAAACGGCTGTTTTTTTGCGAAGAATCGATTTCCGTGTTTACTGACAATACTGACACGGAAATCGATTCTTCGCAAAAATGACATAAGTATGTGTCGAAGTACCGAGACCACCAAATGCAGCTCATGGAAACGCGTTTGCTGCGCCATATTTCATCAACATGCGTTGCATATTAAGGAAACTATCAAATAATACTTACTTTGGAGTGGGCGCGCTGTCAGCACTTTCAGCCATTGTTGTTGTTGTTCTTACCACGTGATCATGCAGCCCACCCTCTATACCTAGTTTCATTTGGGCCGTTGCCCGTACCACAGGTCTTTTTATAGGCCTAAGCCTTATTTTTCCAATCACAGTCACATTTGTGTGCGCACCAGGGGCCCGTTTCACTAAACTTCGTATGACTAAGATGTTCGTAAGTGCAAATTTAGGATCGTCTGGAAATGTCAATTGATGTATTTACATTTGTTGAGCATATGCAGCATATGCTCAATAAATTTAATCCAATAATTGTTTACAAGAAAACATTGCTAATGTGATATTTACAGACTATCATAATCGTGCACTTACGAACATTTTAGTCGTACTGACGAAGTTTAATGAAACGGGCCCCAGAATAACATTTCGATAAATCGGTGATTGCGTCAGTAAATAGAGCATACACTGGTCGAAACTATTCTAAGGTCCATTTTCCCAGTTGTAGCCAAGGTTGTGGGTTTCGACCCAATTCAATGCAGTGGAACCTCTCAAAGCGGACATCAAGAAAACAGCTGTGATCCCATTGTTATGAGTTTATTAGTCATTTATTTATCTCAGTGATAATGTCTGTTCGTGATCGCGTATCACACAACTATGGCTCAAAATGATCAAATACCTGATTTACAGTGAAACCTCTCTAAGCCGGACACCCTGGGGACCCCCCAGGGTGTCCGGTTTAGAGAGTTTCACTGCATAAATACAAGTATACAAGTATGTAGCAACATTTGAAGTCAAACCGCGGGTAGAGTGGAGTAACACGATCGAATGTGATAATATGCAAATTTCTTTAGAAACGGATTTTGGAGGATAAATAGGAAACTTGTTAAAGCGACATAGCAGAAGCTAATGTATGAAGCTGATGTATGATAATAAAATAATGATTGCATAGTTACATGAAGTGTACGATATACATACATTCAATTCAATTCAATTCAATTCAATATCTTTATTTCCTCTTTACAGAGAGTTTTAGTAGAACAGTTTCGGTAGATTAATTGTCATGGTATTAATTTAACATGAATGAGGGCATTATAAGGTACTACACTAGATAGTATTAGCATTGACATTCACGCAAATAACACGTCCATCGCTTTCAAGGATGCACAAAGATATAATCATTGAAATTGTATTCGATAATATGTTACTTTGTTGTGAAAACACATTTTGACAAACATGTTTTTTTTCATGTCTGAATCTTTATTGGAACAGTATGTTCCTTTAAAATAACCCGGTTCACGACCAATGAATATTATTTCTGCGTGTTACACGTGATCGTAATGTTCGTAATATGCCATTATCGCGAAGCATTGGGGCGAGACCGGATAGGCACGATCAATGCTTACTGCCAGCAGATGTTGAAACGTGAACGTAACTAGACGAGGTTTCCATTATGGAGAATTTGATATCTGTTCAAATTCATGCTCGACCAGTGTAGCCCCAGATCAGTCTGCGCATTCGTGCAGCCTGATCTGGGTCTACACTGTTCGCCATAATGACGATGAACCATCCACCTTGATTCTGGCAGATGATTTAATCCACAACAGGTCGAATTTGTGTGGTAGATCATGGGCGGGTTCAGGGGAGGGGGAGGGGGGGGGGCGGACCCGGCGTGCGGCGCCCCCCCCCCCCCCCCTAAAAATTCGCCGAGTAAAGATTTTTTACAAGTTACAAGGCACGTTTTTTACTCCAAAATGCGCCAGAACGCAGGAAATGCGATGTAGATTCTAAACAAAAATTCCGTGGGGGGGGGAATGCCCTCGGACCCCCCTAGCGCTATCCCGAGCTCCGATAATATAGTCAAGTATTGCAAAATAGTTACGCCCCCCCCCCCCAACACGATCCTGGATCCGCGCCTGTAGATAGTAATATTCGTCACTGGTCAAAGCTGGGTTTTGGTCATGTTTTGTCTTTGCCGTGGTGCGTCATATGAATGTGACTGTGACTAGAGACAATTGTTCACTATTCACGATTATGGTTAAGAGACCGACACTAATCGGAAGTATAAAACATTTCTCTGCGAACACAAAACAAATCGTGACGGGACGAGTAAGTGATATGTGTCTCGCGTGATGCCTGGCTCAGGTGATGTCTCAGGTACTCGATATCTATAGGTTATTCGATATGTATATGGATATATTCACACGATCGGTAGCGTGCGATATTGCGCGCGCATAACGTTGCGCGGCGGAAAGAGCGTCATATATCGGCCCATAATCCGCATATAAATCAAATAACATGCGTGTATTATTGTTATATACGTAAATCACTCGCACTGTATATGCGCCTAGAACATTATACAAAATTTAAATGAAGTAAAAAAAATTGGTGATTATTTAGAAGGAACTGTTTTACAAGGTGAAAAATAGTTCCGGCACTGACCAGTATGAATTCACGGGACGTAAATATGGAAAACTACTGACGTTGTGCGTTCCATTGTGTTTCACTAGGGGACGAACGTATGTATATAATCAAGGTGTATATCATGTGTTACTAACAACAACAACAACAAGTACCGATACCAAAGTACGTATTATTTTATAGTGTCCTTATATCTGAATATATATATATATATCAACCAAACGTCGTATTTTATTTGATCAAAGTGGTTAACGTTTTATTCTACTTTATTCTACTATATTATTTTATAATAAACAGAGGAGATAATTAAATAAAGTACCGTTCCTGGAAGCACAATTTACGACTGTGGTTGATAATAGTTTACGTTATCAGGAGCCGAATAAGTACTGACTGATAACATCATGCTGTATCAGGCATTGACCTCATACGACTATTCGTGTTACAACAACTTCATGGTCGAACGGCGTCACATGACGTTACCAAATTAAGTCAGTGGAATAACGTCACGGAAACAACGTCATAATTGCTCATTATGTAGCCAACAACGTTACCTGATAAATAGCATACCAGGCTACTGTTTTGTTTTATATCAAGTTTATCAAACTCGGCTCGGAAACGGTAGGCATTCCTGGGCAAGCCTCGGAATTCCTTGCCTGATAAACTTGATATCAAAGACAATAGCCTGGTATTCTCTATTTATCCCGTCAACACAGTGCGTATGCGCCATGAAACACGGTACAGTGAAACATTTTTGATATCCTGTCAATACGACCTAATCACCTTATGAATATGGTGGCTGGGGTTATTTGTATTGCATTTTAAAGCTATTTGTAGGTGTTGACGGGATAAATAGAATAGTAGGTTAGTGTCGTGAATGGGAAAACATATCTGGCGCGGCACAGAAACGGGATGTGCTCGGCAGAGCCTCGCCCATCCCGTTTCCTAAGCCTTGCCAGATATTTTTTTCCATTTACGGCACTAATCTACTATTCTGTATATATACTGGACATTAATTAAATTAGGACCCATTGTTTGCACGATAACTAGCGTTTGTAATGCTATATTTATATACGTATATTCGCTGACCCTATACGCCATATCCACATCTCCAAGGTGCATGATCATGTGGTTACAACAACAACAACAACGTCGCCCACTCCAAAGTAAGTATTATTTGATATTTTCCTTAATATGCAACGGATGTTGATGAAATATGGCGCAGCAAACGCGTCTTCATGAGCTGCATTTGGTGGTCTATGGAGTTTGGCACAGACTTATGTCATTTTTGCGAAGAATCGATTTCCGTGTCTCCGCGAAGAATCGATTTCCGTAAATGCAGCTTAACAAGAGGCGTTTGATGCGCCATATTTCAGCAAAATCCGTTACGTAATAAGGACACTATACAAGAATACGTACTTTGAATCGGTACTTGTTGTTGTTGTTAGTACCACGTGATCATACACCTTGATCTCGAGATGGAATGGAGTTGGGTTTTGCTGGTTTCACGAACCTACAGTGTTTGATAAGCTAAGCAGTGTTATGTTGGAAATACATTTCTGCGTTAAGTTTCAGCATAAAACTGTGATTTTTATTTTACTTGTAAATTTCTACATCATGTTTCGTTGTATGCAGTACGCGGCCTTGTATGTGCATTTGATTTTTGTCGTTTATTTAATTTTATTTGACAGTACCAACCCCATTGCGTCATAATCACATAGTTTCAATCCTTGTATATTTATCCCCAAATACGTTCTTTCTATAAATGTCATGCTCAATATTGGTGATAACAATAAATATGCATGCAAATATGTTGAAAAAAAGAATATACCAATACTTAATTTTGGCTGAATAAAATCGTGTGTTGTACACGATTTATTTCAGCCAAAATTATGTATGGGTATATTCTGTTTTCAACATATTTGCTTGCATATTTATTGTCCGCCATGTTGTTGTTGTTGATAATACAAATTATTCTGTACTTGTATGCACTCATATACCACTGTTTGGTCTGAGAATATTGCAAATAAAGGCTTTGTTCTGTTCTTATGTTCTGTTTGTCAGTAGCTTAAATGAGTGTTTTTACAGTGATGTTTTTTTAAACGACTTTACATATATTAAATTACTGTTTATTAACCTATTTCATGATCACCTTCACCACATATCGGATGGCCAGTGCCTAACATGTATTCCAATTTCGGTCATGTAATACTAACATAATTGAGACACGCCATGTGACTTTCTACCTTCGGACATCTGCGTAATTTCATGAATACGTTTAAAAATGTACAATGTTATCCGTAAATGGCGCCTAAAGTTTACAAAAGTTTCAGAGTACATGCATGTACGCTGACAATTTTGTCAACTTTTTTATGAACAATTTTGTAAACGTATTTCACGAAATTACGCAGATGTCCGAAGGTATAAAATCCCATGGCGTGTCTCAATTCTGTTGGTGTGAATGTTTTACTCAGATATTGTTTATTGTATTTCCCATGAGCGCATGTAGGCTTTCACCATCTCGTCATCAATGTTTAACTCAGCCATCGATTTCTGCAGCAATACAAAGACATGAAACTGTTTCAAAACGCTTGACATTTGAGACAGAACATGACAGAAAATATATTTACAATTTATTTTCCGTTAATGACGTTGACAGTTGATGAAATGTTCATTGCAAATGCAGAATTCAATTCCGCATTTGCTATGAAAATTTCGTCATCTTTCGACGTGATTTACAGAAAATAGCACAGTTTTTGTAAATATATTTCATGAAAAATCGCATATGTTCTAAGGTAGACATATATATATATATGACCAAACCAAAAAAAAAAAAAAAAAAAAAGAGATAAAAAAAACAACAAAACAACAATGATATACAGACATTGCATGTTTGTCTAATTCAAAGGTACACATTCACATGGCGTGTCTCATATGTGACTTTCATTGGAAAAATAGTTGTCTTACTGTGGCACAGTGTCATATTCGAGTTCACTAAATGTATTGCTTTTTTTCTGTTTCAGGTAACTGAACCAGCGG
Source organism: Conchocele bisecta (assembly GCA_029237695.1). Classification (NCBI taxonomy): domain Eukaryota; kingdom Metazoa; phylum Mollusca; class Bivalvia; order Lucinida; family Thyasiridae; genus Conchocele; species Conchocele bisecta. Next base: position 69,550,411 of record CM055277.1, read on the forward strand.
CCTTGTTCCGAGAGACTCACCGATAAAAGTAGATGATAATAGGCCTACACTGGATCGCATTAAACACGCAAGGTGCTGGTCGGTGGGCACAGTATGGAAGAATCCTGGGGCCCGTTTAACTAAACTTCTTACGACTAAAATGTTCGTAAGTGCAAAATTGTGATAGTCTGTAAATGTCACATTAACTATTTTCTTGCAAACAAGTATTGTATTTACATTTATTGAGCATAGGCTGCATATTGCAGCCTATGCTCAATAAATGTAAATCCATCAATTGAAATTGCCAGACGATCCTAAATTTGCACTTTAGAACATTTTAGTCGTACGAAGTTTAGTGAAACGGGCCCCTGGTGCCAATGCTAAACTAGTTTATCTCCTAATTAGGACTTACTATCTGTGATAATGCTGAAATGTTTTATCTCCTAATTAGGAGATACTAACTCCTTTGACATACTTTGATAATAAGTCCTAATTAGGAAATATAAGTCTCAATCAGGAGATACTAACTCCTAATTAGTAGATAGTCTATCCTAATTAGGAGTTACTATCTCCTAATTAGGAGTTAATGTCTCCTAATTAGGAGTTAGTATCACATAATTAGGAGATAATATATTTTAGCATTGGCACCAGGATAGCACAGGGATTTAGGCAATTATTCTGTATTATTATTCGAGCGCTATCGAGAATGTCACAGCCAACATCGGAATTTGAGGTGTTACTGAGTTTATGCAAATGAGCATATATCGGTCGCAGCACATGTTGTTTAGGTTCACTTGTTAATGTCTCTGGTTGGCACAACCATATTGTGTAGCTATAGCATGTGCTAGACGAGCCACAAACGCAATATGCCATGTTTATTCAGTCATAGTCACATGTCAAGGGGCTAGACTGGCCACACACGTCACAAGTCAAACGCCATTTCTCAGTAATGACGACATAACAGAGTTTCGGCTGACTTCGGCTTTCTTTGTTATTGCTATATACACTACAGTTTAGTATGTATACTACGCCACCGCAAACGATAATCTTACCACAATTCACCAGTTACTGTATTGCAAACTACTTGACTACTGTGTGCTTGAAATCAAGCAGCTTGATTTACTGAGCCTGAGCTGTGCAACAGATCAGGCTCAGTCAATCAAACTGCTTGACTGTGACATTGGCAATGTATGTTCAGAAACGTTGACATCTTGAAAGATTAACGCAGGCTGTTGTGTATTCCGTATTCTATAGTTTATTATAGGAATGAATGGCCTTTTTGTGGAATTTATCGGGGTATAAACTTGGAAAAGTCGCGGGAATACTGGACGAAGGCCGGAAGGCCTCGTCCAGTATTCCCGCGACTTTTCCAAGTTTATATCCCCGATAAATTCCACAAAAAAGGCCATTCATTCCTTATAATTCCAGCATTTGAAATAAATTCATCAAGAAAATATGTTTATTTTCCGTTTTCTTAAGAATTATTTTAACTGCGCCTCACGGTTACGGAAATTAGTTCGGCGTGGGAGTTTACTGGGATATAAATTTTGGACAGAGACTTGCTACGAGCCAATCAAATGTTAGGGAATTGTGTAAATATTTTTGTGCTGGAAATATATAGCAATAACAAAGAAAGTCGATTCAAGCCGACCGGTTAATAATAGTTATAGTTCAACTATAACTATTTTTATTGTTTGGCCCGTCCCTACGCGCGTTTGATTGTAGCCCGCCCCTACACGGGCTTTCGAATTACGATACTATTATATGATTTGCGGCTTGACATCGTAGCATGCGTGCGCATACGTGGTAACAGTGTGCACGCCTCGTGAACAACCGACAATATTGTTTGGTTATAAATATAACTTTGTACTTATTACGAACAATTAATGACCAATGTAATAGATATTGATGACAGAGGTCGCAATACGCGTTTAATTGAGAAGAAATTCCGTGCTTTCATTTGTCGAGAAACTAGGGCAAACAATCACACATCTTGCGTTTTTCAATGCAGACGAATATATTAGCTACTGGTATTGGCAAGTCGATAGAAGCTGATATACGCGGAGGTAGGCTAATTACGGTCGTCAGCCGGGATAAGGTATAAAGGCCGCTTATAACATCGGTGATTAGAGCCAGCGGAAACACACAGTCGGTAACATATTTTTAAAGGTACTGCATCTCAGTAAATGTCTTAGCTATTCAATATTATAATAAAATGATTATAAGCAATATATAGTACTGGGTTAGTTGCGAACGGTAACTCTTGCCATTACTCCCGTACCGTCCGTAGCTTACAAGAGTTACCTTCGCAACTAGTACTGGGTATACTATGGAAGCATCCTGTTGATATATGGTTATCTCCTAATTAGGAGATACGAACTCCTAATTATGAGATAACTAGTCCTAATTAGGAGATAGTAAGTCCTAATCATGAGATAGTAACTCCTAATTATGAGATAATATTTCCTAATTAGGAGATACTATCTCATAATCAAGACTTAGTATCTACCAATTAGGACATAGGAGATAAGTCCTAATGTGGAGATAGTAACTCCTAATTTAAGAGACACTCATAATTAGGAGATAATATCTCCTAATTATGACTTAGTATCTCATAATTATGACTTAAAAATAGTTCAGTATCTGCCACCAGGACGCATCCATAGTATACCGTATACATTTTAGCAACAAGAAATCAGGTAATACTGATGGATGTACCCTCACAAACTTTAAAAATACATAGGAAAAGTCGCGGGAATACTGGACGAAGGCCGGAAGGCCTCGTTCAGTATTCCCGCGACTTTTCCAAGTCTTCACAAACTTTAAAAATACATAGGAAAAATCGCGGGAATACTGGACGAAGGCCGGAAGGCCTCGTCCAGTATTCCCGCGACTTTTCCAAGTTGCATTGTCAGTTATTTGCAATTGGATTTCGGGAATGTTAAAGGTACATGCCCACTCAGTAGGCACAAATGTTTTTTATAGGAATTAAATAAGTTTATAATTGTGCCACTATTCCACCAGTTCTAAAAAATACAAGTGCACGCTATACAGATATATAATCATTTAGTACTTGAATATTTATTTTACTGATAGTGACGCGCGGTGGTATCAGGCTATTTTCATATGCAAATGAGGCGTGATATATTTTAGTTATTTAATCTAATTAAATGTGTCACCAGTATGATCATTGCACATCAAAAAATAAATACAGATAATAAATGGTAATGTCCGTTAACTTTTAAGGAAACACTGTTATCGCCCCTGATGTCAGTGTGGGAATTTTACGTCTTATATACAATGTATAATAATGTCAATCAATCAATCTAATGGTGAATGAATGTTTATTTTGCTAGAAAATGTCCCAGATGATGTCTCCGATATACAGAACAATTTGTGCCTACTGCGTGGGCATGTACCTTTAAAGCCAAGTTGACCTTGACATTGAGAATCGGGGCCTTATGTGTGGGCTATGGAATGAAAATATGGATCAATACAAACACGTACATTAAGTGTGAAGCCAATCGGACTTACGGTAACTGAGATCCTAGTAGGTAGACGAAAACGTTAACGCAAATCTCGGACAGACATACGGACGTACGGGCGGACGAACAGTGTGGCGACTGTGCGTATCCGATCATTTTTATTTCGGAGTTCGGAAATGAATAGTAAGCTCTCATTCTTTACAGCGTGTACAGTAATGCACCTTCATTGGCGAAATAGCGAACAAGCGTAGGCCCGGATCAGTCTGCGCGATTGCATTGCGCAGACTGCTCCGGCCTATGCTTGTCGCACAGGGCACATGCCACAATGCCCCCTCTTATAAGGTAGAAGCGTAATTATATAGGTCAACCGCAATTGGATATGTGAGATGTTGTAGTAATAGTATAGTAAACATATTATAGAAAGTGGTACACGGATCCAGGTAGGCATGACCGCCAGCGGGATCCGATATTAACTAGAACAGATTAGTGTTAGCAAACTACGGAGCTCCGTACGGGACACGGACTTTTTTTATTAATTCGTTCCCACGAAATAACAATTCGTTCCCTGAATTTAACAATTCGTTCCCTCAAATTAACAATTTGTTCCCACGATATAACAATTCGTTCCCTCGAATTAACAATTCGTTCCCACGAAATGACAATTCGTTCCCTCAATTTAACAATTCGTTCCATAGAATTAATAATTCGTTCCCACGATATAACAATTCGTTCCCACGAAATGACAATTCGTCCCTCAATTTAGCAATTCGTTCCCTCGAATTAACAATTCGTTCCCACGTTTCGTTTCCACGATATAACAATTCGTTCCCGTGCGAACGAATTGTTATTTCGTGGGAACGAATTGTTGAATTGAGGGAACGAATTGTTAATTCGTGGGAACGAATTGCTAAATTAAAGGAACGAATTGGTATTTCGTGGGAACGAATTGTTATTTCGTGGGGACGAATTAATAAAAAAAGAATGTATACGTCCCCTGCGGGGTCTCCGTATATGAGACACGCCGTGAGATTTTGTACTTGAGAACATGTGCTGTTTTTCATGAAATATATTTACAGAAACTGCGATATTTTCTGTAAATGACGTTGTAAGATTACGCGTATGCTCTGAAAATTAGGTCAACTTTCGACGTCATTTACGGACAATATCGTAAATTGTGTAACTATATTTTTATGAGATATCGCACATGTTCTAAGTTGCAAAATCATATGGCGTGTCACAATTATGAGAACATGTACATTTCGCAACTTCATGTTCGGAGGTTCTGTATACCGTTTACGAATTTAATCCCTTCATTATACACATGTATGCACCGCAGCCTTTCGTGTGTGGGTAACTTTCAACTGAAAGGTGCATGATCACGTGGTTACAACAACAACAATGTCGCCCACACAAAGTAAGTATTATTTGATATTTTCCTTAATATGCAACGGATTTTGATGAAATATGGCACAGCAAACGCGTGTTCATGAGCTGCATTTGGTGGTCTATGGAGTTTGGCACAGACTTACATGTATGTCGTTTTTGCGAAGAATCGATTTCCGTGTCGGAGACACGGAAATCGATTCTTCGCAAAAACGACAGAAATTTGGGCGAAAATACAGAAACCACCAAATGCAGCTTAATAATACGCGTTTGATGCGCCATATTTCATCAAAATCCGTTACGTAATACGGACACTATCAAATAATACGTACTTTGAATCGGTACTTGTTGTTGTTGTTGTTGTTAGTACCACGTGATCATACACCTTGAATTGGCTATACATGTATAACTAATATGTTAACTATCGAACAATGGGGATTTACTGAAGTGTATGCATGTACTAGTTTTCATTTGCGACTAAAATAGAAAGAATAATAAAATAATGAATCTGTTTAATCCAGATCATAGATCAGGTATTAAGAGTTCAGCCGTGTTATTTTAGGATATATTACACGCGAAAAATAAATCCCCGTGATTGTTTCGGAAAATAATATATATTTTCGGTAAATGACGTCGGATGTTGGTTAAACTTTCAGAGCAAATGCGGAATTTAATTCCGCATTTGCTCTGCAATTTTCACCAACTTGAACTAATTTACGTAACATATACCAGATCTTCGTAACCCGTATCGCTGATACATAGTCATACGCGATGAAGCATGCATTTCATGAACGGTGACATATTGTAGATATTGTAAACAGGTCGTTACTGGTCCGTGAGTTGTCACAGTTTACAACACGGCGAGGTATCGTGCTGTCATAAAACATTAACCTAGTACTGTCATCAATAACGTTTATTGAACACCAATAAAATCGGTGTTTCGACTGCAAATTTATTTACACTCGCTTTACGAGGACAATGTTCTGCAAGTTTGATCGTGCATTCGGGCACCCAACAACAGTTATCGTAGGAAGCGTGTCACGTGCGGGCATGGATTGTTATTATTGATTGTCGCGATTCCTAAGTGTGTTCATTAACCACGGAAACGGCGTATCCGCGTCAATTATTGGTGCTCAGCAACCGTCCTAAAGACACACGTGTGTTATTAGTGCTCCTGTGGAAATTATTTACCTTGGAATGTATATGTATGGCTATACTAATAATAATATGATTAGTTTTAAACCCCAAGGTGTATGATCACGTGGTACTAACAACAACAACAAAGTACCGAAACTTCCAGAATTCATCCGATTCAAAGTACGTATTCTTTTATATTGTCCTTATTACGTAACGGATTTTGATGAAATATTGTGCATTAAACGCGTCTTGTTAAGCTGCATTTGGTGGTCTCTGTATTTTCGCCAAAACTTCTGTCGTCTTTGCGAAGAATCCATTTCCGTGTCTACCGACACGGAAATCGATTCTTCTAAAAAATGATATAAGTCTTGCTGAACTCCATGGACCACCAAATGCAGCTCTTGAAGACGCGTTTGCTGCGCCATATTTCATCAAAATTCGTTGAATATTAAGGAAAATATCAAATAATACTTACTTTGGAGTGATCGACGTTGTTGGTGTTGTAACCATGTGATCATGCACATTGACCCCGTGGTATTATCACAGCTAGCCAATAGGAACTCATACGTCTGTTGTTTGTTGAGATTGCCAGCTGTTGCCGATTGATTTTTTGATATCGACACGCGTAGTGTCTGAATACGTTGCTCCGTTGACGCCGCTACCCGACGTGCATTGTGTTACGGTGTGGACACGCCGTGGTACGGTTCAGATACGTCTATAGCGCGAGTCCTTGTCAACCGGAGTCATGCAGGTGTGGACGGTGATTGGACTAGGGCTGCTTCTGCACGCCATATTCTTCATGTCTGTGTTCGAGATCTACTTCACGACGCCGCTCGTTAACGGCATGCAACAGCACAAGTCGCCACTTCCGCCGGCGGCAAAACGTCTCGTCTTCATCGTTGCCGACGGGCTGCGGGCCGACAAGATATTCCAGTTACGGCCGAACGGACAAAGCCCAGCGCCGTATCTCCGGTAAGTTTGAACGTGCAATTAACGTAGGGAGTATCTCCCTTGGCTGAATTTCGAAAATTTCGATAAAATGCTATATTTCTTCTGTGTACGAAGTCGAAAGTTGACAAAATTTTCACAGCACATGTGGAATAATTCCGCATGCGCTGTGAAAATGTTGTTAACTTTCGACTCGTTCAATATATATGTGCTCGTACGTATGCTTAGCTGCATTGTGCCATATGTTCTATATTGCATTTTCCATTATTTGTCAAATGACACAAGAAAGAGGTGAAACTGGCGAAAATATGCGAAAAATTAGATTAACATACGTTTAAACCAACGAAAACATCGTTTTCTAATTACAGTGAAACCTCTCTAAACCGGACACCCTGGGAGGTTCCCATGGTGTCCAGCCTAGAGAGGTATCACTGTAAATCAGGCATTTTATCATTCTGAGGCATAGTTGTGTGCTATCCGATCACGAACAGACATTATCACGTGAGATAAATGGCCAACTAAATTATCCAAATAAGATCACAGGTGTTTTCTTGGTGTCCGGTTTAGAGAGGTTCCATTGTATAAAGACGAGGATGATGTAAACATGATGTGAAAATGCTGTGTAAACGATGCAATATTTTTTTTTGCGATAATATTAAATTAAAGGAAAATTTAAGAATGTGCCTTCTTTTTATTTCGTGAAATTTTGACAAATATTGATTATATTGCGAGAAAACAATTTTTTTGGATTTTTTTTTAATTTCAGAAATACTGGACCGATTTTCAAAATGTAACTTGTTTTCTTAATTAAATCATATCCATGCTATCTAGCCAGATTTCAGAGTCAATTTCCAAAGTTTTTCGTTTTCTGACTCCTCCATCTCCTTTTCCCCCCAAGTTAAATTCCCATAGACAAATCAATTTTTCGTAATAAAATCAATATTCGACCAATTTTCACGAAATAAAAAGAAGGCTCATTCTTAAATTTTGATAAAATTTAATATTATCGAAAAAAAATATTGTTTTTGTATTGTTTATATGGCCGTAAAATTTGGGCAGGTTTCGTGAAACAGACAGGTACAAATGCGGGCTGAATGGCCAAAGGTTATCATCTAGAACACTGAGATGTGTTGCATGAATGGTCGTTTATTTCTACAATCAATACGCCATGAGACATACATGTACGTCTTAGCAACGATAGGAATGTCAGGAAAGAATATGAAAGGTACCGTGTCTCAGTTATACGCCGAACGTGATATGCCAGTATTTAAAGGGGCATATCAGAATTTTTTGACAACATACCATGAAAAATAAACGTTGTTTCAGCATGGCCCTGTGTAAAGTTGTTTGATTGAAGCTACATGTACATGACGATATTAGGATCGCTGGGTTGTTTCTATTTTCACCCATACATGTACATAAATATCGGATTTCCCATCTTGTTGCCTTCAACAGTAAAATGCTACCAATAGTACCCATGAGTCGGATGTTGGTACAGTGGAGTCAGCGTGTAAGTGCACACACGAACGAACACGACAGGTTTGAACCAACCTGTCGTGTTCGTTCGTGTGTGTACTTACACGCTGACCCCACTGTAACACTAGCATATACACTCAAACCTGTGAATAAAGGCCAGACATGGGAATAGAATTATCTGGCCTTTGTTCACAGGTGGTCTTTGTTCACGGGTTCATTTATTTAATAATTGGGAAAATAAAAGCGTAGCTGCTATATACAGGTAATTGCTATTCGGAGGTGGCATTTACAGTGGGGTCAGCGTGTAAGTGCACACACGAACGAACACGACAGGTTGGTTCGCTACCCACCCAAAGTGTATGTTGTTACCACTCAGTTGAACCGTCTCGCCGAGACGGTTCAACTGAGTGGTAACAACATACACTTTTGATGCGAAATGAGAAAAAAATGCAGAAAAATATTTACATTTTTTGTATACATGAATTACAGTGGGGTCAGCGTGTAAGTGCACACACGAATGAACACGACAGGTTGGTTCCAACCTGTCGTGTTCGTTCGTGTGTGCACTTACACGCTGACCCCACTGTAGCAGAGGTTCGGCTGTAGTTCTGGGGAAAGAAGCGTCGTGAACGCTAGCTTGTTTATGTTTGTGTATGCATCGATGGTCCAGGGTTTGAGTCTCCACTCGGACCGTTTGGTGAGCCACCAGCTAACTTTACACAGGGCCATGATGAAAACACGTTTATTTTTCATAGTATGTTGTCAAAAAAATCTGATATGCCCCTTTAAATACTGGCTTACAGTAGGGAAGAAAATGCCAATTTCCGGTTTCATGACGTCACGCCACGCGGTGTCATGACGTCATCGCATGATGTAAACTGATCAAAATTATATTTTTAAAGAGATGAGATGTTGTATTTAACAAAACGGGTAAAATTTATAAATTTTTGAGAAAATTAAATTTTGTCAAAATCGGATGCGATATCAGCGCCTTACCGCACCTTCCTCTTTACGGGTACCAATTACGACTGAATTGGGAAGTACTGACTGTTCGATAGAGTGTCTCATAAGTCAAATATGACTGGACCTTTAAATAGGGGTGACACTATAATAAACTTTTTTTTATTTAGTCACGTGTAATATCGTGTTGAATGCTCATGAATGTAACATCAATTATATCTTCATTGCATACGCGAAAATATGTATAGGTTTGCTAAACGCAATATGCTCATTGATCCACACAGATCACAGTCTCACTTTGTTGTCTTCAGCACTTGTTTATTTAGTGTTTTCATCGAGAAGATTTCAGTAATTATGCCACCATAAATGAGATTTTTGTCATTTCGCGTGTGGTTCCATGCATCATCGGTAACTAGGTCAGCTCTCGATATGTGGTTGTCATAGTGGGGTCAACGATTGAACAGAAACAAGCCCTAACATATGAGACAAACTATGCTATTATTGTACGATTTGTTCATGTACGTATTCTTTACAGAAACTGTCATATTTTCTGTAAATTTCGTCGGAAGTTGATGAAATATTCATAGCAAATGCGGAATTGTATTCCGCATTTGCTCTGAACAGTTTGTCAACTTTAAACGCAAATTACAGAAAATACAGGTAAAGTTTGTGAACATGTTTTTCATGAGATATATCACAACTTCATAGGTAAACAATCATATGGCTTGTCTCTTTTGTAACAATTGTAGGTATTAGATGAAAAATCTAATTCGCATTGCTGATTGCAGCCTACTTGAATGAGTGAATGGCGAACAGCGTAGACCCTGATCAGACTGCGTAAATACACTGGTCACAAACGTCGTAAGATTGCTATTGTCAAACGCCAGCCATATCTTCAAATCGACTTTGTAATAACAAGGTGTTTTATTTTTTTCTTTCAATTTTACTTTACGGCAAAGCAATTATTTTGAACAAATGCATATTATTCAAATGTAATATGTATAATTGCAGAAAACGGCGGTTTAAAGTGGAACAATCAGTAGAAAATACATGTTTAGCAGATCTTCGAAGTCAATTCTATGCACCTTCTCGTATCTTTCGTCGTTGTGTTATGGCAATACACATTGCTGACCAGTGCATCTAACGATTATCCCATTTGACCCCGTTGGATTATCATACTTGGACATAGAACGGGTATGTGGGTGAGATAAGCCCACTAACGATTATCCCACTTGACCCCGTTGGATTATCATACTTGGACATAGAACGGGTATGTGGATGAGATAAGCCCATACTCCCAGTTTTAACCCCGTGGTATTATCAAATCAAGCCATAGTACACGGGTATTCGTTTGGGATAAATAAGTTAGACTGTGCGCCTGTACGTAATAGTTATAGTTCATATATTGGAGTTTTAATAAATTAATTTCGTAACGAAATTAATTTATTAAAACTCGAACTATAACGTACTTATTGTTTACCAGCCCAGTCGCGAAGCTCCGCCCCCTAACAGTGATTTCGAATCGCTATACTAGTATGTGATTGGCTGTGTGACACGAAGTGAGCGCGTGTGTGGGCGGTAATATGATTTGCGTCTCGTGAACTGAAGACAACAAGGCATACAATCAGTTCTAAATATAGCGCTGAACATTTAATTATTAATTTATACATAGTGGCGAAAGCGTCGCAAAATGCGATTCATTAATACGAAATGCCGTTCTTTCATTGGTTGAGAAACTATGGTAAACAATAAAGTCGATAATACACTCGCTAACGCTCGCGGATCACCTCCTCGTACCGGCGGACGAATCGTGCTCTACGTATATACGTCTTTGAATCAATGTACTTGCTCGGCACGAGTTCTACGGTACGCTTGTTTTGTTGCATACTAATGATAATAATATGTAATACATCAAACATATCCCAATTAGAGCCGAACCTTTTAATGATGTTTATACACTTTTATACCTACAGGTATACTACTCGAGGTTGTGCCATGTGCTATATATATATATATCACAGTGTGTACATAATATATATAATACCCGGTGATGCCGACTTTTAACAGTCAAAACTATATTTTTTTATGAAGATGATTTGTCCTGAGTGATGATTTAATATGATAAGTTTTAAACTAATTTACTGATTTCATAAGAAATGAGGCTATGCAGTCGAGACGGTTCAAATGTGTAGTAACATCTTATACCTTCATTGACAAATACAGAAAATGGGGGGAGGGGGTGTAAATGTTAATACTTATGAATCTGTAATCGGTTAATATTGGCACACAGCGGTTAACCCTGCCGGTAGTTCATAGTAAACTATGTGAGACGACTTATTTTGGTATATGAATATATATAGTCCTTTCAAGATGTGACGTTTATGTTTCGCCTATCATGTGTATACATACGTATGTTTGATTGATCTATTAATACGAAGGACGCTAACAGGCATACTTGCCGTAATATACGAGACAGTTATAATGTGATTTTGTACCTGTGCGAGTTTTCATGAAAAATATTTACAGAACTTGCGATAGTTTTCATAAATGAAGTAGACAGTTGACGAAATGTTCGGAGAAAATGCGGAATTCCGCATTTTCTCTGAACATTTCATGAACTTTCGACGTCATTTGCGGAAAATATCATAAAGTTTATAAATAGATTTTCATGAAAAATCGCATATCCTCTTAAGTACAAAATCGCTCGGCTAGTGACATGTGTACATATTTTACCTGGAGCGACAAAACGTGCTTATTGAATGTTCGATCTATGGATCCCCAGTGTATATGTATGTAGCTATAGTGTAATAAAATATAATACACTAGTGTAATAAATATGGAAATGAGACCACTACAGAACAAAGGCGTTTAGGCGTTTAGTACAGTTTCAATGTATGATAATGTACTTTTGCAATTAATTGAATCTAACAGTGGTGTTGATGCAATATTATAATTATCAAACTAGTAGACTGATTTCATAAGCAACTTGGCATAGCCTCGTTTCTTATGAAATCAGGAAACTAGTTTATTTAATAAATATCGTATTAAAACCATACATATGTAAGATCCTCTTCAAAAATGCGATTTGTCTTTACTAATCAGATGATTTCACGAATATGATACATACACACACAAATGGCACTAATGTATTTATATTTGGTCTCAAAGCACAAACATTCAAGGAGTACTCGCATACCAAATATTGCACTAACAATGACACTATATCAATAGTACATAGTTCATGGTATAAATGCACTACAAGGTCAATATCAATGTCGTGATCGCTCGTCGTCATAACATACATGTATTGTTTGCCACGACCTGAAAATACACTATAGCACAAATACGTCCGTCACCTGTGCGATTGGTAGTATTATCAGACCAGGGGCCCGTTTCACTAAACTTCGTACGACTAAAATGTTCGTAAGTGCAAAATTATGATAGTCTGTAAATGTCACATTAATAATGTGTTCTTGTAAAGAGTGATTGGATTTACATTTATTGAGCATAGATTGCATATGCAGCCTATGCTCATTAAATGTAAATCCATCAATTCAAATTCACAGATGATTCTAAATTTGCCTTACGAACATTTTAGTCGTACGAAGTTTAGTACGGAACAAATTCGGCAATTTCTCCGAAACCTGCATTATGGAAAACGCCACGTAATAATTCTCGGCAAAACTATCACACAACACATATCCAGTACCTATTTGTGGCTGTGACAGGAGAAATGGGGATTATGGGATCTGTGACCAGTGTAGCTCCTGGTGAAATATACTCCTGTATCATAACGATCTATATTGCGTGTTATAAGCATGGCGTGTGTTGCATGCACTGATGTAATAGCAAACAGTGCAGGTCCTGATCAGACTGTGCGAATGCACAGTCTGATCTGGATCTGCACTGGTTGTAAAACCCATATAGCCCCATTTCTCCCGTCACATCCATATATGGACCAGTATATCTTCTGACTTATCGCACCTCCGTATATTATACGTTACCATACCTGCATAGATTCTCCTATATGTGCGCACACTGTTGGAGCCTGAATATTAATTCATCAAAATTCGGAAATATAAACGAGGCCGACGACCGTCGGCCTGCTTCTTTACTGGGCTATATCCCGGGTATGTAAGGTGTTCGAGCAAATTTCCACCCTTAAATATAAGCCGAAACGAAACCTCCGTATATTGCCGATATTGATTTCGAAGAAATGCGATAATCTCCGTACGTGACGATGAAAGTCGTTAAAAATTGCAGCGTGTGCTGTGAATTTATCGTCAAATTTCAACGTCATTTACAAACAAATATTCAAAGGTTTCAAACTAGTTTTCAGACTATTCGCGTAAACGTTGAGATAAACGTTTATACGTTGACAAAATAAGAATATACAGTTCTAAACGCAACCTCCGAATAGCAATTACCTGTACATAGCAGCCACGCTTTTGTTTTCCCATTTATTCAATTACTACCTAAATGAACCTGTGAATAAATACCACCAGTTTTTCTCTTCCCGTGACTGCCCTTTTATTCACATGTCTGACTGTAGATATGTAGTAACTATTCTTAAAAAACTGACCAATATATGTATAGGTTATTTGATTTGTATGTGGATATATGCCACGAGTTCCGCCGCGCAACGAGTTCCGCAGCGCAACGATATTGCGCTCCTTTGAGCGCAATATCGTTGCGCGGCGGAACTCGTGGCATATATCCACATACAAATCAAATAATCTTTGTACATTAAATGTATATACGTACACCATTCGCAATTTATATGCGGTTCAAAAAATGTACAAAATATAAATAAAATAAACAAATTAATTAATGGCGATTTTGAAGGAACTATTTTGCGATTTGAATCGTAGTTGCGGCACTGACCAATATGAACTCACGAGACGTAAATATATCGAAACAATATTGACGTATTGCGTTACATTGTCACTGTTCAATGGGAACAAAAGAATGTGCACAATAATTTCTGATATTTCCTGTCTAATACCCACGAACAATGTATGTATATATGAGCTATTGTTCGAATGCACATGTACTTTCCACAAAGGGTATGCAAGTGAATACACTCCACGCCGTGTGTAATTTCCCAGTCTTTTATAGTAATAAACGGCGAAATCAAAACCCATTGTATACACGTTAAACTCTGGTAAAAATTTTACAATAAAAGACGCCCATTGTATACACGTTACACCGCCGAATACTTTAAACTTGCTCAGATCTCAACGTTTCTGAAACATCTATTGGCATTCACAGCTCAGACTCAGCCAATCAAGCTGCTTGACTTCAAGCACAATACATGTATTTCCAGAATAAAAACAATTTAAAAATGTTGGCAAGATTGGCGCAGGTGGTGGTGTAAACTGTGATAGATCTAAAGACAGGGCCAGGCATGTACTTGTACATCGCACAATAGTTGTCGAATACGTTTGTTTGTTTGTCTATCGGTGCTTAGCGGCCTATCAACAGCTATGGTCATTTAAGGCCGGGCCAACGGGTTCGATCCCGCATCTAACCTGCTGCATTGTGAGAATCCAAAAATCAGAACGGAATATTTACATCGATAAAAATATACATTCAGTTCCTGAAATTAGAATAACCAGACCAGGGGGCCGTTTCACTAAACTTCGTACGACTAAAATGTTCGTAAGTGCACAATTATGTACATATGTGTACATTCTCAGTTGTTATCTAGGTCGCTGATTCAACTAATACGTCATAGAACATAGACCCCTGGGGCCGTTTCACTAATCTTCGTAAGCCTAAAATGTTCGTACGTGCAAAATTATGATAGTCTGTAAAGTTCACATTAACAACGTTTTTTTGTAAACAATTATTGGATTTACATTTATTGAGCATAGGCTGCAAACGCAGCCTATGCTCAATAAATGTAAGTCCATTAATAGAAATTTACAGACAATCCTAAATTTGCACTTACGAACATTTTAGTCGTACGCAGTTTAGTGAAACGGCCCCCTGGTGTCAGGTCCATGCCACACACCAATGTCACCTGGCCCCTTCCCCTAAAAGTAATACCGGTATAGGATTACTCGTATAAGGGATAGTATATGTATATTAATGCAAATCTAAGAAACTTGTAGTATGGTAAACGCCGAAAAGAATGATAGGTAAGAACTGAAAATATGTTGTTGTTTTTTTTGCTAGTATCCCTTTCACGTAAACTCTATATTTGTTTTGGCCAATATTAAAGCTGACATCTGAAACTTCAAGTAGATCTTTTTTTCAAAATAAGAACTGTTACCAGGGGGCCGTTTCACTAAACTTCGTACGATTAAAATGTTCGTAAGTGCAACATTTTGATAGTCTGTAAATTTCACATTAATAATGTTTTTTTGTAAACAATTATTGGATTTACATTTATTGAGCATAGGCTGCATATGCAGCCTATGCTCAATAAATGTAAATCAATCAATTTAAATTTACAGACGATCCTAAATATGCACTTACGAACATTTTAGTCGTACGAAGTTTAGTAAAACGGCCCCCTGGTCTGTCTTATAATGTTTCTTTACTTGAAGAAATTCCGTGAAATTCTGATTATATTGCGAAAATTCAATATTGCTATAGTAAATTAACAGATGTTCTGGTTAGCGAGTTGGTAGCGAGCGGGCTCCTCACACCCGGGTTCGATCCTCGAGCGGTTCAGAGTGTGGGATAGTGTGATGGTCGTCAGACTGGACAACTGGGGTCCTCCGGGTACTCCGGTTTCCTTCCACATTTTTCTCACCCGTATGCATGCATTAGTGCCAACGAATGTATTTGTTTAAGTCTTCTCGCGCTTGTTTGTAATCGTCGTAAAATATTTAATTTTTAAATTAGTATATGTGGATGAGACTGGAGAAATGGGGCTTATGGTATTTGCGTCCAGTGTATATCCAGATCCGCACATGCTGATCAGGATCTGCACTGTTCGCCATTCCATCAATGAAACACAAGCAATATATATTGGTATCAGGCTAAATGAGTGTGCTACGTGATCAGGAGCTACACTGGTCACGAATGCAATAAGCCCCATTTCTCCAGTCACGGCCACATATATTCTTATGGAAGCGGGAGTTGGGTACGAGGCGTGAAGCAGTTTCATCCAAATCAGAAGCCAAACGTCGCCAATTCCATAACCACTTTAAAATGTAATAAACACAAAACGGCAATAAGGCTTCGTTTCTGAAACAGAAACCGTGTTTAATTATCCACAGTGCGTGTATACCGTATCAGAACCATATTGTGGCTAATTACGGACATTTAGTTTCTGGACCGACGCCGTCGTCACTTTTTCGCCGTAACGGAACGGATAATACGAGGCGCTAGTTAGAGTCACTTCGTCCCATCACCAAGTTAATTTGCGTGTCTTTCATTCCTTCCGAGGAGTGGAAAGGACGAAGGGGCAAAGGGACAGAGTTTGGATTAGAAACATATTTAATTAATCTCACGGAAAGGTTAAGAAAAACATTGACCAGATTTCGAACTTGTAATCATAGACTGGCGGTCGAAACTGGTAGATGGACAGGTGTGCCGAGAGCAAGCAGGGTCTGCAACAAATGTGGCGCTGGTGCTCTGGGTGACGAGTTTCATTTCCTTTTCGAGTGCCGCTTCTATGATGAAGTTCGAAAACGGTATATCAAGCCATTTTATTTTAGAAGACCAAATATTTTAAAATTCGCACAGCTATTTGAGAAAAAATCTGGAAAGCAATTAAGAAATTTAGCTATTTTTATAAGAAATGCTTTATGGTTATAATGACTAGTGAGCTTATATACATATGCATTTTGTATTTTTACCCATCGTCGTATTATGTAATCTATTGTATACCTCGTGTGTCACGTATGTGGCTTAGAGTGAATAAAATGTATTATTGACAAAGACACTGCTGATATTCGTGTCGTTTCTCTTTGATTTTTTATGTTATTATGTATTTATACATTATTTAATTCGTTCAACCTTTAAGTATTTGATATGTCAATTCTGCAACCAGTCCAATCGTCACAAAATGATTTTCAGACTAGTTCATTTATGAAAAGGAAGTGTTTTTGTTCTCAAAAATGTGAAAACTACTTGCACAAAGAGCAGATCCCGATGAGACAGCCGTCTCATCGGTATCTGCACTTTGCCAATACACGTCTGTAGTGTTGAAAGGGTAAACGAGGGTGACACAGTTGGCCAAGGCAATTTAAATGTAAATGTATTTTTTTCTATACAGAGTAAACCGGCCCCATGGGGGATAACTATTTTTAGTATAGTCCCACTACAGGTGCATTTACGCCTTTATATGTGGCCGTTCCTGGAGAAATGGGGCTTATTGGTTTTGCGACCAGTGTAGATCCAGATCAGCCTGTGCATCCGCACAGTCTGATCAGGATCTGCACAGCTCGCCATTCCATTAATGAAACACCAGTTGTGCTTCTAACAAGCAATATATATCGTTATCAGGGTACAGGAGTGTTCGCAAATCCCATAAGCCACATTTCTCCAGTCACAGCTACATATAATATTGCTACGGAACGGACATAAAACCAGTATCAGTCAACCGTTGCGGACACGAGGCGAATGAGTGGCGAAGCGAAATGTCCCGAATGAGCCACCATAAAACCGACTACATCGTTGCATTGAACTGTGGGAGGGATACAGATCTTTTTACCGGCAATTCATAAATTATATCATGTATATAGGAGCGTACTTTAATTGAAACGAACCGCCAACGTGGGTTCGCCTGAACTGAATAAATGTAATATGCGTATACATGATTAATGTAACTGGCTAAATAGTTATATTAATGTAACTGGCTAAATGTATTTTGTGAAACCTGTAAATTTCACATACTTTCAAGATATGTAATATTGAAATTAAAATATTTAAGATTTAAATGCCATTTTAGACATTTATTTTAAAGACCTGACTGGAAATGTGAACATATATATATGTATAGTGGAATCGTACTTTTAATTCAATACATTGTATATATTTTCCCTGTGGGAGCTAGATAACTTTATTATTTGATGATATAAATTTGTTTGATGTTTTCTTGAATTTATGGATCTTTTCTTGACACTCCAAGATAATATGAATAAGATTTTGAAAATTCAAGAAAAAATATTGAAAAATTAAAGAAAAGTTCATGAACTTATGAAATAAAAAATAAAATAGTCACCTGTGTCCTCTAACTGGGTTTCTGTAAATATCGGTAGTTGTAAATGTATACAATATTACTCGGTTGTCTGAATACGTTAACCCCGATATACATATGTACTCGTATCTCCTGAAAAACGACACAGAAATGTAAATCGCCATGACAAAAAGGCTTGTAGAACCCCATAGTGTTCAACCTCCCCAAGTGTAACCCCGGGGTTACGCGGCACTAGGGGAGGGTGAACAATTGGGGGGAATTGGGGGGGGGGGGGGGGGTTCTACAAGACGTATTGTCTTTGCAAGCAGTGTAATAAAATATCTATCTCCCGATATGTTTCATAATAGTTGTTGTAGTTTATTTTATTTAAGTGTCATATGTCACTATAACACATCAATAAAAATGGCACCCAGCCAATATTGGCTTATGTGACACTGCCATCAACGATGTATTAAACCATGTACAACATATTTACAGTTAAATATCGAATCGAACGCATATTTTCTCAGTATATTTATGTAATTTAAGAACGAATGGAAACTATGAAAAGACTATAATAACTAAACAATAATAATAATAAAATAATAATGATAATATAATAATAATATTATTATTAATAATAATAATAATACTAATATGTCTAGCTGTAGCTGGTGTGACCCTAGTTTTCGCGCTATATGTTCGTCACTGAGCTTTGAATGTTCAAAATTATACCCAGGCATCAGGAAATATGTGGCTGTGGCTGGAGAAATGGGGATTATGGGATTTCTGACCAGGTTAGCTCCTGACCATATACCGCATACCGTAGCCTGATAGTGTTTCTTAGAAGCATTACGGGTGTTTCATTGATTGAATGGCGAACAGTGCAGATCCTGATCAGACTGTGCGGACGCACAGTCTGATCTGGATCTACACTGTTCGCAAAAACCCATAAGCCCCATTTCTCCAGTCACAGCTACATATTAACTCAGTGAAGCGACACAGAGATGGTAATTATGGATGATGTAGGAATTCGCTGTTTATTAGATACCCGATAGTTTTGGTATGCCTTTCATTTTACTCCACTTTTCACCGCGCCCGTAGTAAATAAATTGTATACAACACATTTCAAATCAGCATAGAATTAGCAAACCTTTTGCAAGTATGTACTTGTTTAATGCGATTATGTGAACCATTTTCGGACACTGTCTCACATGCTGCATCGCATATTCAAAATGGTATATTTCATTTAATGCGCTGCTAAATGATTTCCTTAACAAATATGATAATTTTATTTTATTTAATCAAATTCCAAACAGTTGTGTGTTTTATTCTCCTATATAATATCTAGTTATATAATATCTAGTTAGCAAATAGGGAGATAATTTAGAAATTCAATTCCGTTAGCATTCTACCAGGAAGCACACTTAATGAGACATACCGTTATTTAGGTGTACCCCACCCACAATTTCTGTTAGACAATACAGTTTTAGTATAAAGATGTATAGTCTACCTGAAGTGGGTGGGGTAAAGTTACTTCACTCAACTATTAAAAACCTCTTGTACATATTTTCGTTTCCAGGCAGACCATTATGGAACGGGAGGGCGCTTGGGGCGTGTCACACGCCGCCATTCCCACGGCAACCAGGCCAGGTCATGTGGCTCTAACGGCGGGATTTTACGAGGATCCGACGTCAGTCGCCAAAGGTACGTAGGCGCCTTAAATTGTGTTTCAAATCTGCACAGAATGTTGTGGAAATGATTAATAAACATTAAATTTATTAACTGTTTTTTGTAGATTTGCATCGTATTTCTGGACCTAATTGTACATATAGTAAACAGACAGACAATTGCTTTACTATAGACCCACATTCGCACAAACATGACAATCGCAAACTACCTGCGGCAAAATCAATTTATTTTCTTCCATTTCTGGAGTCAGTGAGCTAAGCCGGTTCTAGATCCATGCCAAACATGCGGATTGATTTGCTTGAGTTCCTTCCCCTTTTTTGGCGGAACCGTCTACTTTCACTTGTAAAATCTCTATCTCACCACCACATCAAGTCGCACACAGAAATTGTTGCATATTTTATATGTTGTAACTTATAGAGGAAATAAGTAAATGTTTATAGGGAGACGTAAATTTTCCACAGATGTGTTAAGATATTTTCTCACCTAGCGGCTCGTGTACAATACGACGGTTTTTCGACGTGTTTATTAATTGCACGGACAAACCATTGACGAGCAGTGTATTCCCTGCTCAGGATTATCCGATATCAAGACTATACAGAAATATATATTCTGATGCATATATCTGGCTATAATATACCATAGAGTCCTTTTTGCGTCGTACCCATGTGCGGTGCCCAATTACTTAATACTTTTAATGGCCATGTTTACGCGAAGTCTTGTGCAGTATTACGTAGAACTTGTGATCACATTCCTATACAAATAATGTCTGTTTTGCATTCTATGTTAAGTGCGTGTGTACCAATACTTAGCATGTCGTTCAATGTAAGATCTTAAAAGATTCCACTACAAAAGAAGAACGCCGTGTTTACTGGCCTTGACACATATCATTAAGGGATCGTGTTTTATGTTATTGTGACTGGAGACATGGGACATATGGTTTTTTGCGACCAGTGTAGATCCAGATCAGACTGCGCATCCGCGCAGTCTGATCATGATCTGCACTGTTCGCTATTCCATTGATGAAACACCCGTGCTTCTAACAAGCAATATATATTGATGTCAGGCTACATAACTGTGTTTTTTTATCAGGAATGCCATAAGCCACACTTTTCCAGGTCACATTCATATATTCTGATGTAGGCGTGGCTCGCAATCATACGGAGCCCCACAGGGATATATAATTATTTTTTATTTTTTTTTATTAATTCGTTCCCACGAAAAGAAATTCGTTCCCTCAATTTAACAATTCGTTCCGACGAATTAACAATTCGTTCCCTCAATTTAACGATTCGTTCCCACGAAATAACAATTCGTTCCCACGGGAATTAATTGTTAATTCGTGGGAACGAATTGTTATATCGTGGGAATGAATTTGTTAAATTGAGGGAACGAATTGTTATTTCGTGGGAACGAATTAATAAAAAAAAATCCATGTCCCCTGCGGGACTCCGTACAAGCAAGCTCCAGTGTGATAGTATAACAATTGCCATTAGCTACATTTCTTCAGTCAGATTTTAATATGTTTTTCAACTCTAAATAACTGAAATGAAATGTAATATGTTAAATTACCCGCTAATCCAATCATCACAAAATGATTTTCAGACTAGTCCATTTATAAAAAGGGTGTATTTTTATATTAAATGTGAAAATTACTTGCACAAAGTGCAGATCCTGGTGAGACGGCTCGTTGCTCTGTTTGCAAACATCACAAAAGAGGTGTTTGTATGTAGTGTTTACAAGGGTTAAACCCTTTCATGAGGCTCAACAACAAATCCATCTACTCGACTTAAAAGGCTCGTGCTGTATGCAAGTTGTATATAAGACGGTCATTCAAACAGTTTTGCAAGTTGGCTTATCGCATCTTTGATAAATTATCGATTTGTTTTCTGAAGTTACACAGTACATGGGTAATCAATAGACACGACAATCAAGGTGTATGAGCACGTGGTTACAACAACAACAAGTACCGATTCAAAGTACGTATTATTTGATAGTGTCCTTATTACGTAACGGATGTTGATGAAATATGGCGCATCAAACGCGTCTTGTTAAGCTGCATTTGGTGGTCTCTGTATTTTCGCCCAAACTTCTGTCATTTTTGCGAAGAATCGATTTCCGTGTCTCTGACACGGAAATCGATTCTTCGCAAAAACGACATAAGTCTGTGCCAAACTCCCTAGACCACCAAATACGTCTCATGAAGACGCGTTTGCTGCGCTATATTTCATCAAAATCCGTTGCATATTTAGGAAAATATCAAATAATACTTACTTTGGAGTGGGCGACGTTGTTGTTGTTGTAACCACGTGATCATGCACCTTGAGAATATGGTGTCACAGTTAGATCACTTTCGTGATGTACGGTCGATAATCCACTCGCTAAAGCTCGCGGATTATCTCCTCGTACATGCGGACTAATCGTCATCTAATTGCGTTATATTCCACACAATTACGGACCAGTTATCCAGAGAATGCCCAAAATCCCTGTGACATATCACCGCGTTCGTCTGCATATACAGTGCAACCTCTCTACAACAGCCACCCATGGGAAGACGGAAAACTGGCTGTTGTTGAGAGGTGGTTGTTGTAGGGAGGTTAATGCTGAATTAAATTTCTCATCAAAAACATGTTTTGACAGCGTTTCAGAATCATTTCCAATGGAAATGATTCTAAACTGCTGTCGAACCATTTTTTATTGAGAAAGAAGGCAAAATATAAAACAACAGCGGACGACAATTTCATTCTCAGCACAAAATATTCACTAATGTATAGGTCTTGCATATATTCTGTCCAACTTACAAACATATGACACGAACACCGGTAGTCTCCATAATGACATGTCACTTGGAAAACCGTGTGAATGACCCTCGTCCGCTTAAACTGCAATGTCACGTTCCCATAAAACTTAACTTATAATGGTTCAACAACTATGACATTGGCACGGCACACGGCTACATGTGTTTTCATGGCCTCGCCATCGAATGGGGGATAGGCATGATTGTGGCTGTGACTGACTGGAGACATGGGGCTTACGGGATCTGTGTCCAGTATAGCTCCTGCTCAAATAGCATATTCCTGTAGCCTGATATTGATCTATATTACTTGTTAGGATGGGGGTGTCATTGATGGAATGGCGAACAGTGCAGATCCTGATCAGACTGTGCGGATGCACAGGCTGGTCTGGATCTACACTGGTCGCATATCCCATAAGCCACATTTCTCGAGTTACAGCCACATACATGTATAGCGCTACCAGTGTCCGATCGTCCGTCCGTTCGTCATTACCTTAATGCCCGCGTAAATCACGTAAATCTATTTTTCCTCGCTAAATGACATCACATTGGGGTGATACCTTTCTAACAACAGTCTGCACAAAATGCCACCATCCTCAATTAACCCAAGTTAACGGAGTAGCATTTAATTGACATATAGTTTTTATTTGGAGGGATTTTTTCTGCCTGTTAAAAAAGTATAAATTGCTATAACCTACCAGCTTACAATACATAATTTGAAATATATTTATTTATTTCTGTTCAAATTGCTCCCATTCCCGTTTAACCACAATATCAAAGTCGATCAGATGCGTAACCTTTGAACGGTGTGGACATTTTGCAGGTTTTTGGTTTTGTCTGCAGTCTTAGTTGATAGTATCTACCAGCTTACAAAACATACATGCATACTGAAACCTCTCTAAACCGGACACCACATTGTGTTTCAGTTAGATGGGTTTCACTGCAATTTATGTCATTGTCAAATCTGTTCCTGATTAAAAATGACGAAAATTGCTCATGGAGGGCTTAATTACAGTGGTACCTCTCTAAGCCGGACACCCTGGGATTTCCCAGGGTTTCCGGTTTAGAGAGGTTCCACTGTATTTTGTTTCAATGTTCAGACCTGCAAGTAAATGCGGTCAGTGGGCGGTCTCAGGGTTTCCCGTTTATAGAGATTCCACTGTATTTTGATATGTTGACATTTATATTCCTACCCACCTTTAACCATTCCACCCCTGTAACTGGAATGGATTTAGATATGTTACGTTAATTTTGCAGCCAATCCAATCATCATAAAATTATTTTTAAACTAGTACATGAAAAAGGGATATTTTTTGTTCTAAAAAAATATGAAAGTGCAGATCCTGATGAGACGGCTCGCTACGAGCCGGCTCATCTGGATCTGCACTGTTTCTTAATCAACAGAAACCGGTTATGCATAAAGCCAAGACAAAATGGGATGACGAATTCGCGGATAAAAATATAAATTGGAAGATAGTCTACACAAATCATTTTACAAACACTATAAGTTCTAAACTTAGGAACTTTCAGTACAAATTTTTGATGAGAATTGTTGCTACAAACGATTATTTACTTAAGTGTAACATTGTCAGCTCCAATTTGTGTGATTTTTGCGCCATGGCTCCAGAAACAAATAAGCACCTTTTTTGGGAAGGTGCACTATAAGCCAACATTTTTGGTCACAGCTGAATACCTTTTTAAACAATAATAATATGGTATGTAATTTGATTGGCACACTGTTTGCTTCGGGCAATATGAGCAAGACAACAAGTTTTTCAACTTTTGTATCATACTAGGAAAATACTTTATATATACATGTAAATTACGAAACACGGAACCTAAATGTCCAGAGTTTATGTCTTACCTAAACGCAACACAAAATATTGAAAAAGAAAATGCAATGAATAGAAATAAGCTCATAGTTCATGAACGAAAATGGAATGTTATCCAATTAGACTAACACTCATTTAGAGATACACGAACCTTCTGATTATACATACACATAATACAGTTAGGTATAACAGTAATAGTATTGTATCGTGATGTGTTGCTCAGTTATTATTCACTAAACCTATTTCACCATATCTCATTTTCATCTCTATTCTCTCATCTAAATAACATTCTTAAATAAATCCAACCTAACCATGTATGAACAATAATCTATAAGTATTAATGGGTGTCACTATGGCATGGTTTTTTAACATGTGTTTTTTACATAGACGGAATTTACCATCGCACCGGTTGTCTATGTAAAAAACACATGTTAAAAAACCATGCCATAGATGACACCCCTTATTACTCCCATTATCAAGGGGTGGGAACTTCTTGTATTACAGTATAAAACCGTGCCATAGTGACACCCCTGAACCATTTTGATGATTCGTGAATTTTATCCGGGGGTGGAAACTTCTTGTATTACAGTATAAAACCGTGCCATAGTGACACCCCTGAACCATTTTGATGATTCGTGAATTTTATCCGGGGTGGAAACTTCTTGTATTACGCCATAGTACCAACCTGAAGCAATAAGAGCAGTATATAAGGTATTCATTTCTTGAGAAAGTGTATAGCCCTGAAAAGGGCTGTTGCCTTTTAGTAAACTAAACTATGTAGTGTTCAGGTTACTCCACATACAATCGACGACTATTTGACAGACCTCACAAATTTCGAGGTCTTTAAGGCCCTCTTCTTCAAAAAGCCTTCGTCGAGCTCTGGACAATTGTGTTCTTCCCCTTGCGTGTTCAACACTGCATAACATTTTCTACACTCTATGTAACAGGACTCGCCGCACATAGAGCATTCTCCGTTCTTCTGCATTCTTATGTAGTTGGTTGAACAGTTGAATGACTAATGAAATATAGCTGTATGTTTTTTACTTTTATACACATCAGAAGGATTGACCTACTTTTGATAGTTTAGTCATTTTTTCAGATTTTCGTCCAATCAGAAAGCGTGTTGTAAAACGCGTTTTTGTGATATCCTAGGGGTGTACTGTTCCTGTATATAATTTTCAAATATTTTTGACAACTCCATATAATCAAATAGCAATATGATATCTCCTAGAAATATTTTTCATCCACTTCTGACAACTCTAATATTGACAAAAGTTAATGGAAATAAATATTGATTGTAAATCAATATATTGGTATTTTTCAATTTATAGTGGGAAAAATTGAATACAAGATATGTAAAGTTTTAACAATATTTTATTGAACAATAACATATTTACAACATGTATGTTTAACATTCAAGAGGTATGATCTATTTCTATTGGTTCAAAAATTGCCTTTGTCTCTGCAGCTTGATCACTGTCCTTGAAGCGTGAGCAATGTGAACATATACACAATGATTCAGTCTCACTAATCTGTACTATATCCATTGGTTCAAAACTGTCTCTATGTCCAGGAAGCATGAGCAATGGGAGCGTTAGTCCAGACAATGTTTCAATCTTTACACTATTCCATAAGTACGGTTTACATCGGTTAAATAAGAAATTCACAATATTGTCATTTTCAACAACTTCGTTTCTCCATTGTTCAAAATGTTATTTGTTCTACTTTATTCCTTGAATCTTTGGAGAACCCCGTTGTTGCTAATAAGGCTTCCTTGAACTCTTCAAACATCTCTATTTTCTCTAATTCATCCTTGATGATCTTGGGTGTAAGATATTGTTCAATTGATACGTTTAGTTTGAAAGCAAGTATCAATGCTTTCCTGTATGGTATGTGATTTAATAGATCTGTCAGAGGATTCATTGTTACTGGTTTCCTGATTGCTATGTGATTTAATAGATCTGTCAGAGGATTCATTGTTTCTTCAACTGTGTCTATTCATAGAATGATTCAGTTATAATCCGTTCCTACTTTTATAGTCTTCAGTAACAATCTACTTCCAGGATTGTTTGACTTGTTTCTTCAACTGTTCCAACCACGATTCATTGGGTCTAAAACTGATTTTGTTTTTAATTTGTACCCACAGTCTGTATGCTTCCAATTTCTCTTGATCGTCCAATGTCATATCTTTGAGAATTGGATACCATTCTTCCATAATTTTATAGGGATCTAATTTCTGTAGAGCTGGTAATATGAATAAATTTGTTTGTTCATCTTGATCTGTGAATAAGCACAGTTGATGTCGTACTTGACTTGGATGTTCAACCTGACATCCATAACAATTGTCATTTACTTCTTTTTTAATTAATAATTGAAGTTGTTCAACCATACATTTATTGAATGTGTCATGTATTGTCTTTCTATTTGTCTAGGTAATTCTTCCGGGATTTTCTTTATCAGACAAACATCGTTTTTGTAACCAACCAAACTCATAATTATGCCCCATCATTATTTTTATTGTTTAGTTATCTAAAAGTACTGTAATAATATTTGATTGTTTCTAGAGCGGAATACCTTGAAGATAATGGCTTATGATCAAAACAAAGTAAAAAACGTTTAAATAGGGTACAACTGAGTTACAAGCAAGTTTTTTTCTATTCTCAAATATTTGTAGTGGCCCTGAAAAAGGCCATTTTGTCTTGAGATAGTCTAATTCAAGTTTTGCTAGTTTTATCATACTTGTTTACTCTTTTGATGTATTTTTTATGACCAACCACCACATCCCTCGGATCCACAGCTTCTACATGTTTAAGAAGAAATTCTGTGTGTAGTCCCTCTTGTTAGTTTTTTCCACGAATCGCAAATGATGGTGGCCGTAAGCTTCGGTGCGGATCCTTCCTCAGCCCAGTCTTCTCCGCTGATGGTTGCACTCTCGGGTCTCTTCATCATTATCCCAGTTTTTCTGTAGGCTTCGCCATTAGTGTTTCTGTGAAATTCATGTGTTTCTTGTTGATATCGTTCAGCAAATTATCGAACTATTGTTCCAGTTAATTACGAAGCTATTTCGAAGGCTTCCTCTTGCTTCAAATTTCAAATTATAGATAAAGGAAATAAAAATTCCTTAACCACGTACACGTGAAATAAAATAAATAAATTAAAGTTATCATCCGAAATGTGTAGACTCAGTTGGTTTAACTCTTGAACAATGTAATGCTTCTCATAGAATGTAAATTAACTGATTTTATGATCGTCTTTTTATAAACCCATCAAGAACGGATTGGACCTACATTTTGATAGTTTTAAGGAGTCATTTTTTTTCAGAATTTTCCGACCAATCAGAAAGCGTTGGTTGAAACAACGTTTTTTACAGTTAAAAATTGTGTAATTATATCATTGTGAAAATTTAATATACACCAAATGGCCCTCATGATGTTTAAAACTGTGAATGAGTGAATTCCCTAAAGACTTTCCTTAGCATGAACAAGTACCAAAACGCATCATCATTTCAATAATGCGTTTTGCACGCTCGTCCAGTGCGTGGCGAGACTTTTGGCCATTACTCCCTCAGAACAGATACAATTTTATTAACATAACCAGTAACTCCTCTGGTAGCACAGCTAATTCGACTGTAGTTATTAAATGGTGACATGAACTGAATTTTCTTGGATATTTCCAAAACAACAACAAACTTAATACATCTTGGTATATTTCAATCAAAATCTCAATGTTTTATCAGCCGTATGGTACAGTATTTGAAATTGTCAACAATGACACGATTTTGTGTAACACAGAACCTAAATGACTTGCTATTGACATTCACGACGATTACTGTTCTTTATTGCATGTTCTCCGGATTTTATCATGCATATACAATTTTAACTGTTCACTTCGGTACTTCGGTCCTCTGCACATTGAACCATACGTATCAAAGTTGAACTACTTGACCTTGTTGTTGTAATCGAGTGTTCAGTACCTTTAACTTTACATTTGGATTTTAATTTCCCCAGCTTTTGTTATCAACTTGTATTGCATAACTCTTTGGACCTATACCCCTTAAAACTTTATTATTTTATTTCCGGGTTTTCTTCGCCATCATCCACTGTTACCAAGCCTACTATTTGATTATGGGAGGGTTCCATAAATTTTCTGCTTCTGTATGTACATACAACTGTTCTGTTTCGAAATTAACAAGACACGCTCATTTAACTTTTTCACCAAAACACTGTATAGTGTTCAAGTATTGGCATATGCTGTTACATATGATCCCAACTATAACGTTGACTTTTATTTTGCATGGGATTCAATGTGTTTCAAGTACTAGTTTTCAATAGTTTAACCAATTGAATGGAAATTGGCCAATCAATTATCAAATATTTTTCTTACATGTTTTATTAACCATTAATACCATGGATTTGAAATCAAATTTCAAAATATTTTGAATTGGAAGGTTTATTGATATATTCCAATTCCGTTTGGTCGGTCCAAGTGATTTCACGTTGTTGGTGCCAATTTACCCCATCAACCAATTTAACATAATCTTTGGCAAATGCTCTACGGGCCCGTATTTGTTTGTTTATAAGTTTGATGGATCAAGACCAAAGACCTTCAGCTTGTTCATAATTCCTTAACCAAATTTTTCTTTGTCTTTTTTCTGTTTTTACACACCCACCATCCAGGAAACCAAACTTGCGTTCTTGTTTTGATTTTTAAGAAAATTGTCCCCACAATTAGTCCCGAGGAAAAAAATCATTAGATTTTTCCGAAAAAAATGCCCCATAAACTTTCAATATAACACGTTCCTAACAACGTAATAAACCACAGTCCAATGCTTTTATAACAATTCTATTGGACAACCCAGGTACCAACCAAAGCTCGTTCATTACAATTAGGTATAGTGTACACTTGTAGACAACCTTTCTTCTGCAACATGTTCTACATAATGGAAACATGTAGTTTTTATTACAAATGTGTTGGTAACACAGGAAATGATAAATAGATTGCCCGGAGGGAGAACTTTTACATTTTTATCAAACCCTCATAACTGTCCGGATGTTTTCTAATATATCAATAATTTTCTTTTGTTAAAATAGCGGGGTGGGTTTTCTTTAACGGATATTCTTTGTGTTTACAAAGGCAAATTTGTGATTTACCAATGAGGACGCAATAGGGATGAGTCAAATAAGCAGAAATTTATTTCAATACTAGAGCTTTTGGAATATGTCTTTGGCACATCTAAGCTCTAGAATTTTATTCGAAATGTATACATATTTAATTTTTACATATGTCCTCATGATATTTAGGGGGAACAATTCCGGTCCGTACCAAACAATGCCTCCAACGCCTTAGTTGACCCTCGTTCAATCGGATCAACAGTTTGGAAAGAAGTTGTTCGATTCAACCTTTTTTGTATTACTTTATCAGTTTTCATTTTTAAATCTAAACTCATGTTACCCCATATAGTATTGAATTTTATAACCACTTTACACTGAAATAAAAATTCCAAGCTTTCAAATGTTTGAGAATAGAAATTTTGCATGTTTCACCATTTATCGGGTTTTTTAGATTACGATTTTTGGATTAACATTAGGACAAACCCATGCCATAGGTCCCCTAGAAACTTCATAGATAAGTAGTTTGAATTCTTTGTGAAATCCATTCTACAGTAGAAGGACCAATGTTTGTAAAATATTCCCATTCTCCACCCATTTTTTTGCATGTTGGATAACAATAAAATTGGTTTTTCGTGTGCAATACTTTGAAGCCAATCGAAATACCTTTTCATTGGAAAATTTGCGTTTAAATCGGAATCTCTGCTTGAAATAAAAATTTCCGATCTGATTACTTTGGCATATATTTTGTTACGCCGAAACTTTGTTACATGCATCAGCGATTGTACTGCTTCTAGAAAACGGATTCTATACCCCCATAATTCCAGGAATACCTTCCTGCAATTCTCCACAACCACGGTCCTCAAAATATCTACATCCGAATAGCACAATATTTTTTCCATTTCCTTGTTTTGAAATTGAAAACAATCGTTTAGTTTTTCACGACGTTCGTTATACCATGATAAAAACTTTTTCCCTAGCATTTATCCGCACCCCATTGAATCTGGTTTATAATAAGAGACAATCAACGTATTGGACCAACATAAGCGGCCAAATTTAATCAGTATGTTTGCCCAATGTGGAGGAAAATATCCCTTTAGGCCATTTCTTTTTCAATTCAAAGGTTTTCTGGAAATTTTTGACAATCCTGAAATTTATGAAATTATTAGAATCAATCAATCGTATACCCTCCAGCTTCCATAACCATAGATGTTATTACCGTTTACATTATTACCATTACGGTTGTAAACAATCCCCTTTTCAAATGAGATACAACAATGAAGTAATGAAACAAATGACCATCATACGCTTTGAAATTATGGGTCAATAGCCTGTAGCAACCTTTATGTTGTTTTAAAAACAACCAATTACAAAAATTCAGTCAAAGTATTTTTCCCGCCTTCAAATACTACTTCTCGTCCTTCATGGAAACCGACTAACAACATTCATCAATTAAATTCTAAAGGTGTTCCATTGATACAATTCATCACAAGCACTGTTGTGCAATACAATAATAATTAGGAATGTGGTACACCAGTGTCCTGTTGACATTCGAAATCGTTAAAATATGAAAAACGGTTCATGATCATCTTCCTTCAGTTTTGCTTTTATACTGCTGAATAATGACAATTTTGTTGGTCCAAAAATTAACAATTCGTCTTTACAAAATTTACATTTCTTCTTTCCTTTACCATTGTATGAATTCTTCTTGGAAATCGGCAAACTGCCCTCCCCACATTTACCGAAACATTTTATGAGTTTGACAAATTGAATTTCTTTTGTCGCCCTTCAATTTGTTTGTGATTTGTAAAACAACGTTTCCAATCCTATAAAATGTTCAATTAGCACAATCTTTACACTTGATACAATCTACCACACCTGACCATTTTGTTTTTGGAACGACATGCCTAAAAACAAGAAAGTAGGCAATAAATATGGTGTTTCACATTTCACGATTTAAGTAACCAATATCGCACATCTCACAAAAGTATACACAGCCAAGAAATCCAACAATAATTTGTAAATACAGACCATTAATGATCTTGATTAAATAGAAATAACATGTACACCCTTTTGCTGTAATGGAAAACCCCCCCCCTGAATTTTCTGGATATTCAAACAACAATGCTGTTTTTACATGTTTAGTTTGATGAATCTATTGATCAACATAAATTGCCTAGATACATATATTGTTGTACTTCTTTTCTTAGATTCTTCAATTCCACCAAAGCTTTTTGTGATGAAATTCCCAACTTCATTCAATAATTTCTCTGCTTCCCAATTAACGTTTTATTGTAAAGGACGTGATTGACTGTCGAATTACAAATGCCATCGCCAATATTCCAGGTCCCCGTAGAAACTTCTCCTATCAGCAATGACATTTTCCAACAAACCAAAGAGCCCTTGGTCTTAAGCACCATATTAGTTCTTTTTGTAATTTTCTAATTTTCACGACAGTTTTCTTTTTTTTCAGTGAAAACTCGAGAATCAAATTCCTGAAAGGGCGTCTTCTTTCCTTCCAGAACCCATGTTGGCATTTTTGGTAAACGTTGATTCGAATTGACATCCTCACCATCGTTCAATTTAAAATTTCCCAAAATCCAGTTTGCGATTTGTAAACTTAACTTTTTCTATTTCATTGTAACAATAATGTTCCCATTCAAATCTTCAAACATTCAAGAATGTGGAATAGGTTATCCCCATCTTTAATGCAGGATGATTTAATGATTACCCCTGAATTTTGTCGTGAGGATCACCATCAATTCGTTTCGATGATTTGATGATCCGATATCATCAAAATAATACCGCAACGAAATTTTGAGGATGTTCGTCTACATCAAATTTTCTTGGAATGTTGTTTTTAAAAAAACTGATGATTTTTCAGTTTCTGAACTTTTCTTGATCATTCGACTTATTTTTTCTTGTATAAGAATCATAAAAATCCTTCTAACCATATGGAGATTCTTACGGTTCAACTCTCGGTGGGTCCGAAGATAGGTACAAAGTGGCATGTTGAATTTTTATAATAAAGTAGTTAATCAATTTAGACAACAGCTTATATACTATACAGTTAAAACCGTGACGTTCTATAAAAGAAGCCATCAAATTATATATTGTCATCATTAGTCTACAGAAACTCTGAAGCGACATGGAACTCTCAAGCGAACAGATCGATCTTCCATTCAACTACAAAAACACGAGGAACCATATTTTGCTGACTATTTCGAAAGTATGGAAATATTTGTATAAACGGATGTGAAAATGGCAATTTATATAGTAAATCCGTTTACTCATGAAGTATTGAATTCCAGCAATCATACCGAAAACCTATTCGAATAAAACAATAATGGGGAACTTTGTTTGTTGGATCGTTTTTACATCTTACAAATTATTCGGGCGACTTCTGATACCTGATTTTCTACAGGAAAGAGGTTTACAAAATTCAGCATCGAATGAAAGAATATTGGAGGGAAACAACGAAAATATCACCTAACAGATGTTAAACATCTGGTCAATCAACGGAGCAATTGGGCTACAATAAATGTAGCCAGAAGCTAACAAGAAAAGTACATGGAATGTGTTTTGTGAAATGCCATATCCTCATGAAGTTCCAATTTTTGGACTTCTCCCTTAGTATTACCCAAACACCTTGTGGTTGGAAAATTCAATGTCCTTATTAGACAACGAGAGAAAGTCCCATCTGAAGCGACCAAATAAAAAATTGTTATGGTCCAAACTGGATGTTATCATCTGTAAATCGAAATCACATGGGGCTTTGTTTGATTAGTGACCCAGAAAACCAACGCCTAACACAGCGGATGTTAAGACCACCGAGAAACCAGTGAACAATCGTAAAACGTATAAACGCCCAAAGATCGAACCGAAGTGTTCAAATCAGAAGAGGAAAATTGCGGATTCCAGTCAAGAAGAATGAAAAATGACTTTTTATGATTTGATTGATTTAATTTGTAATTGTTAAATGGAATACAATTCTTTTGAATAAGAACACTATGTATTATAATGTTGAAATAAATTAATTGTTTGTTCAATAAAATAAAAATTGTTAAATGAATACAAGTTGAAATGTATTTTCTTGTTTTTGTTATTTATCATTTTTATAATTTCATATGGTTAATTCATAAATGATTTATAAAATCGCAAGTGTTATTTCTTTCTGGAAAATATTGTGGTCCTGAAAAGGACCGTTTTGATCTCCTGTCTAATAAAGAATTCAGACAGAAAATCAGGATATAAGTTATTCAATGTAATCTTTCCAAACAATTTTTAGTTTGGAAAGGCCCAATGATAAAACCACGTCCATTGCAAAGAATTGTTGTAAATAATTCCTTTATTTCCTCTTTTTCTTTTTCCTTCCTTAACATCATTTTACCCTGGAGAATACAATGTTAATCAAACCGGTGGAAGAATTTCTTGATTTTCTGCATTCTGGTTATGTAACGAATGAAAATAGAATGAATAAAAACTATAACGCTTTTAAATCCAGAAAATGAATTTCCAGCTATGATTTCATTGGGTAAACAAAAATTAGAGGATTGGATTGGTTAAGGAATTCAGCCCCTCTCATTGGATGAATTTTTCAATCCGTTTTTTATCAGCCCAGAATCTTTGTAAACAAAAACATTTGTATCACAAAACGCCGGGTTTTACAACCAGCTTTCTGATTGGACGAAAATCTGAAAAAAATGACTAAACTAATTCAAATGTAGGGTCAATCCGTTTTAATGGGTATAAAAGCATGTGTTATTTTTTTAACACATACTTCACATGTTTTACATTGAACACTCAAAGAAATGAAATACCGAACGAAGCAATAATGATGGGAAGGGGCGATCGTCAGAATTGGTTGAAGTCCGTAGGGTTCGATGCAGAAAGACATAGAAACGATTACAAAATGGTTATGCAGCTGACCTGGTTTGAGGAAAATAAATGGAAAAGCCAAAACCTGCTTACAAAGAATTTGAAAATGGAAGGAACGGCAAGACTTTTACGACAGAAGCCAAAAACCTGACACTACAGGCGTTTTGAAAAGTTAAAACTCGAGAAAATCCAAACACAACAAATGAGGCGCCGTAACTACCATTGAATATTAGTTTGCACCAGTTGTACACTCTAAGCAAAAACGGCCCTTTTCAGGGCCACCACACATTATTATCGAAAAGATTACTTTAGCAATTTATATCCTATTTAACTTTGTATATTGTATCATTAGTTGTTAAACATTAAGCAAATTTTCGCAACAGCTTTCCTATAACTATCGATTACAATCGTGACTAGTTTGATAAAAATAAACCATAAATTCCATAGGGTATCATTAGTTCTACTGAACCTCTGAAAGCGAAAGCATTACATTGTTTAAAGTACAGCCCTGTTAAAAATGGATCAAACTAAGAAAACATTGTGATCAGCATCCGGAAGTCGAAGAATGTAAATGATTTCGATTTTCTCAAAACTTGTTTACTTATAGGGCATAGTTAAACGGAGAATACACTATTAATAATGTAAACACTTTATGAATCACCCCAAATATCAAATATATCCTTTCATAAGGTACCTAAACAAACAATTCTAGATTTATACCGTTTGGTAATTTGTCCAAAGATAACTGTGAGAGAAAAAAAATAAGAAAAAAAATTAAAATTTAAAGGTTAGTAAGTTCTAGAACATACGGGAAGGATAGTCAGATTTACTTTGACAAGGATCTTAAACCTCCTTTGCTTTCAGCTATACAGCCATAAAATTCCTGTTTTTTGAGGGATTTGAACATAGAAAACTAAAATTATTAATAGTTTTTATCCCAGTATCCCTCAATTAAATGTTAAGAAAAGAGTACTGTAAATGGAATATTGGTTAGCAAGCTATCGTTTTGATAAGACAAAACACTGGAGATTGGTTCAACGTTGATTTTATCAATTTTCTAAGTAGGTCAATCCTTCTGATGGGTTATAAAAGCACGATCATAAAAATCATTAATTAATTTACATTCTACACTATGGCATGACAACAAGAAGTTACGATTTATTTTTTGCCGTTCAAGATTTTGATATATTAGCAGAAGACGATGAATGAAATATAATCAACCCAACCTTCCAGCCACCCCAACAACAACAACAACAACTACAACAGCAGCCAACTGTTTCCCTGGTATACATTTCCATTAGAGAAGAAGAAAAAGAAGATTCCCATGATAATTGAAAAAACTACAGAATCTGGGAACCAACAATAAAACAAGAAAGAATAATTACAGAAACTAGAAGAAACTTCGCATATCACGACATAGTGTTTCAACTGACCGTATGACGACACAAATTATCAAAGAAACTAGAGAAACCATGTTGATAAATCGGGACTTGACATTTAACACAACACAAAAACCATTAGAAAGAGCCTATTAAGTTTTAATTGGACCAAGAAAACAGTGGCGCAAGATCGAGTCAACCATGCAGAAAGGGCCCTGTGTGGTACAAGTTTTGAACGAAAAAATACATTCACATCAAAGTGGGGATTGGTGGCACATCGTAAACACATTCGTACCAGAAAAATAAAATCCATTTGATTCCCACGAAAATAAAATAGTACCCAGTACTCCGTGGGAAAAAAAAAAAAAAAAAAACAAAAAAAAAAAAAAAAAGAAAAAAAAAAAAAAAAAATTGAAAAATAAAAACAAAAAAATTGAAAAAAATAAAAAATAAAAAAATATTGTAACCAGTACATCGTGTCTTTTTTTTATTTTTTAAAAATGTACCTTAACTACTGTTCATTTTTAAAAATAAAAACAACAGTAACTCGCACCTTTACCCAAACGGCCCATTTTCAGGGCCAGGCCCTCACCCAAACTAATTCGAACAGAAAATTCCATTTTTCAAATAAATAAAACATTGCTATACACCATGATAGTATATCATTATACAATATTGGACCTTGTTTACTGTAAACAATGGAGAACGAAGACCTAGTTGTCTTTGTTTATTTCAAACATCCCTGTAACAGTTTATATAGCAGGTCCCGAGTGGATGTGGAACAAAAACGTGAAATTGTACAAAAGATTATTGAATTATCCGTAAAGATTTTAATTTAATTAATTATTGTAACCGCCCAAAAAAGTAATATGGTTGTTTACAAAAGAATGTCAACCCATTTTATTAATTAACTATTATGGCAAAAAAAGTAAAAGTTCAATTTCCTAAATTTAAATTATTGAAGGTATCCCGGCTGATGAAAAATGAAATTGTATCCGATGTTAACAATCCCACATCTTTGTAGTATTTTGATGATATGTTAGGAGGGAAAAAGATGAAGAAAAAATAAAATTGTGGTTTAACCAATGAAAAGGTCATCATAGAAAATTCAAGTGTAAAATAATATTACACAAAAATATGTTTCAACAAAATAAATCGAAGTAGAACCTATAAGTCTTAATTCTCGTTTACAATGAATTTATTTAGAAATGAACCGTGATGGGTTAACAAATTAAAACATTATCACGTCAAATGCAAAAGTCCACAGTCTTAATTTCAGCCTAACAAATGATGCTGACTTCTTCCAGGAACATTGGTTAAATTTTGTTAATTGATTTTCAATCAAGAATTAAAAAACAATTCCGTTTGAAGAAGTGACAATTTTTCAATCGTTGGATTACAGATAAGGATAGCTATGAGGACCTACATTTATTTATTCCCAATAATAAAGTAATAAAGAGAATCAGTATTGTAACTTTCTACCAAGGTGGTAACATGGCTTTCCCATACACAGCAGGGAAATATTATTCATGCTTTAAGAAGAAATTTTGAGTGATGAACAACATAAACGTTACAAGAAGAAAATCAATATTGAAAATCTGGGTCTTAAAATGATGATATTGAAATGGGTTTTCAGTAGCTGCTCAAAATATAGTTGAAAGAAAAAAAAATAAAACTTAACCAAAACAAACAGTGCGTTTAATAGAAAAAAAAATAAAAAAGATGTTTAAACAAATTAGCGGATCCGACAGTTGAATGATTAATAACAAAAAAAAAAGAAAAAAATCAATTAAAACCTGGTTGGAGGAGGATTTTTAGGTGGTGTAAATTAATTAGAAGTTTTAACTTCGTTTGGACAGGTTACAAAAAACGTGGAAAAATAGAAACTAACCAAAAAAACAAACTAAAAAGAAAACAATTTAAAAAACAATAAAAGAAAACACGAAATAAAAAAATCTCAAAGAAAAAACAACTAAAAATAAAACACTAAAAAAGCAAAAATTGAATCTTCAAGATTTTCTATTCAATGTCTAGTATGTTTCCTACAAATCCTAGTCCCTTGTTAATTCACAGTAGATCTAAATTTTCACCGTTTCATACCAACACCCTCATCGAGTGGGAAACCACAGTATTCACTATCGAACACCTATTTCCATTAGATCATCCCCCACAATTAACCATTTTACACCAACTTCTAGGCAAATCTGGATCATACATAACAATACATCTTTTACCCAAGTAAATTCGGGTTCATCTTTGAGAGAACAGCCCTCCAAAAAAAAAGAAGTATAAAGTTATGGCCCTGAAATTTGTAAAATTTGGTTTTAGTACTTGTTAATAAAACAACAAAAGAACAATGAAAAACTGTTACAAGGAATAAAGCAATGCATTGGATGAAACATCCAATATGCTAGGTTATTTCACCGTTAAGAACACCTTTGAGGATCTCCTAAAACCAAAACCAAGAAACAGTCCAGAAAACAAAACTTATTTTCCAAAAAGGAAAAGGAAATAAAACAAAAATCCCTAAAAGATTTTTGCGTTTAAAAAATCCAGAATTAAGAGTAAAAACAATTAAAAGCTACTTAGCAGATAAAAAATACAAAGTTATTTAATTAAATTTTGTGTCATTTCAATACTAAAGTATTGTTTAGTATAAAGGATGGGTAACGGTTCAAGAATAAATAAAACCAGTTAACACAAAACATTTTCAACACAAAACCATTGAAATGCCTATTAAAGTTTGAATTGGACAAGAAAAAACAGTGGCGCAGAATCAGTCAACCATGCAGAAAGGGCCCCTGTGTGGGGTACACAGTTTTGACGAAAAAATACATTCACATAAAAGTAAGTGGGGTTGGTGCACATCGTAAAACCACATTCGGGTTCGTCCCAGAAAAAGAAAAATCATCTTGATTCCACGCAAAATAAAATAGTAACCAGTGATCGTGGGAAAAAAAAAAAAAAAAAAAAAAATTTAAAAAAAAAAAAAAAAAAATTTGAAAAAATAAAAAAAAAAAATTAGAAAAAAGAAAAAAGAAAAAAATATTGTACCCAGTAACTCGGCGTCTTTTTTTATTTTTTTAAAAATGTACCAGTACTTCGTGTCTTTTTTTAAAAATTTTTTTAAAAATAAAAAAAACAGTACACGGCACCTTTACCCATAAACCTGGCCCTTATTTTCAAGGGCCATCCCAAAACTAATTCGAAACAGAATTCCTTTTCAAAATAAAACATTGCTATACACATGATAGTAGACCATTATTTAAACATATGGACCATTGTACTGTAAACAATGGAGAACGAAGACCTATTGTCTTTGTTATTTTCAACATCCCATGTAACATTTATATAGCTGAGGTCCGAGTGGAATGTGGAAAAAACAGAAATTTGGTACAAAAAGATTAGTTGATTATCGTAAAGAGTTTATTTAATATTGTACCCAAAAAAGTAATATGGTGTTACAAAGAATGGCAACCCAGTTATACTATTATGCAAGAAAAGTTCAATTTCCTTAAATTTATTGAAGGTATCCCGGATGATGAAAAATGAAATTGTATCCGATGTAACAATCCCACATCTTGTAGTATTTGATGATATGTTAGGAGAAAAGATGAAGAAAAAATAAAATTGTGGTTTACAAGAAAAGGTCATCATAGAAATTCAAGTGTAATATATATTACACAAAATATGTTTCAACAAAATAAATCGAGTAGAACTATAAGTCTTAATTCTCGTTACATGATTTTATTTAGAAATGAACGTGATGGGTTACAAATTAAAACATTATCACGTCAAATGCAAAGTCCACACTTAATTTCAGCCTACAATGATGCTACTTCTCAGGAACATGGTTATTTGTTAATTGATTTTCAATCAAGAATTAAAAAACAATTCCGTTTAAGAAGTGACATTTTTCATCGTTGGATTACAGATAAGGATGCTAGAGGACCTACTATTTATTCTCCAATATAGTAATATAGATATCAGTATTGTACTTTCTACCAAGGTGGTAACATGGCTTTCCCATACACATCAGGAAATATTATTCATGCTTTAAGAAATTTGAGTGATGAACAACATAAACTTACAAGAGAAATAATATTGAAATCTGGGTTAAAAGAGATATTGAAATGGTTTTCAGTAGCTGCTCAAAATATAGTTGAAAATAAAATAAAATTAACAAAACAAACAGTGCGTTTTATAGAAAAAAATAAAAAAGATGTTAAACAATTAGCGGATCCTACAGTTGATGATAATACAAAGAAAAAAATAATATTAAAACCTGGTGGAGGAGGATTTTTAGGTGGTGTAATTATTAGAAGTTTACTTCGTTGGACAGGTACAAAAAACGTGAAAAATAGAAAACTAACCAAAAAACAAACTAAAAAGAAAACAATTAAAAAAACAAAAGAAAACACGAAATAAAAAATCTCAAAAGAAAACAACTAAAAAGAAAACAACTAAAAAGCAAAATGAATCTTCAAGATTTTCTTCAATGTCTAGTATGTCTACAAATCCTAGTCCTGTTAATTCACGTAGATCTATATCACCGTTTCATACACCCTCATCGAGTGGGAAACCTCAGTTCACATCGACACCTATTTCCATTAGAATCACCACAATTACCATTTACACCAACTTCTAGCAAATCTGGATCATCATACAATACATCTTTTCCCAGTAATTCGGGTTCATTTGAGAGACAGCCTCCAAAAAAAAAAGAAGTATAAGTATGGCCCTGAAATTGAAAATTGGTTTAGACTTGTTAATAACAACAAAAGAACATGAAAAACTGTTACAGGAATATAATGCATTGGATGAACATCCAATAGCTAG
This sequence comes from Conchocele bisecta, assembly GCA_029237695.1. NCBI lineage: Eukaryota > Metazoa > Mollusca > Bivalvia > Lucinida > Thyasiridae > Conchocele > Conchocele bisecta. The sequence continues at coordinate 69,591,434 of CM055277.1, forward strand.
GTTTTCACCGTTAAGAACACCTTTGAGATCTCCTAAAACCAAAGAAACTGTCAGAAACAAACTTATTCAAAAAGAAAAGGAAATAAACATCTAAAAGATTTTGCGTTTAAAATCCAGAATTAAGAGTAAAAATTAAAAGCTACTTAGCTGTATAAAATACAGTTATTAATTAATTTTGTGTCATTCAATATAAAGTATTGTTAGTATAAAGATGGGTAAGGTCAAGAATAAAACCAGTAAAAATAAACCATTAATTAAAGAACATGGTGGTATGCTTTTGGCTATAGCTAATGAACCTAAAAAATATCGTGAAAAATTAATAAAAAATGCACCAAATCATATAATTAAGTGTATTTGCGAATGTTGTCACAATCTCTTAAAAGGCAATGTCACACTTACATCTGATCAGAAACATAAATTGTATCCTAAGCGTAAACATCTCAGACAACTTGTATCAAAATCAATTTAACAATTAAGAAAAAGAAAAATATTATAAATCAGACAGGAGGTATTTTACCATTTTTACTTCCATTTAATAGGTAAAGCTATTCTAGGTGGTGCACTTGGTGTTGGTGCACGAGCAGGTATTCGAGCTCTAGTTAAATAATGGCAGTCCGAAAAATGGCACTTGTTCCTTTTCATTTACTGGAAGAAATGAATAAATGGAAAATAGAACAAAGTCAAAAACCTCAACTTTCACCGGATCCACAAATTGCAAATACAGCTAAACTTCAAAAAAATTTATCTAACCTTTTAGAAAGAACAGATTTATCGGAAAGTGAAAAGGTAAGACAGCACGGAGAAACATTACATAAATCTCAGGAATCATTTAAAAAAGTTTTAGAACCTCAACATGTTACAATAAATGAAAGTACAAAAAGACCACTTAATGATAGGATTTTACAAAGTATACCAAAAACAATGCAAAGAAAGGCAGAACTTCTTTTAAGCATGCTGAAAGATAATCCAAAAATCAGTTGGGATGAAAATGGTTTAGTAACATATAAAGGAAAACTTATAAGGGGATCAAATATTATTGATTTAGTTAATGACACTTTACGTCAAAGAAAAGGATCTAACCCCAGAGGCTGGGAGACATTCAGTACAGCTTGACAGGAACTCAATATACCACAAGACGTAGTTGGTAATAGACAACGATGGAACTGGATGCATAAATATCAAACTGATACATCTGACATTGAGTTGGATTCAATATTTAGTACACCTAAAACAGTAATGAAACATCGTAAAACACCAAAATCAAAAAAATATATTATGATCCAAAAAGTTCAATTGCCTACACAAGTGCAAAACACTTGTATGATTCAATTAAACGAATAAACACATTTTCAGATGTTAGATTAAAACATATACAAGAATGGTTGAGCAGACAGAAAACATATACACTTCATAAACAAATTCAAAGACGTTTTACACGTCGTAAGACAATAGTAGGTGGTATCGATCAACAATGGCAGGCTGATTTGGCAGATATGCAACAATTCTCAGGTGAAAATGAGAATCAAAGATATCTATTGTGTGTAATAGATGTATTTTCAAAATATGCATGGGTCATACCCTTCCTAACAAAACGAAAACATTGATTAACGCGTTTTGATTTGATACTAAAGACATCAAAAGAAAGCCACGGTCTTTACAAAGTGATAAAGGAACGGTAATTTTAAAAATAAAGAATTTCAACATTTCTTGAAATCTAAGCACTTTCATTTTTTCACAACCGAAAACCCTGAAACTAAAGCAAGTATAGTTGAACGATTTCAAAGAACTTTAAAAACACGTATGTGGAAAATATTTCACATATCACCAAACTAGAAAATATATTGATATTTTACAAAATATTGTTGATGGATACAACCGAACATACCATCGTAGTATTAAGAGGACCCCAATTTTCTGTCAATACCTCAAATGAAATTGAGGTTACACATGCATTGTATGGAATGAAACAAGCTATTCCAGCCAAAAAACAATTACATGTCGGTGATTTTAGTTCGTATTAATAAAACAAAACGCACATTTGAAAAGGGTTATCTACCAAACTGGACGAAAGAATATTTAAAATATTTCATATTAATAAAAGTTTACACCAACTTATAAAATTGAAGATCTTGATGGTGAAAAAATAATGGGTACTTTTACGGAAAGGAAATTCAAGGTAGATGATGTATATATGAAATTGAATCAGTTCTTGCTCGACGTACAAGACGTGTAGGTAATAAAACAATCAAGGAAACTAATGTTCATTGGATGGGTTATCCGTCAAAGTTTGATAGCTGGATTTCGTCATCAAACATAATATGAATGAACAAGATATAATTGAAAACGGAAAAATAGAAAAACAAGAGTTTTCATTTTGTGGTAAACGAATACAAAAATCAATTTCAATATATTTCTCAAGTAGTTTATAATATATGCAATTGTTGCAACAGCCATCATTCATTTAAGTATCCAAAGTCCTAATCGTGAATTGTGGCTCGTTCTTTTAAGTAGTTCTCTTGGATACATTTTACGAAGTCCTGGGTCAAAAATTTATTTAGCAAAAAACCACAGACAGGCTTCGATTTTACAGACGGTAAAAAATGAATTCATTTTACGTAACCTTACTGAGTGATAGTTCTATGGATATTTATCCATCAAATATACAATGTTGTTTTAAAGTTAAATTACCTCGAACAGTTCGCATCGATAAAGAAAACTGGGAAATAGCATTAGCTGAATTAATTATTCCTTCACAGTTTTTAAATATTACCAAAGACGAAAACAGAATTTAATATTATAACAAAAGATTTATCTTTCTTACTCGGACGTTTCAGAAATAAAAAATAAAAAATTTGATATAAATGAGATAGGCTTTGGTGAAGATGGTACTCCGAATAAATGGATTATCAAATTTAATTTTCAACCTGGATCCTATTCATCAATAGCTCATGTATTGGAAACAATTGATAATATCATTCAAGATTCTTTTGGCGATATTTTAAAAAAAAAACAAGCAAGCGATTAACGTTTCATATTCTCCGGGTATGAAACGTCCAACATTTTATTAGTTTCCATAAAATTCGCAAAACAGGAATTAAATTTAACCCTACATTGTTTTTAAAGTTAGGTGGAGATCCAAAGTTAGTAAACGATACATTTTTTTCAAGCAGTAATGCAAATGATTTTTTTCCACATTTGTCAAATTTGAATGAGGGGTTTAATCATTTGTTTATTTACTCTGATATTGTTGAATATTCGATTGTAGGACATATTCAAGCTCCGATTTTAAGAGTTGTACCATTCAAAACATCAAATTCAATTGAAAATGATATAGGTAGTCAACATATTAACCATGAATTTTTAAACATTACATTATATGCCTATATCAAAATCTGAATTTGATACAATTCATATAAATATAAGAGGAGATTCTGGCAATCCTGTTCATTTTGTTCTTGGAAAGTCTATGGTGAAGTTACATTTTAGGAAAAGAAAAATAGATTGAAAATGCATCCTGTATATCGAGGAGTTACACGTCAGTATGGGGCAGGTTTAGGATCCTTGTTCAAATCTGCAATTAGAACCGTTTCTCCAATTATAAAACCAATAATAAAAACTGGAGTAAATTCTTTTAAAAATGAAGGAATGAAACAAGGAATAGGTTTAGCTCAAGATATTTTTCTTCAACACAAAAATCCAAAGGATGAAATTATTTCACGAGGTAAACAAACAATGAATTCACTAGGAAAATCATTTTTGAAGAAATTAGGTATAAAAACAAAGAAAAATAAAAGGAAACATCAGTCGCGTTCATACATCGTAGAGTTAAGGTCCATAAATCAAGTAACAATCAAAAAGGTATAAAAAGGAGAAAAATATCTAACAGAAATTTAGATATTTTTGACTAAAATAAAAAATGATGCAAACGGTTCTTGTGAATGTAGTAAGACTGAGTTGGATGTTCAATCAGTACCTCCAACCATGACTGCTATGCATGAAAGTCAATGGATTGAACATTTTCCGATTTCCTCTCTCAACAATAATGCTCCAATAGAATTTGTAATTCCACCACAAACAGATAAATGGACAGATTTATCTCAATCTTACATGTATTTGAAATTGAAAATTTTAAAAATAAGATAATACTACATTAGACCCCGATAATAATATTGCTCCAGTTAACAATTTCTTTCATAGTATCTTCAGTAATATTGATTTATATCTAAACAATAAACTGATAACAAATAATTCTGATACATATCCTTTTCGGGCATATTTTAGAAAATCTTTTGTCATATAACGCTGAATGTAAATCAACACAATTAGCGGCTAGTGAAATGTGGTTGAAAGATACCGCCGGTAAATATGAGATTGTTGACATTGCAGGTGAAAATGCAGGTCTTAATAAGAGGAATTCATTTATTTCGGGGAGTAAAGTAATCGAACTTCAAGCACGATTGCATTTGGATGATTTATTTTTACAAGAAAAATATTTACCCAATGGAATTGAAATTAGAATAAGACTCAATAGAGCATCGTCAAAGTTTGTTTAATAGGCGGCACTGGCGCACCAGAGACAAAAATAGATTTTGAAAATGTTAGTTTCAATGTAAGAACTGTTGAGCTATTACCTACTGTGTCCAATGACATGAACAGACTCATAGCTCAAAAGAATATGAAAATTCCTATACGTAGAGTAGAAGTCAAAACATTCACAATTGCAACTGGAATGCGCTCAAAAATAGAAGATCATCTTTTTCAGGGGCAATTACCGAAACGGATATTCATTGGTATGGTTGATAATGCTAGTTTCAATGGGGAATACGCAAAAAATCCATTCAATTTTCATCATTTTAATCTATCAAAAATTGATGTAAATTGTAATGGTCATGGTATTTTCAACCGTCCATTTGAGCCGGATTTTGAACATAAATTATATCTTAAATCATACATGTTCTTTGTATCAAGCTGTGTCTTCACTAGGTCAAAACAAATCATTTGATATTACTAGAGATGAATATGTAAATGGATATTGTTTGTGGGGATATGACTTGACACCTGACCAGGGCAGTGAAGAGGGACACCTACACCCTATAAGAACTGGAAATCTACGCCTTGAGCTTCAGTTTGCCAGAGCACTTGAAAAAGTCATCAATGTCATAGTGTTCTCAGAGTTTGATAACCAGATTGAAATAAATAGTCTTCGTGAAGTGATCACCGACTATTAATATTGGACAATATGAACAAAACAAATCAAATCCAAAAGTAACGTATTGTGAAATCAACATCCAAAGATGGAAACCATCGAATTACAGTATATTCTGGATCGATAAATATGGCTGAAGAGATTAAACGGAATAGTATGCCCAAAAGACAAGCTACCAAATCACAGACCATTAGACGTCCAAGCGTACATAATCAACACGGATAATTCTGATCAACCTGGAAAACATTGGGTAACTATTGTATTTGATCAGAAGAATGAAGCCATCTACTTTGACTCCTATGGATTACCACCACTACACGCAGAAATATTGTCTTTCTTGATAAACAATTCTACGAAATGGACATTTAACAAACAGAGATTACAAAGTGTATTCAGTACAACATGTGGAAAATACTGTGTGTTTGTGTTGTTTGCGATTGCAAGAGGAAATACTCTGCGTCTCTGTATTCAACAAACATTCAGTTCATCAAATTACTTCAAGAATGATAGGACTATAACGATCTGGTTCAAACATCACTTCGGAACACTCTACGAAGGACCTCAGCAAAGTTCAACATCTGTCGGGTGTCAATGTTGTAAACCACAGCAATATCATCATGCCATGTCTTTGCATTTTCCAAAATTACTTCATGTTGCAAATATGTTAACATAATATTGCATGTACTTTTGTCTGATCTATCATTCCATGTTGTAAATATGTTGTTGTTCAATAAAATATTGTTAAAACTTTACATATCTCGTATTCAATTTTTCCCACTATAAATTGAAAAATACCAATATATTGATTTACAATCAATATTTATTTTCATTAACTTTTGTCAATATTAGAGTTGTCAGAAGTGGATGAAAAATATTTCTAGGATATTTCATATGTATTTGATAATATTGGAGTTGTCAAAAATATTTGAAAATTATATACAGATAACAGCAAGGTATACTAAATGTTGTTTTCAAGGTGAATACTATGGCGTAATACAGAAGTGTTTCCACCCCCGGATAAAATTCACGAATCATCAAAATGGTTCAGGGGTGTCACTATGGCACGGTTTTATACTGTAATACAAGAAGTTTCCACCCCCGGATAAAATTCACGAATCATCAAAATGGTTCAGGGGTGTCACTATGGCACGGTTTTATACTGTAATACAAGAAGTTCCCACCCCTTGATAATGGGAGTAATAAGGGGTGTCATCTATGGCATGGTTTTTTAACATGTGTTTTTTACATAGACAACCGGTGCGAGGGTAAATTCCGTCTATGTAAAAAACACATGTTAAAAAACCATGCCATAGTGACACCCATTACTACTTCTATAATTATTTACAATACATGTACTCATAGTTGATTGTAAACAAGGAGTGTAACCTATACATTCATGTTGTTAAACTGCTTGTAACTCATTTATTGTTTGTATATGACTATGTATGGAAATAAAAAACTTAAAACTGATAAACCGATGTAGCGGGCTTTCGGGTTCAAGGTTTAATGCAATTTCCATTTTCAGACCTGCAGGGAAAGTCGATCCTCTTTGACACGGTGTTCAACGAGAGCCGCTATACGTGGTCTTGGGACACGCCCGTATTCCTCTCCCAGGTCGCGGGGGGTAAGTCCGCCTACCGTTCACTGTACTCCAGTTTCATCATATTTATTCTATTGTATTTGTAATGTACACGTATATAATGACGGATTATAGCTACATTATTTGCCGGATTCATATTTTCACACTTTTTACTGTTATTACAATCAGTGTAGACTCAGATCGGACTGCACAGATGTGCAGTCTGATCTGGGTCTTCTCTGTTGGCAAAACTCACATGTTGTGCTATTCAGTAAGAAATAATTCCAGCAAAAAAATATTTACACAATTCCCTAACATTTGATTGGCCCGTAACAAGTCTTTGTCCAAAATTTATATCCCAGTAAACTCCCACGCGGAACTACTTTCCGTAACCGTGAGGCACAATTAAAATAATTCTTAAGAAAACGGAAAATAAACACATTTTCTTGATGAATTTATTTCAAATGCTGGAATTATAAGGAATGAATGGCCTTTTTGTTGAATTTATCGGGGATATACACTTGGAAAAGTCGCGGGAGTACTGGACGAGGCCTTCCGGCCTTCGTCCAGTATTCCCGCGACTTTTCCTAGTTTATACCCCATAAATTCCACAAAAAGGCCATTTATTCCTATAGTAAACGCTGAAAATACAGCATAGGACCGGACCTCTATAAATAGATTTACAAAGGGACGATCCCCCATTATGCTTGTGAAAACAAAAATAAAATAGAAATATATTTTTTTGTCATTATTATAATGACTAGTTTTTGTTTATCATTCAACCGTAATGACGATTTTTGATATCCCAAAACTCAGAATACAGTTGCTGTGGATACACACATACATGTATACGTATGGAAAGCCGATACATTTTCAATATTACATGTACATGAACATCACAGTTCATCTGTTTATTCCCGTTTTGATATTTAAAATTGCTTTAATTGCTATTAAATTGAATGTTTACTGGCATTCGGAACATATCGATGCATAATTCATAGCCCTCTGCACACCTGTGTTGCGCGATTGCTCGTTCGCGTGTGAACATTCCCATGCACGGTGAGATGATACATATCAGTGCCAGACTAATTAGAAATATTGATCCTGTAAACATGTTTAAATCGTCACGTAAATCGGTGGTTATTTACGGAGCTCCTCACGGGGACGTAGAATTCTTTTCTTTAATTAATTCGTTCCCACGAAATAACAATTCGTTCCCACGAAATAACAATTCGTTCACACGAAGTAACAATTCGTTCCCTCAATTTAACAATTCGATCCCACGAATTAAAAATTCGATCCCACGGGATCGAATTCTTATATCGTGGGAACGAATTGTTATATCGTGGGAAAGAATTGTTAATTCGAGGGAACGAATTGTTAAATTAAGCGAACGATTTGTCATTTCGTGGGAACGAATTGTTAATTCGAGGGAACGAATTGTTATATCGTGGGAAAGAATTGTTAATTCGTGGGAACGAATTGTTAAATTGAGGGAACGAATTGTTATTTCGTGGGAACGAATTAATAAAAAAAAGAATTATACGTCCCTGCGGGCCGACGTACTCACTTACACATTGACTGCAGTCGTGTAATATGATACATACATGTTGTACACACTGTTATAATTCCAGCACAAAAATATTTACGCAATTCCATAACATTTGATTGGTCCGTAGCAAGTCTCTGTCCAAAAATTATATCCCAGTAAACTCCCATGCCGAACTACTTTCCGTAACAGTCAGGCGCAGTTAAAATAATTCTTAAGAAAACGGAAAATAAACACATTTTCTTGATGAATTTATTTAAAATGCTGGAATTATAAGGAATGAATGGCCTTTTTGTTGAATTTATCGGGGATATAAACTTGGAAAAGTCGCGGGAATACTGGACGAGGCCTTCCGGCCTTCGTCCAGTATTCCCGCGACTTTTCCAAGTTTATACCCCGATAAATTCCACAAAAAGGCCATTCATTCCTATAATAACAATTTAAAAGCCCATTTTATGCGATACATAACAGTATACCCTTTCCATTGTTTCAAATAAAACTTAAAATAAAACTTACTAAAAACGTTTGGAAAACAATTAAATCATGTCCGTGAGACGATTCTGAAAATATTCAATCTGGGGTTGTTTTTAGAACGTTCTAATAACATGTTAAAAATAAATACTATCAGGAAATGTGCGTTAGTTATGCGAGATATATACAGACACTATATTATTCTTATCAACTGTATATTATCCGCGACACAAGGCCAAAACAAAAAAATTGTTTGTTTCCGCTAACACCTGGAAAAAAAATAGGGTAGGTAGGTAGGCGAAACTTTTTTTTTATCGAATTTTTTTTTCCATTCACGACGCACTTTTTGTACTGAATATGTTAACCCACTATGGGTTAGTGAAATATACTGTTTTTATCAAAAAAATAGGGAAAAAATAGGGTCGGTCGGGTTAGTGGAAACAAACACTTTTTTTTACGCCTAATGACATCTAAACACGGCTCCTTTTAACTGTTTTAATATCCACTAAAGGGCCCCTGGGTGTAATGCTACTTTCTGTCTCATGATATCAGGTCGATAATACTGAAACATGGAACTCGCTATGGTGAAACTGAGAATATTTCATTTTAGAACCGTGTTGCTCCTGATCGGCCTGCGCATTCACGAAGTCTGATCAGAAACTACACAATGTGTCGGTTTCAGCTTTGTTAGATTTGCTTGTCATCTATTTATACATATTAAAGGTTTGAATAGCTATCGTGGTGTAGGTGTTATCAGATCGGCAGCTACACTTGGAAAATAATTCTTCAACCATTTAAGCACAACATACTTCTTCCCAATATTTGCAAACAGTGTAGATCCCGATGAGCCGGCTGGGAACGAGCCGTCTCATCGGAATCTACACAGTTTGTGAATGTTGTTTATGTAATTTATTAATAAAACGGACTAGAGCATAGTCGATGGCGCGCTATCACAATATACCCATACATTCTAAGTAGAAAAGGGGCAGATAATCCATGACCGTGTGTCGAATCATAAATATCTGTGTGCATCTAAACACCATAAGGAAGGCACACACCAAGTTTCAAGGTATTACAGTTACAATGTTTTATTTCTTACAAGGCCAACTTGAAAAATTCTAAGTTGAAAAGGGCGAGATAATCCATGAATGGGGGTCGAATCAGAATCGAAACTAACGTTTCGCATCTACACACCATAAGGAAGGCACACGCCAAGTTTCAATTCAATCCCTATTACGGTTAAAACGTTTTACTTTTTACAAGAAACGTGTCGGACGGACAATTTAGGTCGCAAAGGGGAGATAATCCATGTCCCAAGAATCGGATTTGAAATTGAAATTCATGTCCAGTATCTACGTTCCATTATAAAGAAAATCTATACAAATATTAACCATTAGAGCGCTACATACAACAATTGTCGTCTGCTGTTGCTTTTATATATTGCCTTAGTTCTCAATAAAAAAATGTTTTGACAGCACTTCGGAATCATTTTCAATGGAAATGATTTTGAAGTGCTTTCAAAGCATGTCATAAATTATTCTAAAGTGCTGTCAAAGCATGTTTTTGATGATAAAAATGGAAAATAGAAAATAAACAGCAGACGACAAAAAGTTAAGATAGCGGTGTAAGGTTAAGCTCCATCTATTAAGTTTATACAACTTATAAGGCAAATTTGCAAAGGGACACGCGTGACGAAAACAAACAATATACACATTTTTCTACAAAAAGTTGGTATAAATATTCCATTTCAATGACTTGGTTTGAGAGCGGTTTTGTCATGAAGGATAACATACATAATATGCATATACAACGGATATTACACATCACGCATTCATTGAATAAAACCCATTCGTCTGCAGTTTAAAAATATAGTTTGCAACACGCGGGTGCATGTAAAAGCGAAATTGAATTATGAATAAAATATATAACGTGGCGAAATACATTTAACATTATGTTTAAATATAGTTCAACCCTTAGAATGCTGCCAACAAAAATTGTCGTCTGCTGCTATTTAATATTTCGTCTTCTTTCCCAATAAAAAGATGTTTCGACAACACTTTTGAATCATTTCCAATGGAAATGATTCTAATGTGTTGTCAAATTATATTTTTGATGAGGAAAATGACAAAATAAACAGCAGACGAAAATGTTTAATTCAGCTGTGTAAGGGTATCAGGATTTTTATTTGTTTTTAATAAAAACGTGTTTTTATCATGGCCCTGTGTAAAGTGGTTTAAGTGAAGATACATGACGATACTATAATGGCTGGGTTATTTCTATTTTCACCCATATCGGTACATAACTACATTGAATGCGATTTCCTATTTTGTTGCGTTCAACAAGATAGAAAATCTGATACTCATGTACCGATATCTGTGAAAATTGAAACTACCCAACAGTAAAACAATTTTTTTTTTATGTTTTTTTTTTAAATCCTGAACCCCCCCCCCCCCCCCCCCCCCCCCGCCCCCCCCCCCCCCCCCCCCACCCCCCCCCCCCCCCCCCCCCCCACAAGTTTCAGCGGTCCTGGTATCGTCACAAATCGTCAATTAAACCCCTTTACGTTTTTTATTGTTTATGATATTTTTTTCAAAAAAATCCTGATATGCCCCTTTAACCCTTTGAACCCGAAAGCCCGCGATATCGGTTTATGCAAACAGTGCAGATCCAGATGAGCCGGCTCGTAACGAGCCATCTCATCAGGATCTGCACTGTTTGAAAGTATATTTTTCATATTTTTGTGGCCATTGGATTGGTCGGAACATTAGCATATCACAGTCCATTCCAGTTCCTTAGGGTTGAAAGGGTTAATAATTTAAATGTAATGTTCACAGTTACCATTGATATGTTAGAGGTATACTTATACTCTGTTTCTATGTTGTTTTCAGAAGTTCGTAAGTACATGCAACGTCTGAATGGGTATGTGGAAGTAAGGGCTCTTCTTAATGAAGTTAGCCCCCTTCTTCCACTGGCCCCTCCAGTTCCTACATATTCCGAATAACCCTTAAACGCCGAAACAAATTTGTCGTCTGCTGATCTTCATAATCGTCGTGTTTCTCCATTGGATGTGATTCTCATGTCCTGACAAACATGTTTTTATTTAGAAAATTAGACAAAACAGCAGACGATTATTGTCTGTTTCACAAAAGCTGCCCAAATTTTACGGCTATATAAACAATTCAAAAACAAGATTTCTTTTGATAATATTAAATTAAAGGAAAAATTAAGAATAAGCCTTCTTTTTATTTCCTGAAATTTAGTCAAATATTGATTTTATTGCGAAAAAACAATTTCCCCATGTTAAATCCCTATAGACATCTTCACTCCGTGAAGATGTCTATGGGGATTTAACATGGGGATTTTTTTTTTAATTTTAGAAATACTGGACCGATTTTTAAAATTTAACTTTTGTTTTCTTAGTTAGATCATATCCAAGCTATCTAGTCAGGTTTCGGAGTCAATTTACAATTTTTTTCGTTTTTTGACTCCTCCCACACTTCCTTACCACTTTTTCCCCCATGTTAAATTCCCATAGACAAATCAATTTTTCGTAATAAAATCAATATTTGACCGAATTTCACGAAATAAAAAGAAGGCTCGTTCTTAAATTTTCCTTTAATTTAATATTATCGAAAATAATATTGTTTTTGAATTGTCTATATGGCCGTAAAATTTGGGCAGCTTTCGTGAAACAGACAGTAAATGTAATTGTGGCTGTGGCTGGAGAAATTGTGTTTATGGGATTTGTGACCAGTGTAGCTCCTGAGTAAATAGCACGCGCGTGCAGCTTGATCACCATATTGTTTATTAGTAGCATGACGGGTGTTTCATTGATGGAATAGCGAACAGTGCAGATCCTGAGCAGACTGTGCGGATGCACAGGCTGATCTGGTTCTGTACTGGTCGCAAAACCAATAAGCGCCATTTATCCAGTCACAGCCACAATTCAGCGCCGCAAGGGTTAATTAATCCATGGTGTGTTGTTGTAACCATAGTAACAATGCTTTATCACAGTGTCATCACAGTTTGATTAAGCCAATGGAACTGGATTCGACATTCATGCAACTATGACGTCATAACTTTTTTCGAAAAATCCGAGTATGTATTTTTAGATATAACTCACAGGGAAGTCTCGTGAAAATGACGTTAGATTGGGGCGTCAGTGGAAAGGTCAGGAGCATAATAAAGCAATACTATATCCTACCTACGTATCCGGTAAAAACAAACAAGGCCTTGAACAAAATGAAGGACAGTTTATGTTAAAATATTCCTCAACCCTTTGCAGGATTGAGGAAATTGTTAGCATAAATTTAGATTTTAGCCAGCAAACATTAGAAAAACAAGAAAATACTACTCTTATTAAACTTATGAAGTGGACATACATGAAAGCATTTAATACTTGAACAAGTTCTCCAATCAGTTTTCATATTATTTCGCCAGTAAAAAGTGTAAAATAGCATACACAGTATAGTATGGTTTTTTTTCACAGAACCACTTTCCAAACACACCCGCACGCGGACGATTAACAGAGAAAGAACTTGCTATGGCCTTAAATAACAACAACAAAAATCGAATTATTGATGTCAATAAATCGAATTATTGATATCAATACATGCTAAATGCTCGTTAATGCGTTGATTTACTATTTATTCATGTATCTATATTACTAATTGAATTTATTACCCTCAATAAATTAACTGTTGATGATATCAAAAATGGAATTATTGACATGAAAAATAATACCGAACAAATAGCAAAAATGGCGCACATAAACGAATAAGTCCAACTACATCGACATTGCCAAACTGTGTTGACATTGCTACCCCAACCCAATCTGCGTAATTTCATGAAATACATTTACAAAATTTACAATATTTTCCGTAAATGGCTTCAAAAGTTGACAAACATTTCAGAGTACATGCGGAATATAATTCCGCATGTACTCTGAAAATGTTGTCAACTTTTGACTTTATTTCTAAAAAATATCATAAATTTCGTAAAAGTATTTAATGAAATTACGCAGATGTGTGAAGGAAAAAAATCGCATGGCGTCTCTATTATGTGCCAGTCTAGACTTTGTGGTTTGCTGCCTTATCAAATATGAGACACGTCATTTGAGTTTGTACCAAAAAGATTCTTTATATAAAAAAATATATTTACAGAAACTGTGATATTTTCTGCATATGACGCCGCAAGTTGATGACAATTATATTATGCATTTGCTCTGAACATTTCGTCAACTTTCAACGTCATCTACGGACTCTATCGTAAATTAAGTAAACATATTTTCACGAGATATCGCACATCTTAGGTACAAAATCACACGGTATGTCTCATGAGACACGCCATGCGATTTTGTACCTACCTTCGCGATATTTCATGAAATATGATATAGTTCCCGCAAATGACGTCGGAAGCTGACACCAAACTTCAAAGTACAATGCTGTCAACTTTTGACTTCATTTATGGAAAATTTGTTAAATTTTGTAAATTTATTTCATGAAATAACGCAGCTGTCAGAAGGTACAAAATCGCATCGGACATCTGCGTAATTTCATGAAATACGTTTACAAAATTTACAATATTTTCCGTAAATGGCCTCAAAAGTTGACAAACATTTCAGAGTACATGCGGAATATAATTCCGCATGTATTCTGACATTTTTGTCAACTTTTGACTTTATTTCTAAAAAAATATTGTAAATTTCGTAAACGTATTTAATGAAATTACGCAGATGTGTGAAGGTACAAAATCGCATGGCGTGTCTCATATGATAATTTTCCGAAACTAATCGGATTTTCTGTCTGTCTCCCATTTATAATACCGGTCCAAACGCTTCCAAATGTTATTGGCTGGTGCGGTACGGTATCCATTGTATCAATGTATCAATGTATGTCACCGCCCTTAACCATGGTTGTGACGGTGTAACTCCACCCCCCCCCCCCCCCCCCACACACACACACACACCACCACATATACCCATGGTTCCACAGGTTGAAGACTCGGACCTATGACATAAAAACATGTTCATTAAACAAATCTCATTATCCCACCAACATTGTGTCGTACTATACGTATAAAAAATCACATTACCCCACCAGTTACGTTACGTTATCTATAGATATATAATAACGTAATGTAACTTGTGGGGTAATGTGATTTTTTAATGCTGTGGTCCGAGGGAACTGTTTGAACCCAAGGCCGCAGGCCGCGGGTTCAAACAGTTTCCGAGGGCCACAGCAAACAGTTCCCGAGGGCCACAGCAAACGTTTGCACACGACTGGACATGATCAAACGTTATTGCTACATTTCCAACAAAAAACTGATGTAATTTGAGCATTATATTCAGTATTTTCAGTACTTTTATAAATCGTCCCATTCACGTAGATAAATTTCGGTATTCATGAACGTCATGAACGTCATGAAGTAGTGACGTCATGAAGGCACTTCCGCGTAGTGACGTCATGAAGGCACTTGGTCGACGCGCGGCCCCGGAATGAGCATTGCCTAAAGCCATATGCAAACAGCACGCGCTATATATGTGCAAACAACGGAAATCATGTAACAATAAATGATTATATCTGTATAGCGGGCACTCGTAATTTTTAGAACTGGTTGAATAGTGACACAATTGTGCACATATTTAATTCTATTAAGAATAGTTTGCGCCTACTGAGTGGGCATGTACCTTTAACGTAACGTATGGTACGATACCAGGTGGGTGGGGTAATGTGACTTTTATTTATTGGGCATTAATGTAACGTATGGTACGATACCAGGTGGGTGGGGTAATGGTACGTTTATTTAATGGGCATTAACGCAACGTATGGTACGATACCAGGTGGGTGGGGTAATGAGACTTATTTTAATGGGCATTAACGTAACGTATGGTACATATCAGGTGGGTGGGGTAATGAGACTTATTGTAATGGGCATTAACGTAACGTATGGTACGATATCAGGTGGGTTGGATAATGGGACTGTTATGTTAATGGGCATGAACGTAACGTATGGTACGATACCAGGTGGGTGGGGTAATCGTATATTTTAATGGGCATTTTTTATGTCACAGGTGCGAGTCTTCGACATGTGCACGGCTACCCAACCACCCCACACCCCTATCTCCACACCAATGCTCCCCCTATCTCAACTAATGCTTATCCCGTGCATGCTGGTGGCTGTTCATTGCTGATTGTAATAATACATACTGCTTGGCTCATCTAACTTACTACTGCCCAATGTGGACCCAGATCAGACTGTGCAGGGGCGGATCCAGCATTTGGGGAACGAGGGGTTGTCTGGTTGCGAAGGTAACTCTTGCAATCTACTCCCGTAGCTAGCTACGGACGGTACGGGAGTAATTGCAAGAGTTCGCAACTAGGGTGTTGTCCTATTTTCGAGCTCTTCGAAATGCACTTTCCTGTGTGTTACGGCATTTAAATTCAGACTCCAACTGGTGGTAAACTGTGATCTATGTAAATTCCGTGGCTGAACGGGCGGGGGGGGATGCAACCCCGGACCCCCCCCCCCCCCTCCAGGTCCGCCTCTGGTGACGCACAACGTAGTGGTAAAAAAAGTATTTTACCAAAGTATGTGGAATGCTGCCGCGTGAAAACAATCGGTTCTAATAAAGTTTTTCGTGTGGCAATTCGAATGTTTATTTATTTTCATTTCATTTAACATACATACATTTCTATAAACAAATACTACTTGCATTACGTTAAACCATTTGACTATCTGAAGAAATCTTTTTTTCGTAATACCATTTTGACAAACGTTCACAAAAATAAAAAGAAGACCCATGCTTAAATTCTTAAATTTTGCTAAAATTTAATATTGTAGAAATGAAATTACGTTTTTACATTGTGCATGAAGCCGTAAAATCTGAACAGCTTTCATGAAACAGACAGTCGTCGTTTTGTTTCGACGACAATAACTCTTAACTTAGTGACTGAATGGTAATAGTGTAGGCTCTGATCATATGTGTAGGATGACCTGTATGGAAGGTAATATCCGCCATAATTATATTTGGCTTGATGCTTGCTGGCTGATGACATTCTAAGTTCTCTCCGTCTTATTACATTTCTATGTATGTGGCTTGATGCTTTATTTATTCGTACTGTTTCGATGCGTTTGTGTTGATTACAGTCTAAGTGGCTTGAAGCTTCATTGTTAGTGACATCCGGAGTTCCATTATTGATTATTGCATCGCTGTTTTGCTATGCGCTTTGCTAGCTCGCTAAGCCACGCCCATTGACAACAATAATTGAAACAGTAATTTGGGAACAACCATTATGACACCAGGTGCTCTGCTAAAACTTAAAATAGTTCTCTAAAATTATGTGATATGCAGGTACCTGTCCTACAATGCGTTGCTCTCTAAAGTATAGGTTAGAATACACCAAATGGTGCGAAATCGCCCAGGGTGCAACGGTAGTCTGGTATAAAAAAAATAGTGCGGGTGTTTTGAGGTCACAGACACCGTTTGCTTGCAAATCTTGATCCATTACTACCCAGTTTCACTTGAGGAACATTTTGGGGTGCCTTTAACACCAGTTTTCAGCATATTTGTAGCATTTAAAAGACAACACTGAACCTGTTGGTCACTTGATGTAAACGGAGTTTCCGTGGCCATAACATGTACACAATATTGGAGGATATGACAAGGTTGGATTTTTCTTTCTTAGGAGTAAGTGAACATATTGTTTAGTTCATGCAGAACCAGTACAGATTGGCTGCAGGTCATGTACAAGTGGGTCCCACAGCATCCATACGAATAGTGAAAGTAGGAGAGACTGGACTTATTGGATGGCATTCGGTTAAATTATATAGTAAAACTGTTTGGTGGTGTCTAACCTCTAAATTGGTTCCATGTCCCTAACGGTGTAGATGTAGATTGATGCCGCCTTTTCTGTTGCGCCATGTTTAGGTTAAAATACACCAAATAGTTTTAATGTATAATTTAACCGAATCCCAGAGAGTCTTTCCTACTTTCACTATTCGTACGGATGGTGTGGGACCAACCTCGTCATGTCACCAAATAGTGTTTACATTATTTGGCCACGGAAAATCTGGTTACATCTCGTGACCAACAGGCTCAGTGTTTTCTTTTAAATGCTTCAAATATACAGAAAACTGGTGTTAAAAACACCCCAATATGTTCCTCAAGTGAAACTGGGTAATGGATCAAGATTTGCAAGCAAACTGTGTCTGTGACCTTAAAACACCCGGACTATTTTTTATGCCGGTTTACTTTTGCATACTCAATTTCTCTAACCTTAAACCTAGAGTGCTACATGCCAGGTTATAATATAGGGAGACATGTTTTTCTTTATTCTTTCAATCTGACATTTTTCTGGCAAAATGAACATTGATTTACCATTACCAGACGTACTAATTGACATTATTATACTTTTTATATCAAAATGCCAGTTTGATATCAGGGGCGATAACCGTGTTTACTTAAAATGATAACGGAAGCAACTATTTAAATATAACTATATTATAGCCACAATAAAATGGCTATGATGATGTAATAAACACAATAGAATAATTCTGCACTATTATAATCATCAAATATAAACAGTCGTTAGTTCTATATGAAACAATGAATTTTGGTAAAAAATAAATAATTATTCCCTCAAAGTACGTAGCAATTTGGGTGAAATCGGCTACTGGAAGCTTTAGTCACGCTAAATCATCAGATATTCATGCGCGCGGGGTAGTCAAAAGTAGTACGTTAACAAAAAGTCCAGATTTGTTATGCCATAGACACTCTTTGCTTGCAGAAACCAGTCAATTGATGCACTAATCGACTTCAGAAGCATGTTCATGTACCATTTACACCAGTTTCAAGCATATGTCTTGGGATTATTTTGTAAGTCGGAACATGTTTGTCATGTGAGGCGGTTTCAATTCCGGCCGCTGACAATTTGCACCACCACCAGGGTGGTCACAGGAGATTGAATTTATCTTTCTTAACAATAATTAAACCTATATTTTAATCAGTGAATATCCAGAGCGGAATGGGAGCAGGTTATGGGAAAATAGGTCCCACGACATCCATACGAAAAATGAAAGAAGCAGAGAATAGCAAAATGTGTGGTCATTGATTAGTTTATATAGAAAAAATCAACGATGGTGGTGAACATGGAACATCGATGTTGAACAACTCAATACCACAGGTAGATAAACGCGACAGGGATGGTACATTGACTGCATATTGTCTAAATATGTTTAGAAACCACTAGAAGGTCGGAGAAATAAAAATTGCCATGGCAAACAAACACTCGCTTCTACAAGGCCTATTATTAGACGAATCAAAGGTCTTTAGATGCGACTTTATGTTCATGGCAATACTTATTTCCCTGATTTTCTACTGACTTCTAAACATAATTGTGGCTTTGATTGGAGAAATGGGGCTTATGGGAGATTGTGACCAGTGTAGCGATATCACACAGTTGTAGCCTGATAACGATCTGTGTTGCTTGTTAGAAGCATGGCGGCTGTTTAATTGATGGAATAGCGAATAGCGAATAGCGAACGGTGCAGATCCTGATCAGACTGTGCGGATGCACAGGCTGATCTGGATCTACACTGATACACGCAAAACCAATAAACCCCATTTCTCCAGTCACCGTCACAATTAGGAGATATGTAACCAGTTTCCGATCTAAATCCCTGTCACGAATGCCCATCTGTGCTCTATGCGTCTCTGATCCGGTTGTTCTGTTCTATAAGCCGATTATAGTTCGTCGTTTATGTGATTGAATATTGCATGACATGAAAGCTCACTAATTATGACTATGACTGGAGAAATGTGGCTTATGGGTTTAGCCACCAGTGTAGATCCCGATCAGCCCGTCCATTCACACAGTCTCTGAAATGGGGTTCATGGGTTCAGCCACCAGTGTGGATCCCGATCATCCCGTCCATTCTCACAGTCTGGTCCTATAAATGGGGTTCATGGGTTTAGCCACCAGTGTAGACCCAGATCAGCCCGTGCATAGCGCAGTCGAGACGGTTCAAATGAGTGGTGACAATATATACCTGCGTGTAGAATTTGTTTTTAAACTTTTTAGTAACAGCAATTCTGTATCCTCAACATGAAATGGCGATCAAAAGTATCACAGGTGTCAGAATTTACAAATATGTATTTCTATTTTCTTTATTTCTCAATGAAAGTCTATGGTGTTACCACTCATTTGAACCGTTTCGGCGAGACGGTTCAAATGAGTGGTAACAACATATACTTTATGCAGAAATAAAAGAAAACAATATTTTCTATTACTCTGGGTGGTATATTATGGTTTGAACACACTGCGTAAGCCTATGGTATGTAATAAACGTATACACGTATATGCTATGTTTACTATTATTCCAATGTGTTGTCTACTATAAGCAGGCTCCTGTCTCAATTGCATATTTATTACACTAGTACAGTATTGTTTTCTTAATACACTGTATTATTACATGTATATTTTATTAATAACATATATCCAATGTTTAATATCGTTACATTGTGTTACTTACCAGAAGCGCATGTACTCGGTGATGTAATATTATTTCAATACATTACTTAGGCAACCAGAAGCGCATTTACTTCGTGGTGTAATATTATTTCAATGTGTTACCTAGGCAACCAGAAGCGCATTTACTTCGTGGTGTAATATTATTTTTCAATGTTGTTTAACCTTAGGCAACCAGAACGCATTTACTTCGTGGTGTAATATTATTTCAATTTGTACCTAGGCAACCCAAAGCGCATTTTTACTTCGTGGTGTAATATTATTTCAATGTGTTACCTAGGCAACCAGAAGCGCATTTACTTCGTGGTGTAATATTATTTCAATGTGTTACCTAGGCAACCAGAAGCGCATGTACTCCGTGAAATACTAATATTTCAATGTGTTACCTAGGCAACCAGAATCGCATGTACTCGGTGATGTAATAGTACTTAAATGTGTTACCTAGGCAACCAGAAGCGCATGTACTCGGTGATGTAATAGTAGCTTAAATATGTTACATAGGAGGCAACCAGTCACGCATGTACTCGGTGATAGTTAATAGTACTTAAATATGTTACCTAGGCAACCAGCAGCGCATGTACTCGGTGATGTAATAGTACTTAAATATGTTACCTAGGCAACCAGCAGCGCATGTACTCGGTGATGTAATAGTACTTAAATATGTACATAGCAACCAGGCAGCGCATGTACTCGTGATGTTAAATAGTACTGTTACATATGTTACCTAGGCAACCAGAATCGCATGTACTCGGTGATGTAATAGTACTTAAATATGTTACCTAGGCAACCAGAAGCGCATGTACTCGGTCATGTAATAGTACTTAAATATGTTACCTAGGCAACCAGCAGCGCATGTACTCGGTGAAGTACCCCAGGGACATGAAGTGGCTGGCGGGGCTCAATGCGGGGGAGATGGACTCGTGGGTGTTCAACGAAATCAAGGTATATGGCTACATATACATGCATATAGGATTCTGGGGCCCGTTTCACTAAACTTCGTACGACTAAAATGTTCGTAAGTGCAGAATTATGAGTTCACATTAACAATGTTTACTTTGTAAACAATTATTGTATTTACAGTTATTGAGCATAGGCTGCATATGCAGCCTATGCTCAATAAATGTAAATCCATCAATTGAAATTTCCAGACGATCCTAAATTTGCACCTGCGAACATTTTAGTCGTACGAAGTTTAGTGAAACGCGCCCCAGGATCACTTGGTTTCCGAACGGCGTGACATCATGCTTGTAGATATGCTTACCATTTCATTTCTTTTAATATCTTTCCAAAGGACTGACGGAATGTTTAGGTGTGTGTTCAACGAAATCAATGTATGTGGGTACATATACGTGCTGGTGGCTGAGAACATGGGCTGTAGAAAACGTGTGAGCAGTGTAGGTCCTGATCATATTTGTACCGTTACAAACGAAGGATTGATAATAATTCATTCATTCATTCGGCTTATATTTAAGGGTGGGAATTGGCTCGAACACCTTCCATAACCGGTATTAATAAGACAACTGATAAGAAATTGCTTTTCGAGTTTATAAACAATGCACATGTTGGTCTGAGACTCCGCTGGTCGCACGTGTCACACGGCACTTTTAGGTTGTATTCGACCAGTCCAAAAACAACATTCGAATTTTCTACTCCACTTGCAGGTTCTATTCGACCAGTCGAAGACGGACGCGGCGTTGCGGTACAAGATGAACCAGGATAACATTCTCTTCTTCCTCCATCTCGGCGGCCTGGACCACAGCGGATACATCGTCCGCCCCAATTCCGAGTAAGCTAGCAATGTTCGTCCGCCTGTACGGGGAGATACGTATTGCCCTTACAGGAGGACATAGTACAGTGAAAAGTGTCATATTTCCAGACATTTAGCTTAAAAGTACATGCCCACTCAGTAGGCACAAACTGTTTATATCAGATACATCATCTGGGACATTTTCTTGCAAAATAAACATTCATTCACCATTACCCCACGTATTGATTGGCATTATTATGCATTCTATATCGGACGTAAATTATTTCTACACTGATATCATGGGCGATAACCGTATTTCCTTAAAATGTTAACGGGCATTACTATTTATTATCTGTATTTATTTTTTGATGTGCAATGATCATACTTTATAATATGTCGAAAATATTATGTGTTTAGGTGACGTATTTAGTTAGTATAAATAATTAAAAAATATCATGCCTCACCTCATTTGCATATGAAAATAGCCTGAATAGTGACACAATTACATACTTATTTAATTCTTATAAAAACAGTTTGTGCCTACCGAGTGGGCACGTACCTTTAACAAAGCAATTTTCAAATACCCATGTCATATAAATAATTATGCGAATTTTTCATCTCTATATAATGGGTACAGCTTTTTTCCGTATTTATTTTTAACCAGTTACATGTATATAATTAGAAGAAAATTATACCAAATTATTTATTTTGGCGGCCATTTTTAATTTATGTACATCACGTGGTCATTCCTATTTATAAATTTGACTATTATAAGTCCTTTTATAATGATATAGTGCACCATTTTACAGTTTCATCTAAGCTTCCTATGTTGAATGTAATGCAAATGTCGGTTAAAATCAGGTTGACAGGCTGATCAGGATATGCACAAGTCGCCATTCCGTCTATAACAACAAAATAGATCGATATCAGGCTCCATGAGTGTGTTATTTGATCGGGAGATACACTGGTAAAAAAATCCCATAAGCCCCATTTATCCAGTCACGGCCACATTTAAGGTTTATGGTGGCCATCTTTGATTTATGCCAAGTACTAGTCTACATGTTCCCCCTATTGTAGGTCATACCTGAGGCACATTTCCCTTGTGGACAGCGGCATCAAGACTCTCGTGGACATGTTCAACAACCACTACAACAACGACGGCAAGACGGCGTACGTCTTCACCTCCGACCACGGCATGACCGACTGGGGTGGGTATATATAGGCCAGGGGTGGGAGTGGGTGGTGGGGAGGGGTGGTGTAACGGGTATGGTGGATATGTTTAACTGCCACTATAACAACGACGACAAGACGGCCTACGTCTTCACCTCTGACCACGGCATGACCGACTGGGGTGGGTATATCGGGGGTGGGGTGGATGGTGGATTTGAGGATGGGTGGACATGTTTGACGGCGACTACAATAACGAAGGCAAGACGGCGTATGTCTTCAGCTCCGACCACGGCATGACCGACTGGGGTGGGTGTATATAGAGGTTGTGTGGGTGGTGGGGAGGGTGCGTTGACATGTTTGACGCCCACTATAACAACGACGGCAAGACGACATTCGTCTTCAACTCCGACCACGGCATGACTGCCTACGATGGCTATATATAGAGGTAGGGTCGGTGGTGGGGTGGGGTGGGGAGGGGTGGTGTGGGGTGGAGATATTTAACGTCCACTATAACAACGACGGCAAGACGGCTACGTTTTCACCTCTGACCACGACATCACCGACTGGGGTGGGTATATATAGAGGTGGGGGTGAGTGGTGGGGACGGGTGGGGTGGACATGTTTAACTGCCACTATAACAACGACGACGGCGTATGTCTTCACCTCCGACCACGGCATGACCGACTGGGGTGTGTATATATAGGGGTGGGGTGGGTGGTGGTGGGTGGTGTCGAGTGGTGGGGTGACCATGTTTGACGCCCACTATAACAACGACAGCAAGACGGCCTACGTGTTCACCTCCGACCATGGCATGACCGACTTTGGTGGGTATATATAGAGGTGGGGTGAGTGGTGGGGAGGGTGGTGTTGGAGGTGTGAGGTGACCATGTTTGACGCCCACTATAACTTCAACCGCAAGGCTTCGGCCTACGTGTTCACCTCCGACCACGGCATGACCGACTGAGGTGGGTACATGTATATAGGGGTGGGGTAGATGGTGGGGAGGGTGGTGGGAGGGGTGGAGTGGATATGTTTGACGCCCACTATAACAGCGACGGCAAGACTAAGTGTTGGCTAGCTTTGTGAATATTGCTTGGTCACATCCACCTAAGAAGTAGCTCAGTGAAGTAACTGTATTTCTGACAAATATTATAAGAGACTCTGTATTTTCCATCATTGGAGTCGAAAGTTGACAATGACTCATAGCTCATGCGAAATCAATATCGTCGAACAACGGCGATGCGATAAGGTCTGTAATTCCAGAGACGGGATAATATATCAGACTACAGTAGTGTGGTCACATCAGAAAATCTAACTTAACTCTTTGCATGCTGGGAAATTTGTGGGCTATAAATAGTTCAAAAATAGCAGATGACAATTCATTATATTTTCTTTTATTTCTCCTTATAAATGTCTTGAATATGTCTTGGAATTTCATTAGAATTGTGTCCGGAGGACACAATTATAATGAAATTTCAAAACATATTTACAGAGAGAAATAAAACATATACTCCTAATTCGTTTGGCGGATATTTTCGCCGCTAGCATGCAAAGAGTTAAAGCGAAGATATTTCTTATATGTTATGGTGGCTCGTTTACATTTCGCTTCATCGTTCCCTTACTTCGTCACGTAGAGACGAATATAATAACGGTAAATTTCGTCCCTTCGTTTCTACGGCGCGTTCTCATGTTTTTATTTTACAAAATGTATTTTAATTTCCGTTTATGACGTCGAAATTTCAGAGCAAATGCGGAATAGATTTCCACATTTGCAATGAAAATTTCGTAAACTTGGGACGTCATTTTCTTAAAATATCAAATGAAATGTTATAAATATGTTTCAGGAGATCACACATTTATTCTTACTGTCTGTTTCACGAAACCTGCCCAAATTGTACGGCTATATAAAATTCAAAAACAATATTTTGTTCGATAATATTAAATTAAAAGAAAATATAAGAATGAGCCTTCTTTTTATTTCGTGAAAATTGGTCAAATATTGATTTTATTACGAAAAATTGATTTGTCTATGGGAATTTAACATGGGGGGAAAGGAGGTAGAGAAGCTATGGGAGGAGTCCGAAAACGAAAAGATTTGGAAATTGACTCCAAAACCTGGCTAGATAGCTTGGAAATGATCTAACTAAGAAAACAAAAGTTAAATTTTGAAAATCGGTCCAGTATTTCTGAAATTCAAAAATTGTCCCCATGTTAAATCCCCATAGACATCTTCACTCTGTGAAGATGTCTATGGGGATTTAACATGGGGAAATAGTTTTTTCGCAATAAAATCAATATTTGACCGAATTGTTTATATAGCCGTAAAATTTCGGCAGCTTTCGTGAAACAGACAGTAGGTACAAAATCGAAAGATGTCGAAAGAGGACGAAATTTTCATAGCAAAACATATTCCGCATTTTCGATGTCAATGACGGGCAAATATTGCAAATTTTGTTAATATATTTCATGAAAATCGCAAATGTTCATAGATACAAAATCACATGGTGTGTCTCATATAAATGGGCTTACACAACACGTATGTTTGCAAAGCCATGTGTGTCATGTTGTTGTGCAACTGTTAGTCCGTGGTCCAGGTAACTAATTAACGAAGATTGCATGATACCGCTCACGATACCGTACACGTTAACTATTACCACGTAACACGCAGCTATGGGAGCTTATCGCGTCCATCACGATTACGTCGTCTCTCAGTGACTTTAGATTGTCTGAAACGCAAAATCGCGAAAACCTGTTTTCGTGACCTCGCCTTTGGAATTTTGTTCCGTCGGAATTACACCCATGTCGATGTTGACACGAAACGTCGTAAACGCGAAAAGAAAAGTTTCGTAGTTGTACGAAAAGTCGAGATTGATTTCACGAAATGTCGTGTCGAAATTTCACTCTTATCGTTAATGGGCGACATTAGCCACCATACCCGCTTGCTTACCCAATAAATCAACCTGGCGTTGGTTAACTATGCCTACTATGTACACAATGAAATGAATGTATTGAAAAAGTATTCAATCATACAAATGTTGACATTAGTTTAAGTGTGTATTTTGACATAGAAATTAACATACAGGCTACGCTCGTTTACTCAAAGTCGTTTACGTCGAAATCACCGGTTACGTCGAATTACTAGCACAGTCCCGTTTAAAATCCTATGATTTTCCATATAGCTAAGTTCGGTTAAGTCAAATTTCGATAACTCAAATTTTCTGTTTATTCGAAGGTATATTTAGGTCCCGAAAACGTAAATCTACTGTTTTTCACACTCGTTAAGTCGAAATGTTAATTTGCGGAGGTAAGTAGAAATTTGTCACCTGCAGTTTACCTGATCAAAGTCGGGTATTCAGACCGTAGTTAAAGGTGTTTGCGTTGACACTGATTAAACAGGACTCCCGAAATGACCGTCGGTGATCATTAAGTGGTGAGCAATAAATGGCAACTATTTTATTGACCGATTTGTTAGTAAAGTGCACCTTTCCCGCGTACATAACAGACAATCAGACATGACAAGTTTTTTACGTGAAGTGGACGTCGCAGATGGGGATCGATTGTGATATTATTCTAACTGTATTTACTGTGTACATGCATGTGACGTTTTGTGTTTAATTTAAAACTGTAATTACATACAGTGCAACAATCGAAACTGGTGTGGATTCAGATTATACAGTATAGGGACGAAACATTGAATGGGCGATTTTTATGTTCTAAACATTATTAGTTTGTACAATCAAGTCTGGTCAGAAATAATCATTTATAATAGTGTTACAAATCAGTATTTCTTGTTGTTTTGTGTTGTTTCCGTGTATAATTTATTAAAATAATTCATAAAATATTATGTTCTTGTTATTATTTATTTCATTGGTGAACTGAATATGTACATATCGCTACATGCGCATGTCACGTGTGCCACATCCGGGTTATCTATTAATTACACACAGACATGCATGTGTATTTGTAAACAAACCGAAAGTGTTTAAATATGATTTGTCTTAGAAACAGCATTTAACATGTATCCATGTACATTTAATTGCTAAAATAAATCATATTTACTACTCAAGGCTACATCAGCAAGTAATCATTTGGTTCTAACTGTCAATAAAATAGTTTGTTGTCCGACAGGTTGCTTACTACGGATACGTCAAACTACGGTTAACTCGAAGTATTTATTTATCTCCCTTCGAATTCGAGTAAGTGAGTGTGGCCTGTATTTAACTTGCATTGTAGAAATGAGGTGTATGTAATTTTCCACGAGTGTAGATGCATTGTTCGTCATTCATTTTTAAAAGAAAATGGAACAAAGGTCATGTTTGTAACAAACAATATATACGCTTAGCAAACTGCAAGATCGCACCTTATACAATACGTACATGACTTTCGAATGTCAATGTAACTACTGTCTGTTCCACGTTTTGCTGCCGACGATCTTTTGGCCATTACACACATGAAATCTAAAAAAATATTTAAAAGTAAGTACTTTTTCATCAATAACAAAAAATGGCCCTCCTCAAATGTTTTTGTTTCATGAAATTCCATCAAATAATGATTTTATTGCGAAAAAAATATTTTCCTATGGGAATTTAACATGGGGACTAAAAATAGATTTTTGTTAAAATATTTTTTTTATTTGTGGACCGATTTTTAAAATCTAACTTTTGTTTTCTTAATTACATCATTTTCAAGTTATCTCGCCAGGTTTCGGAGTCAATTTCGGAGTCAATTTCCAAATTTTTTCGTTTTTTCGTTTTTTGATCCTTCAGGATCAAAAAACGAAATATTTTGGAAATTGACTCTCCATGTTAAATTCCCATAGGAAAATCGTTTTTTCGCAATATTTGATGGAATTTCATCAAACAAGTTTTTTTCGGGGAGTGTGACTTTTTTCTTATTGATGAAAAAGTACTTACTTTTAAATATTGTTTAGATTTAATGTGTTTAATAGCCAAAAGTTCGTTGGCAACAAAACGTGGAACAGACAGTAGTTATATGATTGTGTACCTAAGACGTAGTTGCGAACGGCAACTCTCACAATCTACTCCCGTACCGTCCGTGATGGTAACAGTTACTGTTGGCAACTACCTAAGAAGCTGTGTGATTTCCTATGAACATATTTACAAAAACTGTGATATTTTTTTTGTAAATGACATCCGGAAAGTGGACAAAATTGTCATGGCAAATGCGATAATCAATTCCACATTTCACATTTACTCGAAACATTTTGTCAACTTTCAATATCATTAACGGAAAATAACGTAAATATTTTTCATGAAAAATCGCACATCTTCGGTACAAAAACACATTGCTTGCCTCAATTGTATTTGTGAAAATCAGTTTATGAGATGCCTCCGTGCAACGAAAATGGCGTCCAATCATCACGCATATACATGTATCATCCGCATTTATCATTGTACAGTGAAACCTCTCTAAATCGGACACCCTGTGAGGTCCCCAGGGTGTCCGGTTTAGAGAGGATTCGCTGTAAATCATGCAGTCGATCATTCTGAGCCATAGATGTGTGCAATGCGACCATGAACATATAGTATCCCCCGAGATAAATGACCAAGAAACTCATCAAAAATAAGATCACAGATGTTTTCTTGTGTCCGATTTAGAGAGGTTCCACTGTATTGTAGTTGTATTCTCTATTGTATTGTTTACAATTATAGTATTTTTAGTCGGTGTACATGAGATTTACGGACCTTCGAAAAATGATGTTCACCTCCGCCTATTATATGACCCTTACCACGATTTCCATCCCACAAAAATATGTTTACAAACGTCTCCAGAAACAAATCGTGTGTTTCAAAACAATAGTTGATTAAACTTTATATTTAGCTTTAAACATTTGGTCGGCGTTAGATTTACGCATGCGCTCTTAGGAGGTGAACACTATGTTTGTTTACATGAATAAACACATCTCGGACTATGTGCTAATTCGTGTACACAACCCGTTTAGCTGTCAACATTCAATTTTCAGATAATCACGTGGCCGTGTTTCGGCCAATGTGAATGACTGAAATACTTAGTCGCATCATAATATATATATTGTCCAACTACAGGGGCCCACGGGGACGGGACGCCAGAGGAGACCCTGACCCCGCTGATCGCCTGGGGGCCCGGTATCAGGAAACCACAGAAGGAGACGGAACAATTCTCGGACGGACTTTCTGCAGGTATACCATGATAGTTATGGATCTGGGGCCCGTTCACTAAACTTCGTACGACTAAAATGTTCGTAACTTCAAATTTAGGATCGTCTGGAAATTTCAATTGATTGATTAGTGAAACGGCCCCCTGATTCGTTAGTGAGATTAATGAAACACGTCATCTATAGATTCGTCACATTGACGGCTAACCAACCAGTGGCATTCGAGTGACCTTGACGTTGGTGACCTTTGCCTTCGTGTCATCAAATCTGGGCGTACGTTCAAATGTTGAATATATCCTGATCCGTTAGTCGGATCATTGCCAAACATCATCGATAGCTCCATCACAGTGATGGCTATCCGACCAGTGTCGTTCGGGTGACATTGACCTTGGTGATCGTTACCTTATGTCAACAAGTTGACTACCTCCTGAGCCTTTAGTCGGATCATTACCAAACAGCGCCAATAGTTCTCTCATAGTGATAGTTATTCGGGTGGCAATGACCTTGGAGACAATGACCTTCGTATCATCAGATTTGGGCGTACGTCCATATTTTTTAATATATCCGGATCCGCTAGTCGGATCATTACCAAACTTCATCAATACCGTCTCGCATTGGTTGCTGGCTATCCATCCAGTGGCATTCTGGTGACCTTGACGTTAGTGCCCTTGACCTTCGTGTCATCAATTGTGTGTTCATAACTCCTGATCCGTTAGTTGGGTCATTAATTGTGTCATTTTATACGCATAATGCTGTGTCTCACTTCGAAAAAGACTGGTACAAACAGGGGGCCGTTTCACTAAACTTCGTACGACTAAAATGTTCGTACGTGCAAATTGAGGATAGTCTGTAAATTTCAATTGATGGATTTACATTTATTGAACATGCAGCCTATGCTCAATAAATGTAAATCCAATAATTGTTTACAAGAAAACATTGTTAATGTGAAATTTACATACTGTCATAAGTTTGCACATTTTAGTCTTACAAAGTTTAGTGAAACGCCCCCATGTGTTTCACAAATGGTTTGATCGTCACCTATTACTGTGAAGGGAGAATATTCTGAGAAGGAATGACGCTAACATAATTAGAGGTTAATACGTGGCTTGTTTGAATAGGCCTAGGTATCGGCCCGAGGTAACTTGGTATCAGCCTGAGACCGAAGGTCGAAGGCTGATACCAAGTTACCGAGGGACGATACCTATGCCGATATCAAAAAAGACACGTATTAACGTCTGTATTACTTAGATTACTTATATGTCAATTTCAATATCAATCATCCGGCAGTTGTGATAATCCTATATTAAAATCTATACCGTTATCCATGATTGGATGATGAAATACAGAGCCTACATATTTAAATTCCCGGCATCTGTCAAAATTTACGCAGCCGATAAAGTAAACATCCGCAATGCGCATGCCCAAAGGAACTGGTTTAATACGCGCGTGAGACATGGTATCGGACTGGAAACGGCGGTATCAGACTGGTAACGATGGTATCAGACTAGAAATGGCAGTATCAGACTAGAAGTTTCAGTATCAGACTGGGAAACACGCCGTATCATCCTGGACTGTGTATGTTATTGCTGTAGGCAAATACAGGCAATTTCTAGGCAAAAATTGATATCTAAGTAATAAGTAAGTGTAACGTCACGTCATGAAAATAACGGTATGCTGCTCCGTGGCGTATTACATGTGTATGATTAAATTCCTGTGATTCAGTAATGTATGTTCAGATTTTATTCGATTTTTTGGAGTATGATTACAAAAGGTGTTGCTTCTTCCGTGACTTTGTTTGGGGAAATTATAGGTAATAGATTTTCAGATAAATGCCGTGTCCACACACTTTCCCGAAGCCCCTCGCATCTAAGACACAGTGCCTTTAAAATCAGAATGTAATCTATATCAAGGTGTATGATCACGTGGTTACAACAACAACAACCTCGCCCACTCCAAAGTAAGTATTATTTGATATATTCCTTAATATGAAACGGATTTGGATGAAATATGGCGCATCAAACGCGTCTTCAAGAGCTGCATTTGGTGGTCCATGGAGTCCAGCACAGACTTATGTCGTTTTTGCGAAGAATCGATTTCCGTGTCGGTAGACACGGAAATCGATTCTTCGCAAAAACGACAGAACTTTGGGCGAAAATACAGAGACCACCAAATGCAGCTTAGCAAGACGCGTTGGGTGTGCCATATTTCAGAATCCGTTACGTAATAAGGACAATATAAAAGAATACGTACTTTGAATCAGATGGATTCTGGAAGTTTCAGTACTTGTTGTTGTTGTTAGTACCACGTGATCATACACCTTGTATATCGTCTTGTATGAATAATATAGTGCCACCTGTCTGCTAAATACCATACATTCACAGGTATTTACTGAGCAATGACGTTACTTCGCTTACCACTATATTAAGAGACAAACCACGTGATTTTGTACCTAATAAGATGCGCAATTTTCCTACGAAAAATATTTGCAAAATTTATGATATTTTCCGTAAATGAGGTCGAAAGATGACGACATTTTCAGAGCAAAATGCGGATTCCGCATTTGCTATGAAAAAGGTACAAAATCACATGGCTTGTCTCTTAAATGAATCGATAAAGGAATAATATATTAATATTCCCATCTGTATTGGATATTGGATATAAAGATGAAAACCTAATTTAAAACTTATCTTTTATATTGATATACGGCGTATATTGACACAAGACGATCTCGCACTTCATATTGATGTACATTCGTGATGTTATACTGTCATAATAGTTGATAGTGTCATAAATAAAGTAGATATATTTTTTCTTGCATAACATGGGCGTTCGTATTGTACAGTGAAACCTCTCTAAACCGGACACCCTGGGAGGTCCCCAGGGTGTCCGGCTTAGAGAGGTTTCACTGTAAATCAGCCATTTGATCATTCTGAGCCATAGTTGTGTGCTATGGAGGTTCCCAGGGTGTCCGGCTTAGAGAGGTTTCACTGTAAATCAGCCATTTGATCATTCTGAGCCATAGTTGTGTGCTATGGAGGTCCCCAGGGTGTCCGGCTTAGATAAGTTTAACTGTAAATCAGGCATTTGATCATTCTGAGCCATAGGTGTGTGCTATGGAGGTCCCCAGGGTGTCCGGCTGAGAGAGGTTTCACTGTAAATCAGACATTTGATCATTCTGAGCCATAGCCGTGTGATATGCGATCACGAACATATTGTATCACCTTAGATAAATGACTCGTGAGAAACTCATCAACAATAAGATCACAGGTGTTTTCTTGGCGTCCGGTTTAGAGGGGTTTCACTGTATTTACACCGCGTATTAATGATCATAATTCACTAGTGTAATAAATAAACAAATTATACCACTACAAAAGCATGTTCGATGAACAGTACAGCTACTGTCTGTTTCACGAAAGCTGACCAAATTTTACGGCTATATAAACAATTCAAAAACAAGATTTCTTTTGATAATATTAAATTAAAGGAAAAATTAAGAATGAGATTTATTTTTATTGTTAAATCCCCATAGAAATTATTTTGAATTTTAGAAATACTGGACCGATTTTTAAAATTTAACTTTTTTTTATTTTTTTATTATTAAATGGTTTATTTCCACTTTTAAATACAACATGTACATTTTATAAAGTTTACAAGAGAATATAGCAAAATGAAATACAATGATTACATATTATATTAAAAAGTGAAATGTATGGGAGAGTAAAGTAGTTAAGATATACAGAGCATGAAAAAGAAGGAAGAATGTAAGGGTTTCTTTCTCTGTGTTCACTGCTGGACCTGTGTAGTTGTGTAGTTTATATTTAATATAGAGATATGTTGTGCTTGATTTTTCGTGCGGTGCCTATAAGAACTTTATATATTAAACCTGCCCCACTTAATAATATGCTGTTCTCTTTTGTCTTTCATTGTCGCTATTTCTTCTTCTATATGTATTCTATTTGTCAAGTAACTTACAAAAGATTCGAAAGTAATATCATGCTTTTCATATTTACATTTGAAAATATAGTATTTTGCTAACAAAATTATAATATTAAATTGTTTTACCATCAGTGCCTTATTTGTCATTCCTAGAGAAATACTTCGAAAATTTATTTCATATGTTAAGTCTTTTTCATTTAGATAATTTCGAAGCTGTGACCAAAAATGTTGCACATGCATACATTCCCAGAACATGTGTTTTATGCTCTCAACATACATAGAGCAAAAATCACATAGACTGCTATTTACTATATTACAACGATAGAGTAGTTTATTTGTCCCAATGATACCATTAAATATCTATACTGGAAATTGCGTAATGTTGAGTCTATTGTACAATCGAAAGCTAATGTGTAAATTTGTTGCCAGCATAAATTATCATCAGAAAATTCATTTGTCCATTTTTGTTGAGATTTTATTTCTTCTATATTTTGTTTGTGTGTTTGTCTTGTATATAGTAATTTGTTCACATATTTGCTATCTTGTACTCTCGATATAGATTGTGGAGTTGTGTTGATGCTTTCTGTTTTTATTTTCTCGGCCCATAATGGACTTATGCTGTTCACAATACTTTGATATTTTATAAAATCGTCCTGACGTATATTGAATATTGCTGTAAAATCAGTAAATCGTAGAAAATTCCTTACTCTGTAGTCATATAGATGTTCAACATATTTAATGCCTTTATTGTACCAATCTTTGAAAAAGATTGTTTTGTTTTGATGCTTTAAATTGGAATTATTCCAAAGTATTTCTTTTGATACTGTGTCATTTCTGGATAGTTAATATGTGACCAGGATTTTAAAACATTATTTAAAAACTTATTTTCTTCCGCTATATGTTTTACATCTTCTGCTTTTATGTTGCATTCAAAGAGCAAAAATCCACCATATCTTTCAAGTTTTTTTTCATAAAGTTGTTTCCATTTGCCTCTGTTTGATGTGTCACATATTCGTTTTACCCATGATGCTGTTATTGATGTTATAAAACTATCTATATCTAACATTTTTAATCCCCCTTTTTCGTAGGATTGGATGATTATGTTTCTTTTAATTTTATCAGGCTTACTGTCCCATAACAAATCGAATAATTTTTTTTTAAATTCTTTTGATCATGTTGTCTGGAGGGTCGTGTAAAACTGTTAATGGATATATTAATTTTGGAGCAGCAAACGTTTTAATAACTGTAATTTTTCCAAGTAAACTTAAGTTTCTATGTTTCCACTTATCAAGACACTGTTCAAACTCTACTATTTTAGGAAGGATGTTATATTCGTGGATATCTGTATTATTATTTAAGAACGTAATCCCTAACGTTTTTGCACTAAGAGAAGTCCAAATGAATTTCTTATCCGGACAGAAAATCAGATCTACATTTTTTAAGGCACCAACGCGCATTACAGTGGATTTTTTTGTGTTAAGGTTGAGACCAGATATTTTACTAAATTCATCTATTATGTATATTAACTTTTCAAATGATTTTCTTGTACCATCTGTCACAAAAGTTGCATCATCGGCAAACATGTGTTTTTAATTTCTATATCATAAATTGTTACCCCTATTATATCTTTTTCATTTATAATTGCTTTGGATAGTATTTCAATGGCGATAATAAAAAGGTAAGGTGATAAAGGACAGCCTTGACGTACGCCTCTATTTATTGAAAAGAAATCCGATAAGTAACCATTGTTTGTAACACAGCTTTTTGCATCAGAGTAAAAAAGCTTAATCCAATTTAGAATGTCGTTGCCAAAATTTAAATGTTTCATAACTTTTAAGAGGTAAGAATGTTCAACAGTATCAAATGCCTTTGCAAAATCTGCGAAGAAAAATAAACCCGGTAATTCATTTTCATTACAAATGGTCCATTAATTCGTATAGAGTTCTAATATTTTCTCCTATGTACCTTCCCTTAAGAAATCCGGTTTGTGAATCATCTATTATATTTGGTAAAACCTTTTTAATTCTGTTTGCTATGGCCTTTGATGCAATTTTGTAATCCACATTAAGTAATGATATAGGTCTCCAATTCGTAAGTATAGATAAATCGCTATCCTTTTTTGGTATTAATGTTATTACACCCTGTTTTTGCAATTCACTTAGTGATCCATTTGCTAATGAAAATTTAAAAGAATCCATATAATATTTTTTTATGTCATTCCAAAATATTTTATAAAATTCCACAGTCAGACCATCTGAGCCTGGGCTCTTATTGTTTTTCATTTCCTTTAAAGAGTTACTGCATTCGTATTCTGAAAAGGCTGCCTTCGCATAATTCTTTATTTTCTTGGGATAATCTGTTTACTCCATTATCATTTGAAAAAAAATTGTGATTTGTATTTTCAGCTTCTTTTTTCGTATATAATTTTTTATAATATTCTTTTTCTTCATTTAATATTTCACCATTGCTCGTAATATTTTGACCATTTACCGTTAATCTAGTTACTGTTTTATTTTCAGACCGTTTCCGTTCTAAATTTGCAAAGTATTTTGTATTTTTTTCCCCACCCTCAATCCATTCGGCTTTTGATCTTAACATAATTCCTCTAACTTTATGTTCATATAAATACTGTAGCATATCTTTTTTGGTGTTTAATTCTATTAAAATATCTTTCGATATTTTTTTGGAGTAGTCTGCTTCTAATTTATCTATTTCCTCTATTAATTTATTTTCCATTTTTAAATCTTTTTTCTTTTCAGTAGACGCAAATTTTATTGTTTCATTTCGTATTGTGCCTTTAATTATCTCCCAAAGCGTATTTGGATTAGCATGCTGGTTGATTTCGGCAATGGTAGAAATACTTCGTCTAATTAGTTGTTGGTATTCCGTTTTTAAAAGTAGACTATTATTTAACTTAAAATATATGAGTTGATCGAGAAAACATTGAACGAAAAAAACAGACTTTATTGCGCATTTGTAGATCTAAAAAAAGCATTTGATTCTGTAAACAGAAATGCTCTGTGGTTTAAGATGTACAAATGCGGAATAGGTGGCAAAATGCTACGCGTTGTTCGTTCAATGTATTTGACCGTTAAATCATGTATACGTCATTGCGGCAAGTACTCAGAGTTTTTTGAATACTCAATCGGACTGAGACAGGGTGAGGTCATGTCTCCTCTATGTTTTTCTATCTTCTTGGAAGATCTGGAACTATTTTTACAGGATCAGATGGGCAGCGGTTTAGAGATTAACGAATTGTCTTTGATATTACTACTGTTCGCAGATGACATGGTCATACTTGGTAAATCGCCTGAGGATTTACAGCAGAGCTTAAATTTGTTAAATGACTATTGTGATAAGTGGGGCATAGAAGTAAATAGTGACAAAACAAAGATAATGGTATTTATAAAAAGAGGCCCTACTAGGGTTAATGAAGTATGGACATATAATGGTCGGGGCATTGAAGTTGTGAATGATTTCAGTTACTTAGGAGTGGTATTTAATTATACTGGATCATTGTATTGAACAACCAGGCACTGAGTGGAAAAGGTTTAAAGGCTATGAATGTGTTACTGATGAATGTTCGAAAACACAAGATTCCTCCGAAATGCCTGGGCCAGCTATTTGACGCCTTTGTCTCATCAACGCTAAATTATGCTTGTGAAGTTTGGGGTTTTAGTAAATCAAAAGAGCTTGAACGAATTCAGCTCAAATTCTGCAAGTCTGTTCTGGGTGTCAAGGCGTCAACTAGCAACGCAGGCATTTATGGGGAACTGGCACGTTACCCATTGTATATACAGAGATACATACGAATTGTAAAATATTGGGGCAAGCTGATCCGTACTGACAATTGTATCTTACATAGCTTGTATATTGCTACTATGAGGGAAGCTGATGATGGTAAAACGAATTGGGTATCAAGGTTAAAAGACTTGTTATATAGATTCGGTTTTGGAGATGCTTGGTTAAATCAGCGAACAATTGAACATAGTGCGTTTGTATGCGTATTCAAACAACGTATACTAGACTGTTTCATACAAAAGTGGAGAGAAGATGTTGAGGCCAATAACGTAATGACGTTCTACAAACATATAAAAGTGAATTTTGAATTTGAGAATTATTTAAGCATTGTGTACAATCATGAGCTAAGGAAGTACCTAACTAGAATACGTTTGGGCTCACATGGGCTGCGGATAGAGACAGTGAGATATGGTAGGAATCGCATAGAGCGCATTCAAAGAGTATGCACTATGTGCGATTCAGGAGACATCGAAGACGCCTATCATTTTATTATCATATGTCCGTCTCTCACACACATTAGATCGCAGTATATTGGTTCATTCTACAGGTTGAGACCAAGCGTATTCAAGTTTACGTCGCTATTAGCTACACATCATAAAAGAACGGTCGTAAATTTGTGTAAATATTTAAAAGAAGCATTCGAGTACAGAAAATCAGCCATTCTCTAATGTTAATGTGTTCACTCTTGGAATACTATCTACTATTTTGTATATACATGTATTTGTTTATATGACGAGAAACTTGTATGAGTTTAAGTCAATAAATTCTATTCTATTCTATTCTATTCTATTATTTAACTTAAAATATCCCGGACCCCTTTCATTAGATTGAGTCTGTAAACAAAAATATACTAAAGAATGGTCAGACTTAAACCCTGTAATAATTTTACTTTTTGTTACTCTGTTAATTACATTTTCAGATATTAGAAAATAGTCCAAACGACAGAATATTGGTGGTTTAGTATTTGAATGCCATGTGAATTTCCTTGTATTAGGATTAAGAATTCTCCAGATATCATGTAGTTCATATTTATTAATTATTGACAAATTTAACTTTTGCTTTCTTAGTTAGATCATATCCAAGCTATCTAGTCAGGTTTCGGAGTCAATTTCCAATTTTTTTCGTTTTTTGACTCCTCCCACACTTCCTTACCCCTTTTTCCCCCATGTTAAATTCCCATAGACAAATCAATTTTTCGTAATAAAATCAATATTTGACCGAATTTCACGAAATAAAAAGAAGGCTCATTCTTAAATTTTCCTTCAATTTAATATTATCGAAAATAATATTGTTTTTGAATTGTCTATGTAGCCGTAAAATTTGGGCAGCTTTCGTGAAACAGACTATGGAATGCATAGTGCTGTGCTTATTCAATAGATACAAACTAACATTTGTGTTGGTTTAATATTATATTTATTAAACGTGTTGACTGATTTCATAAGAAACGCGGAATAGCCTCGTTTCTTATGAGATTAGTAAAGTTGTTTAATAAATATCATATTATGTCAACACTCATTTAAAATCCTCTGTACATCGACATTATACATGTTATACTGAGATAAACATGTTTTCGAAAAATCTGGACTAAAGATTAATGTATGTATGGTCCCGGAAAAAACACACCTATAATACATAGGTATGAACGACAAAACGATCTTTAAATCATACCCAATTTTACTCTGATATTAAATATCTACAAGGTAGGACACTCGCCATCTTTTCAACCAACATAAGTGGATCATTTACCTTGGGCCCGGCTCGCTAATCCAGTAATTGTAACGCGCGCGAAGGCCGGGATCAGCAGGGTCCCGGCCTTCGCGCGCTTTACAATAACCGTATTAGCGAGCCGGGCCCGAGGTACTGTAACACTAGTACCACTTCCGTTGGTTGAAAAGATGGCGAGTGTCCTACCTTGTAGATATTTATTATAAGAGTAAAAGCGGGTGCCTATGCTGTACTGCAGCAACATGTATCCCCCAATACCAGTAGCCGATTTCATCAAAATTGCAAAGTATACTTATCTAGCAAAGTATACTTATCTAGCGAAGTATATACTTATCTAGCAAAGTATACTTTGAGGGAGTAATCATTTATTTTTCGTGAAATGCATTATTTCATATAGATCTAACGACTGCATATATTTGATAATTAAAAGTATGCAGAATTATTATACTGAATTTATTACATTATCACAGCCAAAATGGCTGTGATAATGTAATAAATTCAGTATAATAAAAAATAATAAATGTATCCTTCAATTGAAAAGGTCTCCCTCAAAGTATACTTTGCTAGATAAGTATGCTTTTCAATGTTGGTGAAATAGGCTACTGTATGTTTGATTGGCAATCGCGGACAGACATGACCATTAAAATAGAAAACGCTGTTGATTTCATGTTGCCATGTTGTAGGTTATATACACATATATATACAGTGTACGGTCAATAAATCTATTTTTAAGCGTTGCAGACAATGTGATCAATAAAATACGTCATTTAGTATAATTATTAAAGTTTATCTTTGCTGTCTGGATTAATTATTCAGGCGTTCACATTTTCAGACAGTTGATACGATCGCTTAGAATATTTAATGGCACTCCACTTTCCTCCTTCTGTTGCTGTACTTTGGCTTCGTTGTGCATTGCGGAAAAAAATCACACTGTAAAACCATACCAGGTTCTTTCTCTGTTAAGCGTCCGCGTACGGGTAGTTTTAGAGAGTGGTTTTGTGTGAAAAACAACACACTGTGTATTCTAGTTTACACTGTCAACTAATGAAGTAATATGAACACTGGTTGCGGCTTTGTCCAAGTGTTAAGTCCGTTCATGAATTTACTCAATAAGTTTAATACTTTCTTCCTATTTGGCGGCACCAAGGATTTTAAGTTGGCGGCACTTTACATTTATGTTAAAAACTTCTTCAACCCTTTGCACACTGTGAATCCATGGTGGCGCCCACCGCGGCTGATCACGTTGATGCCCAATACACATATATCTAACCTGGCTACAGTGGATCCCCCCCCCCCCTTCACCCCCCTGTCACGCCACGCCGCCCGCTTGTCAGCGAGATAAGATCGTGTTTCGACGCTAGCCTAGCGATGCCATACATATCATATTGAACCAACATAAATATTAGATTTACTTCATTGCAGAAAAACAACATTATACATTGATGCCGTAGTGGTCACCTAACAGGGTTTCTATAGCAGTCTCATACATATATTTATTACACTAGTGTATTATGAATATGCTAGTACACGACGAAAACCCATTTTATGTTACAATACACTTGATTATTGTATCACAATGACACATGAGCTCAATTACAAGTTCAGTAGACGATTTCATCAAAATTGCAAAGTATACTTTGAGGGAGTAATCATTTATTTTTCCCGAAATGCATTATGTCATATAGAACTAACAACTGCATATATTTGATGATTAAAAGTATGCAGAATTATTATACTGAATTTATTACATTATCACAGCCAAAATGGCTGTGATAATGTAATAAATTCAGTATAATAAAAAATAATAAATTTTTCCAAAAATTTAAAATTTCTCCCTCAAAGTATACTTTGCTAGGAAAGTATATTTTGCAATGTTGGTGAAATAGGCTACTGGGTCTAGCCATTTTAGCGCTAGTTCAGCACTTTCAATATCAATAACATTGATTGCGTCGCATTCCAATCGATGTACCACCCGTTATAGTAACGTTTCCAGGTATGAAAGAGGTTATTCTATATTTGCACACAATAGAATCATGATACCAATAGCAAGCAAATCAATATTTCAAGCAGTGATACGATAGAGTGATACGTTAACTCTTTCATCGCAATGTAGCTGGGGGCCGTTTCACTATACATGTACTTGGTACGACTAAAATGTTCGTACGTGCAACATTATGATTGTCTGTAAATTTCACATTAACGATGTTTTCTTGTAAACAATTATTGGATTTACGTTTATAGAGAATGGCTCAATAAGTGTAAATCCATCATTTGAAATTTCCAGACGATCCTAAATTTTCATTTACGAACATTTTAGTCGTACGAAGTTTAGTGAAACGGCCCCCAGTTATGTATTTCTTCCAATTGAAACCTAGAGACCAGTCTAACATTAGTGAATCGCTTGACTCGGCTTTCTTTGGTACAGTGGAACCCCTCTAAACCGGACATAGAGAAAGTGAGTAGTGCTTAATTTTTATAGGTTTCATTGCCATTTATCTACGATGATACTGCCTGTTCATGATCACAAAGCACACAGGCATGTCTTGAAGTAGCCATATGCCTGTTTTACAGTGGTACCTCTGTAAACCGGACACCCTGGGGAGATCCCCCGGGTGTCCGGTTTAGAGAGGTTCCAATGTATAGCTAAATACGCCATACAAGGGTTCCAGCTCAGGTCTGACACGACCTTTTATTGCAACAAATTCATTTATTGTATTAAACGCTAATGCAAATCTTGTGGTAGAAATTTCACATGTTCCAATGACATGTGGCGGCTCGTTAGGGACATTTCGTCCCTTCGTTTCTTCGTGGTGAAGGAACGAAGATTAGCGTGGCGAAGGAAGGAAAATGAACTTGGCGAAGGAAAGAAGATTAGCGTGGCGAAGGAAGGAAAATTAGCTTGGCGAAGGAAAGAAGATTAGCGTGGCGAAGAAACGAAGTAATTATTAAACTACGTTTCTTCGTTTCTTCGTTTCTTCGCCACGCTAGTTTACGCCTCCTGGATGCTAATCTTCGTTACTTCATCACGAAGGAACACGAGACGAGACGTCCCTCACGAGTCAGCATGTTAGGGACCCCTTCAGTTCTCTGTATGTGTGTTGTCATTGACTTGTGACATCGGCAGACTGCTGATTTATTCTAAATACATATTGCTGATAATGAATTTCCTTTCAGCCTGGAATCTTGAACATTTGAAACGGACGGATATTAGACAGGTAATTTATTGCACGTGCAGATTTATTGACTCATTAAAGTGTGCAATCGATGAAGGACGTGATAATGCATTTTGTAAATTAGCCTTCAGTCATTTGTGACTGGAGAAATGGGGCATATACGTTTTGCAACCAGTGTAGATCCAGATCAGCCTGTGCATCCGTTACATCAGTGAAATACCCGTAATGTTTCTTACAAACAATATAGATCGTTATCAGGCTACACCCGCCATACTTGTGCTTCTTTGTGCCCAGTGTAGATTATGACCAAATAATTCCAGCACAAAAATATTTACACAATTCCCTAACATTTGATTGGCTCGTAGCAAGTCTCTGTCCAAAATTTATATCCCAGTAAACTCCCACGCCGAACTACTTTTCGTAACCATGAGGCGCAGTTAAAATAATTCTTAAGAAAACGGAAAATAAACACATTTTCTTGATGAATTTATTTCAAATGCTGGAATTATAAGGAATGAATGGCCTTTTTGTGGAATTTATCGGGGATATAAACTTGTCCAGTATTCCCGCGACTTTTCCAAGTTTATACCCCGATAAATTCCACAAATAGGCCATTCATTCCTAAAATAGCACCTTCCTGTAGCCTGATAACGATCTGCCTTGCTTGTTAGAAGCATATTATAATGCGTGTTTCATTGACAGAATGGCGAACAGTGCAGATCTTGATCATACTGTGCGGATGCACATGCTGATCTGGATATACACTAGTCGCAAAATCCATAAGCCCGATTTCTCCAGTCACTGCCACATTTGAGTTCAAACATGTATTAACATGTTCTAACATTGCATTCGCTGATGCGAGTATAGTTAAACTACGGAAGCCCATTAGGGCCACTTCACTTTTTTTATCTTTTCTTGAATTTTCGAGATCTTTTCCTGAATTTTCAAGATGTTTTCTTGAATTTTCAATTTCTTTTCTTGAATTTTCAAGATCTTTTCTTGAAAATTCAAGAACAGATCTTGAAAATTCAAGTAAAAGATCTTGAAAATTCAAGAAAAGATCTTGAAAATTCAAGAAAAATTCAAGAAAAGATCTTGAAAATTGAAAATTCAAGAAAAGAACTTGAAAATTCAAGAAAACATCTTGAAAACATCTTGAATTTTCGAGATCTTTTCTTGAATTTTCAAGATGTTTTCTTGAATTTTCAAGTTCTTTTCTTGAATTTTCAAGATCTTTTCTTGAAAATTCAAGAACAGATCTTGAAAATTCAAGTAAAAGATCTTGAAAATTCAAGAAAAGATCTTGAAAATTCAAGAAAAGAACTTGAAAATTCAAGAAAACATCTTGTTTTCAAGATGTTTTCTTGAATTTTCAAGTTCTTTTCTTGAATTTTCAAAAACAAGATGTTTTCTTGAATTTTCAAGTTCTTTTCTTGAATTTTCAAGATCTTTTCTTGAAGTTGAATAAACGGAAATTAAAAAAAAGTGAAGTGGCCCTAATGGGCTTCCGTATTAAACTGGTCGAAGCATTTGTCAATACAAACTCGCAGTAACCGTGGTAACATACATTGAATGAGACAATGTTGAAACAAATCATTTCAACAAATCACAAACTTCCAAACCACTGTCCTTTCCCAATCATGTTTCCGAGTGACGTGCAAACTTCATTTCTGACAAGTTTTGATCCTGATCACCCAAGACACTCAGTTCCGCAGCAAGATAATCCACACACCTTCCTAGAGGTTAGACCTCACCAAATAGTTTTACTATATAATTTAACCGAATCCCATCCAATAAGGCCAGTCTCTCCTACTTTCACTATTCGTATGGATGCTGTGGGACATACTTGTAATATGTACTGGTTATATAGGAATTAAACAATAGGTTCACTCCTAAGAAAGAAAAATCCAACCTCGTCATACCCCCCAATATCGTTTACATTTGTTGGCCACGGAAACTCTGTTTACATCACGTGACCAACAGGTTCAGTGTAAATGTTCCTCAAGTGAAACTGGGTAGTAATAGATCAAGATTTGCAAGACTACGTATGTGATTGTTTATACCGGACTGCTTCTGCTACCCCCTGGGCGATTTCGCGTCATTTGGTATTCTCTATCCTAGAGTGAATTGTGAATTCCAGTCAGTGGCTAAACGGAAAAACGAGCCCAGAGTTGTCGGATAATGGCTTGTGTTATTTGTTCATGAATAAAAGCATACAACATGTGTCTTTCCAGGCCAGTATGGCGGCATTACTTGCGTCTATTATTGGAATTCCATTCCCAATGAACTCTATAGTAAGTATACATCGACCATGGGCACGATTTTACTATTTGTTCAGTATTTATTGATATCAATAATTCGATTTATTGATATCAAAAATTAGAATTATTGATATCAACTAAATAAAAAAATCGATTTATTCATATCAATAAATAAATGTATCGATATCAAGAAATACCTCATACATGGTAAAACGTCGCACTTGAAAGTATTTCTGTAAACAAATACTGAATGAACACTGAAGCCGCGTCCCATAATCGACACTATTGATACAGTCGGCGATTTCACTAACGAAATGGTATACACTAAAGCGTGTATACTTATCAGTGTGTTATTGGTTAAATATCGAACAATGCAGATCACGCAGTCTGATCGTGGTCTACACTGATCGCAACGGCGATTAAGCTCTAAATAGTATATCAGTTATGCGCGTGCTTTGTTTGATAACGACACTCATACAAATATCCGTGCGTTTTAAAAGCCACTTATTTAATTTACACTGTATGATATATTATGGTCCACAAAGCATAATTTGCTACCTACTTATCCCAGTGAGTGTGTAATATACGATTTTGAATAGCTAACAACAGCCGTCTTGAGTGCAAAGTACGGTCAAACCCGTACTAAATTATATGTTTATCAGGTAACGATTTTTGTATTGACCCAATATGCGCTGACT
Source organism: Conchocele bisecta (assembly GCA_029237695.1). Classification (NCBI taxonomy): domain Eukaryota; kingdom Metazoa; phylum Mollusca; class Bivalvia; order Lucinida; family Thyasiridae; genus Conchocele; species Conchocele bisecta. Next base: position 69,636,432 of record CM055277.1, read on the forward strand.
GATAACATAATTTCGTATCAGGCATTGACCTGATAAGAATATCCGTGTTACAACGCTTTGCATATTGACGTTTTATTGGTCGAGCGACGTCATTGGAATGGCGTCACGGAAACGTTCATTTCAACGAAAACGTCATAATTGCTCATTCTGGAGCCTAAAACATTACCTGATAAGCCTTACCGCTCTGAACATTTTGTTAACTTTCGACATAATTCGTATTTTGTTGTAAATATTTCCAGGATATATTGAATATCTTCTAAGGTACAAAATCACATGGCTTGTCTAAATATGACATATATATTCCTAATTACCCATATTGTGCCACACAGATGCCAGTGCCCGAGGAAATGTACAACATGACACAACATGAAGTTGCAGAAATAATGTTTGCTAACCTTCGACAACTTCAATCACAGTATGAGGTATGTATCTTATGGCGACAACAATAGATTAAAGCAATAATACAGTGGAACCTCTCTAAACCGAACACACTGGGAGGTCCCCAGGGTGTTCGGTTTAGAGATGATCCAGAAAAATATTTATACAATTCCCTAACATTTGATTGGCCCGTAGCAAGTCTCTGTCCAAAATTTATATCCCAGTAAAACCCCACGCCGAACTACTTTCTACATGTGTGCTGTCAGTGCTGTCAATGTAAACAAATGGCTGCCGTCTGTCAAAATAAACACATTTTCTTGATGAATTTATTTCAACTTCTGGAATTATAGGAATGAATGGCATTTTCGTGAAATTTATCGGGATATAAACTTGGAAAAGTCGCGGGAATACTGGACGAGGCCTTCCGGCCTTCGTCCAGTATTCCCGCGACTTTTCCAAGTTTATACCCCGATAAATTCCACAAAAAGGCCATTCATTTCTATAATGAAACCCATACACTTAATGATACACATACTGTTGGTGTGTCTGGTTTAGAAGGATTCTACTGTTCAGAGTAAAACTGTTATAAGGTTTGATCATGTCCAGCCGTGTGCAAACGTTTGCTGTGGCCCGAGGGAACTGTTTGAACCCCAAGGCCGCGGGTTCAAACAGTTCCCGAGGGCCACAGCAAACGTTTGCACACGGCTGGACATGATCAAACGTTATTGTTACATTTCCAACAAAAAACTGATGTAATTTGAGCATTATATTCAGTATTTTCAGTACTTTTATAAATCGTCCCATTCACGTAGATAATTTTCGGTATTCACATTCCGGGGCCGCGTCATGAACGTCATGAACGTCATGAAGTAGTGACGTCATGAAAGCACTTCCGCGTAGTGACGTCATGAAGGCACTTGGTCTACACGCGGCCCCGGAATGAGCATTGCCTAAAGCCATATGCAAACAGCACGCGCTATGTGCAAACAACGGAAACCATGTAACAATGTGTAATTGATACCAAAGAAGTTGAACTCGTAAAGTCCTAGTGACGGACGAGATACCATTTCATACAATTATATAAAATCCATTTTTCGAATTTTTCAGATAATGCGTTGTGTGTGATTTAAAATATGGAATTTCAATTTATTCTGACTACATTATCTATCCCTGAGAATAATGATAGGGGTACAGTATTGAGTACATATAATATGTATGTTTACAGATGACGAGAGCAGAGAGAAAACAAAACTCCATTGGATTCATGTTCAGAGAATTTGGGTAGGTTTCTTGTTTCACCAACGTTAGTGGAAAGTGAGACAAAGCGGTCACAATTCTGGCATCGTATGTGATAATGTGTCATATTCGGCGCCAACAATGGCCCCCAAATGTTGAATATCTCCTGATACGTTAGTCGGATCATTACCAAGCTTCGTCAATAGCTTCCTCACATAGATGGCTATCCACACAGTGTCATTTCGGGCTGACCTTCGACAACTTCAATCACAGTATTGTTAGGCTAGCAGCTAAACCCTGGTTGGTAGTTTAGAGTAGACTATGGCATGGCATTACACTGTACTAGTAGTAGCCCAAATGTTAGCGGCTGAAAACATCTACAACAACAACAACAACTAATGGCTGAACGAAGTTTGAGTGACAGCGAAAGTTTTGCATTTGAATGTTGGTCTGCTCTCTGTGACCGAAGTGACCGAATTGAGAATCTGTGTTGCGTCATTCCTTATATAGACGCTGGATCTGACAGTCAGCCATTTCATTGGTTGAAATGAGAGCATATGAAAATAGCCTGATACCACCGAGCGTCACTGACACTATCAGTAAAATAAATTATCACAATTAGGCTATGCACTTATTTAATTCCTGTAAAGAACATATTGTGCCTACTGATATAGGTACGCATCAAGTTTGAAATATCGCGGATAAAAGCTATATATCGTATATGGAACAAAATATGTAGATTGATGCATATGTCATATACTCGGTAGTCTGCGTTAATCTACTGTCTGTTCCACGTTTTGCTGTAGACGAACATTTGGCCATTAAACACATTAAATCTAAAAAATATTTAAAAGTAAGTACCTATGGGAATTTAACATGGGGAGTCAATTTCCAAAACTTTTCATTTTTTGATCCTGAAGGACAAAAAAACGAAAAAAATTGGAAATTGCCTCCGAAACCTGGGATGTAGCTTGAAAATTATGTAACTAAAAAAAAGAAAACAAGTTAGATTTTGAAAATTGGTCCACAAAATAAAAAATATTTTTAAAAATAAATCTATTTATAGCCCCCATGTTAAGGAAAATCGTTTTTTCGAAATAAAATCAATATTTGATGGAATTTCATTAAATAATTTTTTTGGGAAGGGTGACTTTTTTGTTATTGATAAACAAGTACTTACTTTTAAATATTTTTTAGATTTAATGTGTTTAATAAACAAAAGTTCGTCTTCAGCAAAACTGAACAGACAGTACATGTAAATAGTAATACATGACTGACAGAATGGTAGAGTGGTCACTGAAGTTGTTAATGTAGTTTACCATTGCTGGAAGTTTTGTCCGTGCACTTATCTATTTCTATTCTTTTTCTTTTTCAGGCCACTGCCGCCAACAAAATTGGTAAGGTTCCAGACTTCAGTATAGAGTCTTGTTGCTTCTCATGTCAATCGTTGTAATATTACCTACCAGTTACAACATGCACAATCATGAACAAGCGTAGCTACAATAATTCACCTCCGATATGTTATCTACGGCTACAATTTGACCCATTCAAAAAATGTGAGCAACCGAAGAGCATACCCAAACCTGTTGCCTGTAGGTCACATTTTAGTAAACTGTATATTTTATACCTTTAAACAAATAATATTTTATGTAGAACTAGTAAATTGCCAAAAATATAGTAGAACAGGGAAATCATTTTCCCATGGAAGCCATCTTTTATCTAGTTGTTGTTCAACATTCAACATAACGAAATGAAGCTTTCAAATTTACAAGATATACATGTAAATGTCTGATAAAGACCTTGACACGGTAAAATAACGTGCGTATGTTCTTTATTAATAATTTATTGATACAGCTTTGACAGTTTTATATCGCTAACATATTAAACAAGCCGGAAACCGATTGCAAAAATCGCTCTTCCATGCGTTACATAAATTGCTACCCTCCCGAGAGGTATGGAGCGGGGTAGCAATTTTGCTTCTAGTAAATATCTAGCAACCACACTTGGAATGTAATTTCATGTTCTGTCTGTCTGACAGTGTTTGGTAAAAAGAAGACTTTCATTCATTATACATGTAAAAAAAAGTAAATGTGTTTTGTCGCCTGATTTCAGATAGCAATTACTCGACTGCTTCGGAATAAATTATAGGGTTAACTGTATTGTAATTTTCAAATTTGCGGCATATATAGCGGAGCCATTAAACATGTTTTCCTACCTATCATTTTCTGATATACACCGCAAATTTCAAAATTACAATGTGGATAACCTATTTCTAATGCACTCGTTTACTACTGGCGTAGGAATACATATTGAATAATGTGCGACCGTTCATCAACAATGATAGACCTGTAGTGTATGACCATCAGCCAATCAGATTGCGTGATATTTATAGAGTGCATTAGAATGTGTATTGTCGCCTGATTTCAGATAGCATTTACTCGACTGCTCCGGAATATATAGCAAACTTACCATGGGCGGGTTCAGGGTGGGGGGGGGGGGGCAGACCCGGCGCTCGCCCCCCCCTAAAATTCGCCGAGTGAAGATTTTTTACAAGTTACAAGGCACGTTTCATACCAAGTGCCATGTAGTCCATGCATTTTTCGGTCGTTGTCTTCTTGTTTCAAAATTTAAACGTTTTCAATCAAAAATCATGTCTAAACATACTGTGACAGTGTCAATATCTTTGCTCCAAAATGCGCCAGAACGCAGGAAATGCAATGTAGATTTCAAAAAATTTCCGGACCCCCATAGCGCTATCCCGAGCTCTGCTCGGTCGACTATTTTGCAATACTTGACTATATTATCGAACGAGCATAGCTCGTTCGATAATATAGTCAAGTATTGCTAAATAGTTACGCCCCCCGCCTAACCCGAAATCCTGGATCCGCGCCTGCTTACTACATGTAGATGTATGTTAATTACAGAACGATATAGTGAGAGACATACAGAGACTGATCATAGCAAAGGAATATGAAGAAGCGGTATGTTTTGTTATTGCCTCACACCAAGTTATTAAGATGTGTATTATATAAGCAAAATAAAATAATACATACTTTGAATCGGAGGGCTTCTGGAAGTTTCAGTACTTATTGTTGTTGTTGTAACCACGTGATCACACACCTTGAATCTGCGTGGTTACAACTTGTTGTTGTTACAACAACAACAATAAGTACTGAAACTTCCAGAAGCCCTCCGACTCAAAGTACTATTTTGTCCTTATTATGTAACAGATTTTTATGAAATATGGCGCATCAAACGCGTCTTGTTAAGCTGCATTTGGTGGTCTCGGTACTTTGGCCCACACTTCTGTCGTTTTTGCGAAGAATCGATTTCCGTGTTTATACTGACACGGAAATCGATTCTTCGCAAAAGCGACATAAGTATGTGCCGAACTCCCGGGACCACCAAATGCAGGTCATGAAGACACGTTTGCTGTGCCATATTTCATAAAAACCCGTTGCTTATTAAGGAAACTATCAAATAATACTTACTTTGGAGTGGGCACGCTTTCAACACTTTCATCCATTGTTGTTGTTGTAACCACGTGATCATGCACCTTGATGTTGTCGTTTCTAGTTATTTAAGCGACTAACTTATTTTTATTCAGATTTTAAAGGATTAGTGGTTGGATTGGATTATATTTCAAACTCTTTTTTTCGTGCAACAATGCACTTGTAATATGCTCCATTCGATGTGTTTATAGTACTGTGACACAACATATGCAGTGCATGGGGCCCGTTTCACTAAACTTCGTACAACTAAAATGTTCGTAAGTGTAAAATTATTAAATCTGTAAATTTCACATTAGCAATGTTTTCTTGTAAACAATTATTGGATTTACAATTATTCAGCATAGGCTGCATATGCAACCTATGCTCAATAAATGTAAATCCATCAATTGAACTTTCCAGACGATCCTAAATTTGCACTTACGAACATCTTAGTGGTACTAAGTTTAGTGAAATGGGCCCCAGGTATGCGCACTTTCATATTGTCGTGTATGCTGTTAAGTTACTAGCTAAACAATTTTAATAAAAATCAATTACCGGTATAGCAAATTCCGTTCACTTTCGCAGATATCATCATAAAGTAATTTGGCAATTACAGAATAAGACATTAGAACGTTTTTTCAATTTCGTTAGATTTATTGTCGTGTATACACAGTTAGAAATAAAGCATTTGTATAGTTTAATCATATGTATATAATCATATAAGTTTCCATGTATTTTAGATGAAGGAGGTGAAAGCAAACATGCAGATTACATTAAACGGGCTACGATATTTCCAGACATATGACAGATTCTATTTATGGTAATTAAACTTAGTATCCAAGTAGTGGTATGATGCGTTTTTTTGACGACAATAATTTTGAAAAGCTAGTGAAGATATGTTGCATGCACCATGACCATATTTCATGTTAATTTGTAAATTTGTCCATGTCAGCTAAACGTCAGGGGGCCGTTTCACTAAACTTCTTACGACTAAAATGTTCGTAAGTGCAAATTTAGGATCGTCTGGAAATATCAATTGATGGATTTACATTTATTGAGCATAGGCTGCTTATGCAGCCTATGCTCAATACATGTAAATCCAACAATTGTTTACAAGAAAATATTGTTAATGTGAAATTTACAGACCATTATAATTTTGCACTTACGAACATTTTAGTCGTACAAAGTTTAGTGAAACGGCACCCAGGCCAATTCATCTGGATAACGGATCATTGAACCCACAAAGACCGTTTATCCATAATTGAGACATCCCGGTACCGTATAGCAGCCTCCGCGAATCAAATTTGATTTTGTGTGATATTTAAGACCTTTTTATCTTTTTAAGTATATCAGTCATATAAGAAAAGCTAGCTAGCACCAGAAGAGCATACAAAAGGAAGGTGATTTCATTGAAGCTTAGAATAAAAAATTAAAAATTTTTTAGTTGGATATTCAGTCCGGCGACTTCCGGTTTACCGTCGGACCGGCGGAAATTTTAACAGACATGTCCGACAGACCAATGACTTTCGCGGAGACTGATATAGTCGCCACCCTGTCCGTCCATCCGTCCGTCCGTCTGTCCAAGATTTACATTAACAAATTTTGATAGCTATTATCTCTGTTACCGTAAGTCGGATTGGCTTGAAACTTCATATACTCATTTGTCATCATGCATATATATTACTATAGCCCACCCATGTGACCTCTGTGTTCAAGGCAAAGGTCAAAGGGGGGGGGGGAGGTAATTGAGAAGGTAACTCTTGCAATCTACTACCGTATGTTTACAGCTTAAAAAGACGCATTTGATGGGCCACATTTCATCAAACTCCGTTACATAATAAAGACAAAATAAAAGAATACGTACTTTGAATCGGAGGGCTTCTGGAAGTTTCAGTACTTGTTGTTGTTGTTGTTGTTGTAACCACGTGATCGTACATCTTGATTAACAGGTTTGGCATATTCATGAGCTACCTCGGCTGGATGGTGTACCTGGTGATGGAGTTAGCTGAGGAACACAGGAGTGCTAATGGCGGCGGACCCACGCGCCAGTTATCGGGGCAACTCAAGGGCATGATCATCTGTGGCTTCGCCCTGCTCACATGCGTTATATTCAACTTCTTATATGGTTAGTATACACTGATTTGCTCATGGAAGTAAATATATGCCATACCCGCGAACATAGTTTAAATATTTATTGTTGAATGCATAATGTATAGAATGAGTTTGAGGACATGTATTAGGAAGTACAGGGTTTATTGTAATATTTGTAAATACAGGGGCGGATCCAGCATTTGGGTAACGGTGGAGGGTGGGGGGTTGTCTAGTTGTGAAGGTGACTCTTGCAATCTACTCCCGTACGGACGGTACGGGAGTAATTGCAAGTTACCATTCGCAACTAGGAGGTTGTCCTATTTTCAAGCTGTTCGAAATGCACTTTCCTGTGTTTTACGGCATTTAAATTCAGACTCCAACTGGTGGTAAACTGTGATCTATGTAAACTCTGTGGCTGAACGGGGGGTTGCAACCCCGGACCGCCGACCCCCCCCCCCCCCCCCCCCCCCCCCCCCCCCACCCCCCCCCCCCCCCCCCCCCGCCACCGCCACCCCCCCCCCCCCACCCCCCCCCCCCCTTCCAGATCCGCCCCTGAAATATGATAAATAAAATAATGCGTGAGCTTTATTTCAAGTTTTACAGACATCTAAGGTAATTCATCTCCCATTTCAAATTGATCGTTGAATAATATATTATACTGCATACAATTGTACAAAACGATCGTTGTTTTCGTTTGGACACCTTCAACACATGTTCGCTACATGATAATAATGACATAAAATATGCACAAATAGATAATATGCACATGAAATATACATAATATGTGCACAGAAATATACATGAAAATATGTCACATGAAAATACATATAATTGTCACATGAAATATACTGATAATATGTGCAAAATAATACTTAATATGTGGCACATGAAATATACAGTAATATGTGCACATGATACATGAAATATGCACATGATAACATGATAATATGTGCACATGAAATATACATGATAATATGTGCACAGAAATAATACATGATATGTGCACATGAAAATTACATAATATGTTGCACATGAAATATACATGAAATATGTGCACATGATACATGTATTGTGCACATGATACATGATAATATGCACTGAAATATACTGATAATATGTGCACATGATATGATAATATGTGCACATGAAATATACATATAATATGCACATGAAATATACAGATAATAATGTGCACATGAAATATACATGATATGACATGAAATATCATATAATTTGCACATGAAAAAAAAATAATATGCACATGAAATAATACATGAAAATAGTCACATGAATATACATGAAATATATGAGCACAGAAATATACATATAATATGTACTCTGATGTACAAATATAAAATCATGATACTGATAATATGTCACATGACATAAATAGTCACATAAATATACAGAAAATATGTGCACATGAAATATACTATATGTTGACATGAAATACATGATAATAGTGCAAAGATACAGTAATATACACATGATACATGATAATATGTGCACATGAAATATACATGATAATATGTACACATGAAATATACATGAAAATGATAATGCACTGAAATATACATGATAATTCACATGAAATATACATGAATATGAGCACATGAAATGATACATGATAATATGAAATGTCACATGAATATACATGATAAATATGTGCACATGAAATATACATGATAATATGTTGCACATGATATACATGATAATATGTGCACATGAAATGATACATGATAAGTATGTGCACATGAAATATACTATGATAATACATGATAATAGTCACATGAAATATACATGATAATAGTGCACATGATATACATGTGATCATGTGCACATGAGTATGATAATATACATGATAATATGTGCACAGAAATATACATGATAATATGTGCCCCTGAAATATGAACATGATAATATGGTTCCACATGAAATATCATACATGATAATATGTGCATCATGAAATACTATACATGATAATATGTGCACATTGAATATACATGATAATATGGTGCACATGAAATATACAGATAATAGTGCACATGAAATAAACAAGATAATAAGTGCACATGAAATATAGCATGATAATAGTGTTCACATGAAATATCATGATAATAGTGCACAAGACATATACATGATAATATATGTGCACATGAAATATACTGATAAATAATGTACACATGAATATACATGATAATATGAGCACATGATAATATAACATGATAATATGTGCACAAGAAAATATACATGATAATATGTGCACAGAAATATACATGATAATATGTCACAAGAAATCTACAAGAAATATGTGCACATGAAAATATACATGATAATATGTACACATGAAATATACATGATAATATAGTACACATGAAATATACATGATATATTTACACAATGAAATATACATGATAATATGTGCACATGAAATATACATGATAATATGTGCACATGAAATATACATGATAATATGTGCACATGAAATATACATGATAATATGTGCACATGAAATATACATGATAATATGTACACATGAAATATACATGATAATATGTGCACATGAAATATACATGATAATATGTACATGAAATATACATGATAATATGTGCACATGACAATATACATGATAATATGTGACATGAAATATACATGATAATATGTGCACATGAAATATACATGATAATATGTGCACATGAAATATACATGATAATATGTGCACATGAAATATACATGATAATATGTACACATGAAATATACATGATAATATGTGCACATGAAATATACATGATAATATGTGCACATGAAATATACATGATAATATGTGCACATGAAATATACATGATAATATGTGCACATGAAAAATATACATGATTTTAAATATGATACACTGATAATACATGATAATATGTCACATGAAATATACATGATAATATGTACACATGAAATATACATGATAATAAGTGCACATGAATATACATGATAATATGTGCACATGAAATATACATGATAATATGTGCACATGAAATATACATGATAATATGTGCACATGAAATATACATGATAATATGTGCACATGAAATATACATGATAATATGTGCACATGAAATATACATGATAATATGTGCACATGAATATACATGATAATATGTGCACATGACTATACATGAAATATATGTGCATGAAATATACATGATAATAGTGCACATGAAATATACATGATAATATGTGCACATGAAATATACATGATAATATGTGCACATGAAATATACATGATAATATGTACACATGAAATATACATGAAATATGTGCACATGAAATATACATGAATATGTGCACATGAAATATACATGATAATATGTACATGAAATAATAATGATATGTCACATGAAATATACATGATAATATGTGCACATGAAATATACATGATAATATGTGCACATGAAATATACATGATAATATGTGCACATGAAATATACATGATAATATGTACACATGAAATATACATGATAATATGTGCACATGAAATATCATGATAATATTGCACATGAAAACTATACATGATAATATGTGCACATGAAATATACATGATAATATGTGCAATGAAATAATACATGAGATAATATGTACACATGATACATGATAATATGTGCACATGAAATATACATGATAATATGTGCACATGAAATATACATGATAATATGTACACATGAAATATACATGGATGTTACCACACATGTTTCATCAGCTAGTTAGTTTACCGATATGTTTTACTTATCCAAATTCGGTTTTCACAATTCATCTCGCCATATCCTAGTATATGGGAGTGGTAATATACACGTATATTTACAGGAATGTTTCACATGGCACTTGATGTATCACTTCACACATGTCAGGCCCGTACGCAGGAATTAAGTTAGGGGGGTGCGTTATCGACGGCGCAAAGGGCTAAACATTTTGTTTTTGCAAATCCACGGACAGCTAGACCTCGGCAGATTAAGCGTTTCACCCCTAACTAACTGGAATGGATTTTGATATGTTAATTTTGCAACCAATCCAATCATCACAAAATTATTTTCAGACCAGTCCATTTATGAACATGGGGTGTTTTTGTTCTCAACATTCTGAAAAATTACTTGCAAAAAGTGCAGATCCTGATGAGTCGGCTCATCTGGAACTACACGTTTTGCCAATACCACTCTACAGGCCTGTGGTATTGAAAGGGTTAAGGGGGGTGCATACGCACCCGTCGCACCCCCTCTGTGTACGGGTCTGCGTGTTTGATGTCATATTTAGTCGCGTTATGTCGGTAATTAGTATATTACTTACGTTATCATTGGTTTTGTTTTGTTTTCAGTCCAGTCATTTGTATGGACGAACTACATTTATGTCCTGTTACCATTGCCACTGTGGTTAGCAATATGTTTAAGGTACGTACAAAATTTGCCCACCCATGTCACTAAAACGATAATTTATCCCGTCAATACAGTCTGTATGTGCCGTGAAACACGGTGCCGTGAAATGTTTTTGATATCCTGTCAATACGACCTAATCACTGCGTATGAATATGTGCGATGACTGGGGTTATTTTGATTGCATTTTAAAGTTATTTGTAGGTGTTGACGGGATAAATAGAATAGTAGGTTAGTGCCGTGAATGGGAAAAAATATCTGGCGCGGCACGGAAACGGGATGTTCTCGGCAGAGCCTCGCCCATCCCGTTTCCTAAGCCTTGCTATATAATTTTTCCCATTCACGGCACTACCATACTATTCTCTATTTCCACCATTTCCTTTGCCAGTCATAAATGACATAAATGTTTCACAATTATTCGGCCGACGAACGTTTGACTATTAAACGCATTAAATCTTGAAAATATTTAAATGTAAGCACCGTTTCACCCTCCCGAAATGTTTTTATTTGATGAAATTCCATCAAATATTGATTTTTTTGCGAGAAAAACAATTTGTATGGAAATTTAGCATGGGCCAAGACAGAGCTAGGGAGTGAAGGAAAGGGTCGAAAAGAAAATGAAAATTGACTCCGAAACCAGGCGAGATATCTTGTGAATGATGTACCAGAAAGAAAAAATTTAGATTTTGAAAATCGGTTCACAAATTCCAAAATTATGTTAAAAAATCGTAGCACCCATGTTAAATGCCCATTGGAAAATTGTGTTTTTTTTTCAATAAATTCAATGTTTGAGGGAATTTCATAAAACTAAAAAACGTGCTGAAGGTGACCTTTTGCTGTTGATGAAAATGTACTTTAAAAGTGTTAATGCATTTAATAGTCAGGGCCCGGTTGCTCAAAGCTTCTGTTAGCTTAACAGACTGTTAAATCCTTAGCATTGCTAAGGATTTAACAGTCTGTTAAGCTAACAGAGGTTTTGAGCAACCGGGCCCTGATGTACGTCGGCAGCAAAATGTGGAACAGACAGTAATGTAGATTCAGATCATACTATTCCAGTAGCCACACAGGTGTCTACAGGTGTGTACTGGAATCTGATGATCGGAATCTACACTAGCATGAAATGTCAAAAATCATGGAACAACCGGTACATGTACCGTAGTACATGTATGAAATATAGTATCTCACTCGGTTTCCTGATTGTGGCTGTAACATTGGTCATAATACCGGTACTTGACAGTGTATCAGTCAGGTGTAAGCAGAGCACCATATAAGGTGTATTGTACGCAATTATTTTAGCTGAATACGCATTGATTATCAAAAGTGGGAGTACAAAATACGCACACAATGTGAAAATACGCATTGGTTTTCAAATTGAGTAGTGAAAATACTGTCATAAAGTTGAAAATTCACTTAGTTGAGCTGCAAAAAGCAAACAGCAGCTCAAATAAGTGAATGTTTAAATTTGTTATATTTTTTTATCATTTATTCCCTATTTAGCAATGAAGAAAATCAATAATCCACTTGTAAAAGTAAAATATGCCATGACACAAAGCTCTTATCTGGAGCTCTAGTGTAAGAACTACAGCAAAATGTATTCCTGGACAAAGATTGTTTACCAGCTGTGATATCAACATAATAGATGTAATATTAATAGTCCATGGGGCCTGCTTTATTTCTGTTTTGTTTAAAGGTATTTGTATAATTGTGTCGCTATTCCACCAGTTCTAAAAGTTACGAGTGCCCGCTATACAGATATAATCGTTTAGTAATATTTATTTTACTGATAGTGACGCGCGATTGTATCAAGCTATTTTCATATGCAAATGAGGCATGATATTTTTTAATTATTTATACTAATTGAATGCGTCACCTGAAAAAATAATATTTTCGACTGATTATAAAGTATGATTCCTGCACATCAAAAAATAAATACAGCGTATAAATAGTAATGTCCGTTAACATTTTAAGGAAACACGGTTATCATCCCTGATATCAGTGTGAAAATTTACGTCTGATATAAAATGTATAATGCCAATCAATACGTGGGTTAATGATGAATGAATGTTTATTTTGCCAGAAAATGTCTCGGATGATGTCTCTGATATAATGAACAGTTTGTGCCTACTACATGGGCATGTACCTTTAACACATGTCATTATAATAAATATTTGGTCAAATATTTATTTTATTGCGAAAAACAATTTCCCCATGTTAAATCCCCATAGACATCTTCACAGATAAAAGATGTCTATGGGGATTTAACATGGGGAAATTTTTTAGAATTTCAGAAATACTGGACCGATTTTTAAAATTTAACTTTTTGTTTTCTTAATAGTTAGATCATTTCCAAGCTATCTAGGTAGTTTCGGAGTCAATTTCCAAAATTTTTTCTTTTTTTGACTCCTCCCACAACTCTTTTTCCCCCATGTTAAATTCCCATAGAGAAATAAATTTTTTGTAATAAAACAATTATTTGACCAAATTTCAAAAAAGAAGGCTCATTCTTAAATTTTCCTTTAATTTAATATTATCGAAAAAAAATATTGTTTTTGAATTGTAAAATTTGGGCAGCTTTCGTGAAACAGACTTTAATTATTTACTTAATTATTTACTTAATTATTTACTTGTAACTAACGCATAGTTTGTATTTATGTTGCAGATTTGAAGTTTTAACATATATTCTTAGTCTAAGGTCGATTTTGAAACCCTTGCTGCCATACCTGTTGATAACGTTCATTGGACTAGAATGTATCGTAAGTATAAATATAGTATTAGTATATTATATAGTGGTCTCTGTGAGCATTTTACAATGATGAATTGAACATTGCAATACGTTACTGTCTGTTCCACGTTTTGCTGCAGACGAATGTTTGGCTATTAAACACATTAAATCTAAAGAATATTTAAAAGTAAGTACTTTTTCATGAATAACAAAAAAGTAACCCTCTCCAAAAAAAATTATTTGATGAAATTCCGCTTAGCCCTTAGACCGCTACTCACAACAATTGTCGTCTGCTGTTGCTTTTATATCTTGCCTTATTTCTCAATAAAAACATGGTTTGACAGCACTTCAGAATCATTTCTAATGGAAATGATTCTGAAGTGCTGTCAAAGCATGTTGTAAATTATTCTAATGTGCTGTCAAACATGTTTTTGATGATAAAAAGGGAAAATAGAAAATAAACAGCAGACGACAAAAAAAATAGGATAGCGGCATAGGGTCAATATTTTGTCAACTTTTGACGTCATTTTCGTAAACTATGGTAATTTTGTAAATATTTGTTCATGACATATCGCACAAAGTCTTAGCTACACAGTCACACAGTTTGTTGCATATGAATATTCATCCATGAAAAAAAATGTAGTTTAACCCTTACACCGCTATCTGAATTTGTTGTCGTCTGTTGTTTATTTTCTATTTTCCATTTGTATCATCAAACACATGCTTTGACAGCACTTTATAATAAATTACAACATGCTTTGACAGCACTTCAGAATCATTTCCATTGTACTATTCTCATGCATGAATTTACTTGCATTATACAATTTCACAAAATACAATTGAAGTACTTAACATGCAACATGTACACATTAACTTTGACTTAACATCAACTTACAAAATATCATGCATTACAATTGATAAAACAGATAGTGAAACGACACAGGTAAATTAGGTATATATATGTGGCGTCCCTCTATATGTGACTCGTCATGATATGATTCAGCAAATTCGTTGAGGATTTGACTATGTATTATAGCCCATGATAAGCTAACACGGCAGATCGTCTCTAAAGACAAAAAACATGACAAAAGGAAAACATAGCGTTGATGGTTTTCACTGTTCTGTGCCTCATATTATAAAGTATATTTATGATCGCACAGCACCGACTTAGTCTGAAGAGGAAGAGTTCATACGTCTTCATTTCAAGCAGATCCGGTGCAGATCAGTAGCCGATTTCACCAACATTTCAAAGTGTACTTATCTATCAAAGTATACTTTGAGGGAGAAATTTTCAATTTAAGAATAAATTTATTAATTTTTATTATACTGAATTTATTACATTATCACAGCCATTTTGGCTGTGATAATGTAATAAATTCAGTATAATAATTCTGCATACTTTTAATCATCAAATATATGCAGTCGTTAGTTCTATACGACATAATGCATTTCATGAAAAATAAATGATTACTCCCTCAAAGTATACTTTGCTAGATAAGTATACTGTGCAATTTTGATGAAATCGGCTACCGGTGTCGTGACGAGTCACATAAGTGGATTATCATTAAACCATACACCAGAATGTACTAACTACCTCTGTATTTAGTGTCCAACATGTGTAGGTAAACTCTTGACAGGTGCTGGGAGATAACCACGACAAGCTAGTATTTCTGTTAAATCCAATGACGTACAAACAATACAATACAATACAACATATTTTATTCAGCATAAAGCAATACAATGCTTCTAGCCATTAAACAAAACTGCAAACATGCAATTGTATTTAACTGTAACCTACTGCTTAACTCTTTGCATGCTGGGAAATTTGTGGGCTATAAATAGTTCAAAAATAGCAGATGACACTTCATTATATTTTCTTTTATTTCTCCTTATAAATGTCATGAATATGTCTTGGAATTTCATTAGAAATAAAACATATACTCCTAATTCGTTTAGCGGATATTTTCGCCGCTAGCACGCAAAGACGTAGAGGTTTGAATGAATGATAAGTTGCTTTTAATCACGTTATGTAATCTGGATCTATAATTGGAACATGGGATACTGTAAACCAACTAAATTTCGCGGCTACTAAATTTCGCGATTTTCGTATCTGGCCATATCCGCGACGATTATCGTTCGCTGTATGACGACGTGCGCCATTCGCTATGTTCGCGAATTTCAATCCCTCGCGAAGAGCGCGAAGAGCGCGAAGAGCTCGAAGGTATCTCACGCGCGAATATTAGTTGGTTTACAGTATTATATCATGATGTAAGTGGCCCATTTTATTATGAAGTAGTGGATGCCAGTGTTATTTGTGTTGATATAGTCACGGGGCTGAGTTGCCAAATTCCCAAGCGAAATAAGCATAATTACTCGTAATTTTACTACATTATATATACAATGTACACCAGAAGCAACGATATTTGCGTAATAAGTATATATGTGCATAGTGAACAATGTACCATTTAGATTATCTCATATGTTATTCGCAATGCAAGGGATCCGGCGCCAGTTTCACTAAGCTGCGCACGACTAAATTATGTTCGTAAGTGCAAAATTATGATACTCTGCAAATGTCTCATTAACAATGGTTTCTTGTAAATAATTATTGGATTTACATTTATTGAGCATAGGCTGCATATGCAGCCTATGCTCAATACATGTAAATCCATCAATTGAAATTTCCAGACGATCCTAAATTTTAACTTACCAACATTTTAGTCGTAAGAAGTTTAGTGACTTATCTAGTTCATAAACTATGCGTTGCTTTTAAAAGAATACACATTAATGAGGCGGAATGGTACGGTATACTTTATAGGCTATCGAGCATTCGAGAAATGTGTATCAGATGCATTGTGATTTCTCAAGATAGATGATATTATATTAACACATATGTAGGCCCAATTACACAAAATTACTGTGTCGTGTCGGGCACAGATATGTGCTGTCTGGGTTGTCTGCATATTAAGCCCTTTTACTTGTAGATGGTGCGTTACATTGTACAATATTTCCATAAATGTTAGACAGATATGGGAGTATCTCCCTATTTCCAAAGACTATATATATGTATTTACGTTAATATTATAATTATTACACATAATGCATCGATTTACAGTTGGATCTTGAACTTGAAAATAGCCATGTTGAAACTACCAGGGAAAGCTACATTTGTTTTACCGTCAGATATATCCTTTCATGTCATGTTGGTACGCTTTTATTTTTACTTGAATATATGTGTGCCATATCATTAATGGATAGTACACACATTTTATTCCATTAGATTCATCACTCCTTATACCCATAATAAAGTCTGCATATGCCACATGTATTTCCATATGTAATACCGCTGTACATCAACATGCATTAATATATAGGTCGTATCTGAATATAAACGATCAGTTGTGGTACCGACATATACTTCTGTAGCCTGTTTCAACAATATTGCAAAGTATACTTATCTAGCAAAGTATACTTTGAGGGAGAAATTTTCAATTTTAGGATAAATTTATTATTTTTTATTGTACTGAATTTATTACATTATCACAGCCATTTTGGCTGTGATAATGTAATACATTCAGTATACATGTAGTAATTCTGCATACTTTTAATCATCAAATATATGCAGTCGTTAGTTCTATATGACATAATGGATTTCAGGAAAAATAAATGATTGCTCCCTGAAAGTTTATTTTGCTCGATAAGTATACTTTGTAATTTTGATTAAATCGGCTACTGAGCACATAGAATGACAATATGTAGGATTTTCTGCAAAGATAATGGCGTATCCTCAGCATGAAAATGGTTAATTGAAAGTGTCAGTGTAAAAGGGCGTAAGTCCCTAGGGACGACCGTTCTTCCAGTGACCCTTACAATTTCTATACAATAGTACAATGACTAATATATTGTATTGGATGCAATATCATTAATTAAAGGCGTCTGTTCAAAAGGCGGCTAAGTCGTATAGCTAGGACTTAGCCCCTTTTTCCGCTGACCCCTGCAACCCTTTTTCCGCTGCTGACCCCTGCAGCCCTTTTTCTGCTGACCCCTGCAGCCAACAGCTCTTATGTGTCTACTCCTTCAATTTACGTACACTACTGCAGTGACTACTACATTCAGGGGCGGATCCAGCTTTTGGGGAACGGGACGATTGTCTAGTTGCGAAGGTAACTCTTGCA
Organism: Conchocele bisecta; assembly: GCA_029237695.1. NCBI lineage: Eukaryota > Metazoa > Mollusca > Bivalvia > Lucinida > Thyasiridae > Conchocele > Conchocele bisecta. The sequence continues at coordinate 69,654,937 of CM055277.1, forward strand.
ATCTACTCCCGTACCGTCCGTAGCTAGCTACGGACGGTACGGGAGTAATTGCAAGAGTTACCGTTCGCAACTAGGAGGTTGTCCTATTTTCTCCTATTTTCTCCAACTGGTTAACTGTGATCTATGTAAACTCCGTGGCTGAACGGGGATGGTGTGCAACCCCAGACCCCCCTCCAGATCCGTCCCCAACACTGTACACATTGCATGTGATGAATTATCATGAATTGAAGGTGTCAGTGTAAAAGAGGACTAAGTCCAATTTCAAACCTATCTTACGATAACTAGTATAGTTTACGTGATATACTGTCATTAATTGAAGATGTGAGTATATTGTACATTCTCCACTGACCCCTTTACGTACTATTTTCCCCAGGTGTTAGGTTTCTATACACGGGCCATGCTGTCTGTGGTGCTTATGGGATTCGGGGTGTGGCCCTGGATTATGAAGCGGGATAAAATAGAAAAGGTACGTGGCCCGTTCAGTACGGTGCTCCAAATCCACCATACATGTGTATATGACAATGAACATATGTAAATTCCCGGTAAACCACCGTCCGTGTTGAAAGGATAAATAGAATAGTAGGTTAGTGCCGTGAATGGGAAAAATATCTGGCGTGGCACGGAAACGGGATGTGCACGCCATATTTTTTCCCATTCACGGCACAAACCTACTATTCTCTATATATACTTCTTTCATAAATTAAATAAACAAATTGAATTGAATTGAATTGAAATTAGTTCCTTGCTACAGATGGACCGCACTTACGCCTCAAGCTATGCCAACAAAAACATTTACATACATTTTCTAGTGTTTTTTCGTAATTGCTGTAAACTAAATAAACTTTACTTTGCAAATATCTTTATTATTTCCTTCCATATTTTGACAGCTCACCAAAGCAATTTTATATTCATGAACATTATTCCAAGAAAAAAATACTTTTTAGTGATGAAAAGCCAAACAATTCCGACATGGAAAGAAATGTGTTAAGCATTTATAGACCATTTGTTGAATTTCGTATTGCATCCTTTGTTATCACATCTTTGACACATTTCCGGGTGTTGTTCCTGTATTAACATAGCTCGTGTGCAAGGTATGTGCATGAGGATGTGATAAATAAGTTAGATCACGATTTTCCGCATGTACAAGCGATAATACTCGTGCATGCGGACGAACCGTGATCTAACTTATACATATTGTTTATATTTCTAGCGTATTCTCTTCCAATGGCTGGTATCTTGCCTCACATCAGCGTTCTTCCCTCTTCTGCCATTTGCATCGCGAGAACTCAACTACAACCTTGTGTAAGTAATTAACCTTTTCACCCCTAAGTAACTGGAATGGATTGATATATATATGTTAATTTTCGGACCAATCAAATCGTCACAAAATGATTTTCAGACTAGCACATTTATGAAATGGGTGTGTTTTTGTTTTCAAAAATGTGAAAATTGCTTGCCAAAAGTGCAGATCCTGATGAGACGGCTCGTCACGAGCCGGCTCATCTAGATCTACACTATACAGGCATGTGGTGTTGAAAGGGTTAATAGACCAGCGACCCGTTTTGTTTAGCTTCATACGATAAACAGAGTGTGTACGAAGATTATTATGATTTTGGTTCTCGCATTAACGTGGTTCCATAATGCTGTATCTGTGTTACTTATATGGTCCATGTGTAGTTTGAACCGATACAGAATGTATGTGCGAACATTGTAAAATGGGCTACGAGTGAACATTTACGTCATTAACAAATGTTCACCATAATGTTCACGTTGTAGTTAACAGTTGTCTATGTTATAGTTAACTATTGTTCAACACCGACCATGAAGTTAACCTCGAAGCTAACACGTGTTGTATGCTTGTGAAATGTATATATAACATGTGTTTGTGTGTAAATGAAAACGAAATACAAAGTTTACATATGTTCACCGTGAAGTTGATAGCATTGCATATGGAATGCCGTCCGCACCTATTATCTGTTTCACGAAACCTGCCCAAATTGTACGGATATATCCACAATGTAAAAACAGTATTTCTTTTGGTAATATTAAATTATAGCAAATTTAAGAATGAGCCTTCTTTTTTTTGTAATATATTTTTTAGAAATATTGATTTTATTACGAAAAATTGATTGTCTATGGGAATTTTACATGGGGGAAAGGAGGTGGAGGAGCTATGGGCGAAGTCAAAAAATGAAAAAACCTGGCTAGATAGCTTGGAAATGATCTAACTAAGAAAACAAAAGTTAAATTTTTAAAATCGGTCCAGTATTTCTGAAATTCGAAAATTTACCCATGTTAAATCCCCATAGACATCTTCACTCTATGAAGATGTCTATGGGGATTTAACATGGGGAAATTATTTTTTCACCATGAAATCAATATAGGACCAAATTTCACTATTAAATATAAAAAAGAAGGAGCATTCATAAATGTTGCTTTAATTTAATATTATCGAAAAAAATACTGTTTTTGCATTGTTTATATGGCCGTAAAATGTGGGCAGGTTTCGTGAAACAGACAGTAAGTTTATTGCTGCGCGTTATATATTTTGCTGCTACTAATGGAAACTTATTTTTCATAAAATGTAATAATTCTAGCACAAATATATTTACACAATTCCCTAACATTTGATTGGCCTGTAGCAAGTCTCTGTCCAAAATGTATATCCCAGTAACCTCCCACGACGAACTACTTTCTACAGGTGCGCTGTCAGTGCTGTCAATGTAAACAAATGGCTGCCGTCTGTCAAAATAAACACAATTTCTTGATGAATTTATTTCAAATGCTGGAATAATAAGGAATGAATGGCCTTTTTGTGGAATTTATCAGGGATATAAACTTGGAAAAGTCGCTGGAATACTGGACGAGGCCTTCCGGCCTTCGTCCAGTATTCCCGCGACTTTTCCAAGTTTATACTCAGATAAATTCCACAAAAAGGCCATTCATTCCTATATTATTTATGCGATCATGTGAATTTATTGATTTATCTGTTTCAGTGTACTCGGCGGTGTATTAGTCATAGCTGTTGCCTGTGTTCTAGTTAGAAGGTATGTGTATGCTGTAACTATTATTAAAGTTGAATGTATTTTCTATGTGGGTTCGTTGCATGTCTGTAAATATTTTTCATAAAAAAATGCACGTCTTCTTAATAGGTCAGAATCACATCGCTTGTATCATATGTACTGTACATTGCCGTGTTATAAGAATACAATAGAACGAAAATTCACTATCATGCAACTGTTTATTTATCATTATTTTGTATTGTTGCAGTTTTGCTGCTAAGTCCATGGCGAAACGGAAACTGTTTGCAATTCTAGGATTCCAGGTAATTAACACAGTGGATCTCTCTAAACCGGACACCGAGAAAACACGAGAAAGGCTAAGTCGTGTTAATTTTGAAGAGCTTCGAATGTCGTTACACATACAATACATGGGCGTCACCAGAATTTTTGAAAAGGGGGGTTTGACTTTCAGCTGTGAAGCAACCGAAATCTGTAAGGGGCCCAGGGGTTTCCCCTGGGCCCCTTACATATTTCGGTTGCTTCACAGACCGGACAGTTTGTTATTTCTAGAAGCCAAATAACTGCATGAGGGTATGTTTGGACAAAACTAGCACCTGGACAAAGAGTTTCGGGTCAATTTACGAAGCGTATTTATGAAAATTGGCATATTGCAATAAAAAAAATCCTGCTGGCTCAAAAAAGGGGGGTCGTACAAAACCCATTGAACCTCCCTTGACAACGCCTTTGCGATATAACCTCACTAAACCACACACCTGGAAAACCAATGTTAGCTTATTGTTGTGTGGTTCTCATTGTCAATTGTGGCTGTGACTGGAGAAATTGGGTCAATTTATTTGTGACCCGTCGACCTTCTGATCAAACAGCAAACTCATATAGCCTGATAGCGATTTGGATTGCCTGTTAGAAGCATGAAGTGTGTTTCGTTAATGGAATTGCGAATAGTGGAAATCCTGTTCAGACCATAATTCATGGTTATGATCGCAAAGCACACACGCTTGTATTGTAGTCGTCGTATGCCTGATTTCCTAACAGTCCGGTTATGTTAGGTTTCCCTGTACACGGGTTCTAATACCCTTCACGTGGAAAACAAACTATTTAGAAATAAAACGGCTGTGTACAAGTTTTACGTTTATCAGAAAGGTATATTGTTTCAAACGATGCTTATGCCACCGAACTCAGTCGAGTCGGGAGGCATGTAGTGTTTGGACTGTGTCCGTCCGTGGGTGCGGTTAACAAGTTCACGATAGTCAACTACAAAGTGAACAAGTGTTAGATATGATGTGAATATATGTTAACCCTTAGACCGCTATCTTCTTTTTTTTTGTCGTCTGCTGTTTATTTTCTATTTTCCATTTTTATCATCACAAACATGTTTTAACAGCACTTTAGAATAATTTACAACATGCTTTGACAGCACTTCAGAATCATTTCCATTGGAAATGATTCTGAACTGCTGTCAAACCATGTTTTTATTGAGAAATAAGGCAATATATAAAAGCAACAGCAGACGACAATTGTTGTGAGTAGCGGTCTAAGGGTTAACTATGAGTAGAACTAGTGTTAACTACAGCGTGAACAATTTTTAACTGCAAAGTGATCAGTTGTCAACTACATACTGAACACTTGTTAACTACAACGTGAACAAGTTTTAACTACGACATGAACAAGTGCACCCACATTTCATATAAATACAAAATTGTTCAGTATTACAATATGTTTCAATACATCACTTCGAAATTTCAATATTCCCAAATCCTTCTATACATCTATGTCCCCAGATATTTGTGATAGCCGTGTCAATACTGGTGGTGCGACACACGGCAGAACTGGCCGCCACGAACAGACGGACACCGCTCGTGAACCAAACTGTCAGCTGGATAGTACTAGGTGGGTACATAATGATGATTGTTATTAACCAGGGACCGGTTGCTCAAAGCTTCTGTTAGCTTAACAGACTGTTAAATCCTTAGCATTGCTAAGGATTTAACAGTCTGTTGAGCTAACATAGGTTTAGAGCAACCGGGCCCTGTTTCATTCAAAAGATAAAACAAAATCCAAGTAGAAAGAAAAATGTTTATTTCTCTTCAAATGTATATGTTGTTACCACTCAGTTGAACAGTCTCGTTGAGAGTTGAACAGTCTCGTTGAGAGTTGAACAGTCTCGTTGAGAGTTGAACAGTCTCGTTGAGAGTTGAACAGTCTCGTTGAGAGTTGAACAGTCTCGTTGAGAGTTGAACAGTCTCGTTGAGAGTTCTCGTTGAGAGTTGAACAGTCTCGTTGAGAGTTGAACAGTCTCGTTGAGAGTTGAACAGTCTCGTTGAGACGGTTCAACTGAGTGGTAACACTATATACTTTCATTGAGAAATAAAGCAAACAGAAAAGAAAATGTTGTTACTTGTTGATGCATGTGAATCAGTAATCAACATTAAAAAGGATTCGTTGACATCCATCTATGCCACCCCCAACCCATGAATTGGTATTGGTAACTAAATAATATTTATATGCTAAAATGCAGAATATATAGAGAATAGTAGGTTAGTGCCGTGAATGTGGAAAATATCTGGCAAGGCTTAGGAAACGGGATGGGCGAGGCTCTGCCAAGCACATCCCGTTTCCGTGCCGCGCCAGATATTTTTTCCTATTCATGACACTAACCTACTATTCTATCTATCCCGTCAACACCTACAAATAGCTTTAAAATGCAATAAAAATAACCCCAGCCACCGCACATATTCATACGCAGTGATTAGGTCGTATTGACAGGATATCAAAAACGTTTCACGGCACATACACACTGTGTTGACGGGATAAAAGTCAAATACGGATTTCACACCGAGTACGAAGAGGAATCATACAGCAAATGCATATGTGCGTATGTGCCGTGAAACACGATGCCGTGAAACATTTTTGATATCCAGTCAATACTATTTTTGCATTTTACAGCCATTTGTAGGTGTTCACGGGATAAATAGAAAAGTAGGTTAATAGTGCTTTGAATGGGAAAAAATATCTGGCACGGCAAGGAAACGGGATGTGCTCAGCAGAGCCTCACCCATCCCATTTCCTGAGCCTTGCCAGATATTTTTTCCCATTCACGGCACTAACCTACTATTCTCTATCTATTTTCCTTATTTCTGAACCAAAGTATATGTTGTGACCACTCATTTGAACCGTCTCGGCGACACGGTTCAAATGAGTGGTCACAACATATACTTCTGATGAGAAATAAAGAAATTATTGAGCCTTGCCAGATATGTTTTCCCATTCACGGCACTAACCTACTATTCTCTATATACATTGTACTGTAGTGATGCACATGGTGGCCATCTTGATTTTCTCAGGTGGGTCTACATACAAAAGCGTCTAGTACACCAAACTGTATCATGAACTAGGGAATTGCAATGCGTTTGAAGTTGTCAGTCATATATCTCAAGGTGCATGATCACGTGGTTATAAAACAGTGGCTGAAAGTGTATTGAAAAAGCTCGCCCCAATAAAGGCAGGGGCGGATCTGGAGGGGGGGGCGGGGTTCCGGGGTTGCAACCACCCCCCCAAATAGCTTTAAAATGCAATAAAAATAACCCCAGCCACCGCACATATTCATACGCAGTGATTGCACCCCCCCAGGTGCATGATCACGTGGTTATAACAACAACAGTGGCTGAAAGTGTATTGAAGAAGCTCGCCCCAATAAAGGCAGGGGCGGATTTGGAAGGGGGGCGTGGTTCCGAGGTTGCAACCCCCCCCCCCCCCAAATAGCTTTAAAATGCAATAAAAATAACCCCAACCACCGCACATATTCATACGCAGTGATTGCACCCCCCGCCCCCCACCCCCCACCCCCCACCCCCCCCCCCCCCCCCCCCCTGTTCAGCCATGGAGTTTACCCTGATCAGACTGCGCTGATACCTGGCTGGTCAGGGTGTACACTGGTCGCATTTGTCATAAATGTCAGTTCTCCAGTTAAAGCCACAGATGGTAAAGTTTGCTATGTTCTCTATTTCAGCCCTTGGAATTATCGAACCGTTGCTAGTGACAACCGACCTGCGGATCCGACTGTTTTCTATAGGACTCGCCTACATATCGCCTTATATACTATTCAGTATATCATATCCTTTTGCATCAGGTTTACAAGTGTATGCTTGTGTATGTATGGCTTGTGATTTATATGATTTCATGCTATGGCTACGAAGTCGGTTGACATTGTGAATCTTATGCATAGGCGGCAGATGTGCGCGCCCCCTACCCCCCCACCCCCCCACCCCCCCCCCCAATAATTGTCCCGTTCCGCCGCCTATGTTATGACGTATGCATTAGCTGTCTCCAGCATGAGTTCAAAATGTTAACTATAATTATGTAATTATTGAACACTTTCAACATGGGCATGGTTATTGTAAGAAGAAACTGGAAAGTGCACTTGGTCCCAACATGGGGTGCACGTAATGTCCACTAAGAGTGAACGTCTTATTGCACATAGTGTATGCGACTACTGATGTAACAACAACAACAACAACTACTACACAAGTTAGTAATCATTCCGTAAGCAGTGTGCGAATAGTACATGTATATACAAATTATAATAAATAATAATAATAAATAAAGTAATAATTTTCTGAAATGAATTTCGAAGGTCTATATCTTTTGTAAATAACATTTTGTAAATTTACGAAAGTTTACCTTTCCTCGTATGTTCCAGAATTTTGTCAACTTTCGAAATTTGAATAAATCAAAAATCTGATCAATCCATAAATAATTAAATTAAAATATAACAGGCGTAAATCGCAAATTGAATGAATCAATCAAATCAATTTAATAGTTGACGTAAAATCAACTGAAAATACCCAATAGAGCAATTACTTGCCAATTATGAACCTTAACCCCGCCCACCCACGAGTTGCTGTTTATGTTGTCCATGTGCTGGAACCTGTATGTCTGGCTTCTGATGGAGTTCAGCCTGTCCAGTGCAGAAAACGAGCTGTCTATCAAAGCGGACGAGCTACCGGTCAAGATCGCCAATGGTCACGCTGGCAGCGAGTTGCAGAGCAGTAACAAGGTGGTAGGTGTCCCAAGATGATTGGTCAGCTGAAATATATAGAGGATATTCATATTTTTGCAACGAATATGACATACATGTTCATCTCGTGGTGCGAGATGTCCATATTTCACGAGTGAAATATGGAGATTTCACACCACGAGATGTCATATTTGTTGCAAAAATATGAATATTCTATTTATTATATACCGCTCCATGGAAACTAGCAGTTTTTTTAGACTGTATACGGTAATGAATGTGTATTTCCAGCCTATTTGCGCTGTGGCACTGCAGATGCGCGTTATGAATATGGATAGTAGTCGAATTTCACCGGAAGTCGTTTATTTCATCGATGAGAACATATGACTTTTATTTACATCGTATAACTATGTATTTCATGGGTAGGTATATAATAAAGCTTCATTCTCATGATGTTCTCAACAAACGTACATTTGATAATAATCATTAATGCATGTTTAACAGGACCAGCGAAAACATGATCTAATAACTGTGTACCCTATGCATGGCTGCTTTTGCTCAACTGTGTTTCTACAGTTTTACTTCGTGGAACGAGTGGACAATGAGTTTATTAATATGGCAAAATAATACGTTCTGTTGTAGTGAGGGTTACTGTGGTGATGATGCCACATCCCCACGTCAGCCCCCGTTACATATCCTGGTTTGTCAAGAGTGTGTGGATATATACTTTACTATTGGCGTGGTATAGAGTAGAAAACATTAAACCCTAAATACCTAAAGTACTAAAGACCACTCGCTGTTCACAGAGTCCACTCACGGTTCAGTGTTGTGAACAGGTTATGATCTAGTAAAACATCACATACATGTACGTTGTGGAAGAACATATTGAAACATATAGAGAATAGTAGGTAAGTGCCATGAATGGGAAAAAATATCTGGCAAGGCTTAGGAAACGGGATGGGCGAGGCTCTGTAGAGCACATCCCGTTTCCGCGCCGCGCCAGATATTTTTCACATTCACGGCACTTATAGAGTATAGAATAGTGTATTGCATCCACAGCTGCAGGTAAGCTGCGTAATTTGGAGGTAAATTTCTTATTTCTCCATCAAAAATGGCAAGTTTGGAGTGCTGTAGAATCGTCTCAATGAGACGATTCTCTAAAGGACTCCCAACTTGCCATTTTTGATGAAGAAATAACAAAATGTCACCCCATGTTGGTCAAATTACGCACCTTAACTGGAGCTCGGTGTTTCAACTGTATGTTATTTCAGTTGGAGAGCCTGGACTTCGCTATGATGTCACAACAACTGGCGTCTGGAAAGAGTCGCCCAAACCTGGTGAGAGGCGACATGCGCCGGGCCTTCTACTTTGTATCCTTTCTGGCAGTACGACTGACTACATAACAGGGCGTGATGTTGTTCGGAGTGACAGAGAATTAAATTTGTGAATGGCAGTTAACAGTTGAAACAACAAAAGGCACAACTTGTTTATAGAGAAAACACGCAAAATTACAACCATGAATTATTCTGCAGGGACTGAAAAATGTACCTATTGCAGCTATTGAATAGTGTACTTGAAATAAAGAAACTTGATTTGCTGAGCCTGAATTATGCTTGGTTGCCAGTTGGTAGTGTCAATAGATGTTTATAAACGTTGCTAATCTGGTCAAGATTAAAGCAGGCGGTTGTGCATCATATTTGCTCATGGTCTGCCATAGACAAATATCTAATTTTACGTATCACTAATGCATTCTGATAATAACAAATAACTAGACATATTCTTAGCCCAACTGGTTATACAGGTGATGGGTCCATATGAAACGTATTAAGCTATATACATGCATATTAGTTATTCCTTAACACAGCTATAGATATTTACAGTAATGGTTGGCCTTTTTGGAACAGGACATATTGCCAGTGTTAACAGGTGAGGTAATCAGACGTAAAGTAGACATTGTTTATAAAAGTGCCACCCCTAATGGGCCAGGCATATGTGACACTCTATCGAACAAGCAGTACTTCCAAATTTCTATTCGGTATGGGCTCCAGATAAGGAATTGGTAATTGAGTATAGTTAATCCATCATTTCTGAAGCAAATGGGTATTTCCAAATTTGAATTGGGTAAAATAAAATCGCACTACTGTTTACATATCAACAGACAGCAATTATTGAATAGTTTGCTTTGAAATTAAAACATGTCTTGGCATTTCATTAGAATTGTCTCCTTGGAGACAATTCTAATGAAATACCAAGATAATGTTTTCATGGAAAATAAAGAAAAATATGCTATCTTTGTGGTCTGTTTATTGTTTTTTGCTGCACGATAAAGCTACAATAAAATATGTATTGCTTTTTGATACTCGCTACGTCTGATTTCAATTGGGTTTTTGGCAATTTTAATTGGGTATTTAAGCAAATACGCAGCTTATCTGGAGCTCTGCGGTATACCAGCGAAGGCTCAAACTTTCGATCTCCAATTTCCAAGGCGGGTGCCTTATCCACTAGGCCACAGTGATTGTATGCGACCAGTCACTCGGCTACGATTACAAAACATGCGCTTTTGACTGCATGAATAATATGTAGTAATACTAATGTGTAATTCTTGTGAATATGCATCACACCCAAGTGATATGTTATACATGTGCAATATCATTTATATGTATTAACTCTTTGCATGCTAGCGGTGAAAATATCCGGTGAAAATATCCGCCAAACGAATTAGGAGTATAATTGTTTTATTTCTCTCTGTAAATATGTCTTGGAATTTCATTAGAATTGAGTCCTCAGGACTCAATTCTAATGAAATTCCAAGACATATTCATGATATTGCCCGTAGCAAGTCTCTGTCCAAAATTGATATCCCAGTAAACTCCCACGCCGAACTACTTTCCGTAACCGTGAGGCGCAGTTAAAATAATTCTTAAGAAAACTTGGAAAAGTCGCTGGAATACTGGACGAGGCCTTCCGGCCTTCGTCCAGTATTCCCGCGACTTTTCCAAGTTTATACCCCGATAAATTCAACAAAAAGGCCATTCATTCCTATAATAATAGACAAAATATGTCTGTAATTTCTTTCAGCTTTGACCCTGCCGCAGTCTATTGTTTCCTGACAGTGTCAAATCCCTTGTTCATGGGATCACTCATAGTGTTTAAGGTATGTTTAAAATCCCATATTTGTATTACTTACGCATGTACTACTGCTGTCTGTTTTACGAAAGCTGCCCAAATTTTACTGCTATATAAACAATTCAAAAACAATTTTTTTTTTCGATAATACATGTATTAAATTAAAGGAAAATTTAAGAATGAGTTCTTTTTATTTCGTGAAATTTGATTAATTATTGATTTTATTGAGAAAAAACAATTTCCCCATGTTAAATCCCCATAGACATCTTCACAGAGTGAAGATGTCTATGGGGATTTAACATGGGGAATTTTTTTTAGGATTTCAGAAATACTGGACCGATTTTCAAAATGTAACTTGTTTCCTTAGTTAGATCATATCCAGGTTTCGGAGTCAATTTCCAAAAATTTTCGTTTTCTGACTCTTCCCACAGCACCTCCACCTTCTTTTTCCCCATGTTAAATTTCCATAGACAAATCAGTTTTTCGTAATAAAATCAATATTTGACCAAATTTAACGAAATAAAAAGAAGGCTCATTCTTAAATTTTGCTTTAATTTAATATTATCGAAAAAAAAAAAAAAAATGTTTTTCTTTGTCTATATAGCCGTAAAATTTGGACAGGTTTCGTGAAACAGACAGTACATTAATGTGTCAAATCATATTATTCACGGGATCACATATAGTATTAAAGGTATCTTTGAAATCCCATATTTGTAGGATTACATATACAGAGAATAGTAGGTTAGTGCCGTGAATGGGAAAACATATCTGGCAAGGCTTAGGAAATGGGATGGGCGAGGCTCTGCCGTGCACATCCCGTTTCCGTGCCGCGCCAGATATGTTTCCCATTCACGGCACTAACCTACTATTCTATTTATTCCGTCGACACATACATATAAATGACTTTAAAATGCAAAAAAATAACCCCAGTCACAGCATTTATTCATACGCAGTGATTAGGTCATATTGACAGGATATCAAAAATGTTTCACGGCACCGTGTTTCACGGCAAATACGCACTGTGTTGACTGGATAAAGTATTAAATGTATGTGTCAAATAATTTATTAATTGGATAACTTATAGTACGAAAGGTATGTTTAAAATCCCATATTCTTTTGACGACTTATGACACTAAATGTAAGTGTCATATAATCTATCCATGGGATCACTGATAGTATTTAAAGGTACATGTATGTGGATTACTCGCAGTACTATATGTATGTGTCAAATCCTGTCAAATCCCGTGCTCGTATTATCACTTACAGTATCAGGACCTGCACTGTTCGCTGTTTCCTTCACATTTGTGGGATCTCGTATTTTGCCGCCTGTATTATCCCCTCATAAATAGGCTATGTTATGTGGCTGTGGCTGTGACTGGAGAAATGGGGCTTATGGGTTTTGCGACCAGTGTAGATCCAGATCAGACTGCATCCGCACAGTCTGATCATGATCTGCACTGTTCGCCATTCCATCAATGAAACACCCGTCATGCTTCTAACAAACAGCATAGATCGTTGTCACGCCACATGAGTGTCCTATTCGACCAGGAGCTACACTGGTCACAAATTCCATAGTTCTCCTGTAACAGCCATAATTAGAGAATACAACCCGTGTGATTACAGCTGTCGATCCCGTATATTCTGATCACGTGCGTGTTGCGGGCTGTGAACCTCGTCACCCACGTGCCTATGAAGTCTTTCTACATCATAGTTCTTCTAATGGCCGATGTCATCGGATTGGTAAGTCGTGCCCGCTGATGTATAAAAGTGTTGTTTATTAACCCTTACTACACTGAATTAAATATTGTCGTCTGCTGGAAATGTTTTATTTTCAATATTTCTCGACAAAAAACTGGTTTTGACAGCACATGAGAATCGTCTCCAGTGAGAATCGTCTCATGTGCTGTCAAAACCAGTTTTTTGCTAAGAATTAAAGCAAAAATGAAAAACAGCAGACGGCAATTTCCGTCAACAGCGTAGGAAGGGTTAAAGGTACATGCCCACTCAGTAGGCACAAACTGTTCTTTGTAGGAATTAAATAAGTGTATAATTGTGTCACTATTCCACCAGTTCTAAAAATTACGAGTGCCCGCGATACAGATATAAGCATTTAGTAATATTTATTTTACTGATAATGACGCGCGGTGGTATCAGGCTATTTTCATATGCAAATGAGGCATGATATTTTTTAATTATTTATGCTAATTAAATGGGTCCACTGGAAAAAATAACATTTTCGACAGATTATAAAGTATGATAATTTCACATAAAAAAATAAATGCAAAAAATAAATAGTAATGTCCGTTAATATTTTAAGAAAACACTGTTATTGCCCCTGATATCAGTGTGGAAATTTATGTCTGATATAAAATGTATAATAATGCCAATCAATACGTGGGATAATGGTGAATGAATGTTTATTTTGCCCGAAAATGTCTCCGATGATATAAACAACATCTTGACTCTACTGAGTGGGCATGTACCTTTAACGTATCATTCCTATTGAAATGACCAGCCAGTTTTAACTTATAGCACATAATATTATGTTCTCCGACCTTTCAACTAACTTTTGATATGCAAACCTAGAAAACTATAGTTTTATCAATATAGTCATACATGTCCTGTGATACATTAGGCGTATAGTCATAAACTCCATCGAACAACCCGCTAAATCTTTAATAGTTAATATGAACAATACATCTGCATACAGTGACTAGCGACAAAACACGTCTATACAGATTGACGTAAAACAGCCAGAAAATCTTATACTTTCTGACAGTGTTCGCTATCGAAAATGTCCAGGTAAGTTCATAGGCACTTTGTGGAATGAACGATAAATACTTATTTTACTCTGATAGTAAATATCTACAAGGTAGGACACTCGCCATATTTTCAAGCAACGGAAGTGGTACTAGTGTACCGGTTCCCGGCTCGCTAATTCATTAATTGTAACACGCGCGAAGGCCGGGACCAGCACTCTCGTGCGTTACAATTAATAAATTAGCGAGCCGGGGCCCAATGTAAATAATCCACTACCGTTGGTTGAAATGATGGCGAGTGTCCTACCTTGTAGATATTTAATATCGGAGTAAACTATTGGTATGCTTTAAATAGCGTTTTGTCGTTTATTCCACAAAGTGCCTGTGGGTAAGTCACGTGATCTCTCTGGTGTTAACTATCCACTGGCTGTAGCTATACCGGTATATAGCGAACACTGATAATTAATACCCTATTTTAATTCTAAGCATTATGGACCAGCATACTTGTGCGGTATTGGTGCTTGGCATCGGAATAGCATATGGATAATTAAATGCATAGTATAAAATGCATATTTTGTTATACCTGGAGAGAACTGGTGATGCGATTGGAGACCTAATTACTCAGATTGGTCTATGGGCAATGAGGGATCGTAGCTAGTTATCTCCCTTTGAATGTATTTATAGAAATCCAGTCCAAATTGTGTAGTTTAAGGCCTTCTAGATCGCAAAAAGGGCGAGTGTACCATGATTTGTTAGTAAAAGGAACCATTATAGTGAGTTCGACTAGTGTTGATCCAGATCATGCTACACATCTGCGCAATCTGAACCTGGACTGCATTATTTACCAGATTCATATTTTCACATTTATTGATATTATTGCACATTGTTACATGGTTTCCGTTGTTTGCACATATGTGCAAACAAATAGCGCGTGCTTTTGCACATGGCTTTAGGCAATGCTCATTCCGGGGCCGCGCGTAATGGAAGTACCTTCATGACGTCACTACGCGGAAATGCCAGTAAATTTCTCATTAACACTGTTTTCTTGTAAACAATTATTGGATGTATGCATGTATTTAGCATAGGCTGCATATGCTCAATAAATGTTAATCCATCAATTGAATTTTCCAGACGATCCTAAATTTGCACTTACGAACATTTTAGTCATACAAAGTTTAGTGAAACGTGTCCCTGATCTCTATAAATCGATTTGCATAGGGAAATAACTGGCTCATTGCGGAAACATAACACTGCAAATACCACGGACGGTACGGAACAATTGCAGTGTTGTATTTCCGCAGTCAGTGGTACAGGGGCCCGTTCAGTAAACTTTGTACGACTAAGAAGCTCGCAAGCGCAATCTCCACAATAACATTTGCGCTGGCAGCCAATTCTTGCATGCATGTGCGGCACGCTATGGAATGAACCCATAGGCACAAAATGGTAGTATTATATAGAGAAACACGTTAATGTGAGAAGCAAATTCATAGAAATCTTCGTAAGGAAAGTTTTATCGTAATCAAACGGGCCCCAGGTGCTTTCCATGCAAATTAAAATTGAATTCCCAGATCCTGACAAACACGAACATCATTTTGTAATGACAACAGGGCTCCAGTTAAGGTGCGTAATTCTAAAGCACTCCCAACTTGCCATTTTTGATGGAGAAATAAAAATTCACCTCCAAATTACGCACCTTAACTGGAGCTCTGCACAATGTCACTAATAATGATACCTATCTGTTTCAGCATTTCTTTTTATTGGTCAGCGACACGGGCAGTTGGTTGGAGGTGGGAGAAAGTATCAGCCACTTCGTGATCTACCAACCAATCATGATGGTTATTATGCTGCTGTTCGGTCTATCGTACGTCCTCACGACGTGTAACGTTTGCTGTTACCGCTCATCCAAGTTGTGACGCGACCGCGCTTAGTCGTAGTTTAATTTAATTTGTTGGACGATGTCATTTATCTAGGTTGGAGCTAAGATTTTAAAATTAATTGCTAGGTTATGAAAAATATTTTAAGGACGCTAACTTGTGCGGTAAATTAACCCTTTGTCGTCTGCTGCATATTTAAAATCTCCAGTTTTGTCATCAAAATGATGGTTTGACAACACTTTAGAATCATTTCCAAAGGAAATGATTCTAAAGTGCTGTCAATCCATTGTTTTTTTATTGAAAATGAAGACAAAATATGAAGCAACAGCAGACGAGAGCGTATGTTTCCCGCTGTACAGGTTAATATACATGTGTTACGGGCATGGAACAAATACATGTTAGAGAACTTTAAATTCTTCTTAAACTTTGCAGCTTGTGTGGCAGGTGGGAGGATGCGATGGGTAATTTAACGGTCGGGGTTCATCCTTACCTTAAATTCTGACTGGAGACCTGGTTTGGCCCTCACATACGTCTTTGGCATTTTGTATGCGACAGTTGAATCTGGTTATACCCCTTATGTGAGTATTACGATTATTCGTAATCCTATTTTACGGGAAGGGGCCAAGTGACTTGGTGTGGTATGGACCTGGCACCAGGTCAGGTTATTCTAATTTCAGGGCTGAATATATTTGTTCTCGATGTAAATATTCCGTTCTGATTTGGGCCCAATGCAGCAGGTTAAAACGGGATCGAACTCGGTTGCCCGGCCTTACATTACCGTAGCTGTTGATAGGCCGTTAAACACCAATAAACAAATAAACAAATCAAGCTACTGTCTGTTTCACGAAACCTGCCCAAATTTTACTGCCATATAAACAATTAAAAAAACATATTTTTTTTCGATAATATTAAATTAAAGCAAAATTTAAGAATGAGCCTTCTTTTTATTTCGTGAAATTTGGTCAAATATTGATTTTATTGCGAAAACAAAATTTCCCCATGTTAAATCCCCACGGAGATGTCTATGGGGATTTAACATGGGGAAATTTTTTAGAATTTCAGAAATACTGGACCGATTTTTTAAATTTAACCTTTGTTTTCTTAGTTAGATCCATGTCCAAGCTATCTAGCTAGGTTTCGGAGTCAATTTAAAAAAATAGTTTTTTGACTCCTCCCACAACTCCTCTACCTCTTTTACCCCCATGTTAAATTCCCATAGAGAAATAAATTTTTCGTAATAAAACCAATATTTGACCAAATTTCACGAAATAAAAAGAAGGCTCATTCTTAAATTTTGCTTTAATTTAATATTATCGAAAAAAATATTGTTTTTGATTTGTTTATATAGCCGTAAAATTTGGACAGCTTTCGTGAAACAGACTATAGTCAAGCATATAATGTGGCTGTGACTGCCTGAAGAAATGGGGCTTATGTGTTTTGCGACCAGTGTAGATCCAGTAGCCGATTTCATCAATATTGCAAAGTATTTATCTAGCAAAGTATACTTTGAGGGAGTAATCGTTATTTGTCCCGAAACGCAATATTTCATATAGAACTAACGACTGCATATATTTGATGATTAAAAATATGCAGAATTATTATACTGAATTTATTACATTATCACAGCCAAAATGGCTGTGATAATGTAATACATTCAGTATAATACAAATTAATAAATTTATCCTTAAATTGAAAATTTCTCCCTCAAAGTGTACTTTGCTAGATAAGTATACTTTGAAATGTTGGTGAAATAGGCTACATATCAGCCTGTGCATCTGCAGTCTGATCAGGATCTACACTGCTCGCCATCCCATTAATGTAACACCCGTTATGCTTATAATAAGCAACAGTGTTATCATGCTGTAGGAGCGTACTAATTGACCAGGAGCTACACTCGTCACAAATCCCATAAGCCCCATTTCACAGCCACAAATATTGAGTAAGACGTGGAGATACATATCAGAGATTACCCATAGTACATGAAGCATCCACAGGTGCAAGAATCGGATATATGAAAAAGATTTTAAAAAATGCCATTATAGTCGAGTTGCCATCCCTATATGCTCAATATGGAACCCGAAGAATATGGGTCCCTGAACTAAATTCCACAGGATGGCAACGCGCCATCCTTGGGCAACTCCCAGTATCCATGGAAATCCAAGATGGCCGCCATGAATATAGGTCAAATCTAAAAATTGGCAAAACTTTGTACTTCATCATGCTAGCAACACGGTTTTGGTGTCTATACCCCTGTATTGGAATGTGAAGAAATCAATGAAATACTTTTCAAGAACAAAATCCCATTACCAAAATCCCATCTGTTGTCGTACAGTTTACCATAATGTATCGCACGACAACAGGTGGGTGGGGTAATTGAATAGTGTTTATAACATAAAGTATTGTACGACAACAGGTGGGTGGGGTAATGTGATTTGTAATGGATGTGTTTGTCATAGGTCCGAGTCGTTCACCTGTGGATTTATCGCGGCATTTTATATATCATGCTTTCTTTATTACCTGCTTATTCATTGTCAATATTGATTGCTCATATGTTAGTCTGTATATTATTGCATTAAATAATGTAAGAGAAAATACGACTTATTGAGTTGTTGCACTGTTTGTACGGTTTCTTACATACACATACGTTATAACTTAATAGTGGGTCCTATAGAACACAAAACCGCAGATAAATTTGCACAACCTGCACAGCTCAACATGCCTCGTCTCACCAGTAGCCGATTTCATCAAAATTGCAAAGTATACTTATCTAGCAAAGTATACTTTGAGGGAGTAATTATTTATTTTTCCCGAAATGCATTATTTCATATAGAACTACCGACTGCATATTTGATGATTAAAAATATGCAGAATTATTATACTGAATTTATTACATTATCACAGCCAAAATGGCTGTGATAATGTAATACATTCAGTATAATACCGGTACAAATCAATAAATTTATCCTTAAATTGAAAATTTCTCTCTCAAAGTATACTTTGCTAGATAAGTATACTTTGCAATTTTGATGAAATCGGCTACTGGGCCTACTTGTTTCTCTATTGAGTTATGAACATGTCGCTGATAACACAAATGAAAACATTGAATGCATATTCTTGCTGATCAATAACACTAAACGGAACTTATTTTCCCCTTTTCGTTATGGCACATCTATTTTTATTTCCCGTCGCCAAATCGACAGGAGGGGATATAGCGATTGTACATACGTTGGAAACACCTTAAAGTCGGGGTCCCATCTTGTAGGCATAAACTATTCTTTATAGGAATTAAATAAGTGTACAGTGAAACCTCTCTAAACCGAACACCACAGGGACCACACTGGGAGGTCGACAGTGCAGTGGCGGATCCAGGATTTCACCAAGGGGGGGCCCACATTGAACTTGAACGAGGTATGCTCGTTTGTCGACTGAGTGGTGCGAGGGAGTTGGCTAGGGGGGACTGGGGGCATGCCCCCCGGAAAAATTTTGAATTGAGGAAGCTACTGCAGTGTGTCCGATTTAGAGATGTTCCAGTTTAAATCAGGCATTAGACAATTCAGGGGGCCGTTTCACTAAACTTCGTACAACTAAAATGTTCGTAAGTGCACATTTAAGATCGTCTGGAAATGTCAATTGATGGATTTACATTTATTGAGCGTAGGCTGCATATGCTGCCTACGCTCAATAAATGTAAATCCAATAATTGTTTGCAAGAAAACGTGTTAATGTGAAATTTACAGACTATCATAATTTTGCACTTACGAACATTTTAGTTGTAGACAGTTAAACTGCCCTGATCCGGGGCTAGGCTGGTCACAGACTGTTATCCCCTCGCCGTTAGTCCATGTAGGTGCGTGCGTACGTTCGTACATGCGTTAACAACATTTCATTTCTTAATAATTTATGAACCAGTTCATCGATTTTTAATAATATTTGCCCACAACGCGTGTCTATGGATGGTTGTTTGTTTCGTATACACAACATCGAATACCAATTAACAAGGCTACTGAGGATTTATGGTTAGGCAAATGCATTAATAAATCAATAACGTATTCACCCCTTCACGGATTGTATTACTATTTATAATGGGTTAAGGAGACAAAAAAGAATACTACAAAGAAAATAGCAATTATTCGCAAACTGTGCAGTTCCTGATGAGATTGCTACACTACCGCCTGCGCTAAACTTGCCAATATTTGAGAATTTACTTTTATATCAAAATACTTGAAATTGTACTTGAAATCAATCAGCTTGATTGGTTGAGCCTGAGCTCAGGCTCAGCCAATCAAACTGATTGATTGCGAATTGAGATTGCCAATAGCTGTTTGTTCTGAAACGAATACATATTGGCAAGATCAACGCAGGCGGTTGTGTAATTGTTGCTTAGCAACCAACTTACTAGTATCAGGATCTACAGAATTTGTGAACATTTATCATCCACTCTGTAGTATTGAATGGTTAATAAAATGAACTGATATCAAAAGTAGTGTATTGTATTGTGTGAAACTACAGAATATTCTGTAGTTTGAGTATTCTTCGTTTTTGTTTATAAATAGTATATTGAATCACACCGTACTATCGCGGCTACAGTTGTTGCCACAACAACAGTCGGGTGCGTAAATTGCTAAAATGTGAGGCTTGTGAAATCATCGCCAATAACTAGTTAACCCCATGAATGTCGGAGTACATTTTTCGCTAGCAGTGGCTGATATGAATTTTACTTTACATGACAGATGCTTCACAGGACTCGCATTTAGCAATTTACGCACCCGACTGTTGTTGTGGCGACAACTGCAGCCACCATAGCACGTTGACGATGTGTTGAATGGCAATGACAGTAGACCATGTACATTATACATTGCTGGTATGTGGCTGGTATTGGTATACATTTTATCCCGTCAACACAGTCCGTATGTGCCATGAAACACGGTGCCGTGAAACATTTTTGATATCCAGTCAATACTATTTTTGCATTTTAACGCCATTTTTAGGTAACGGGATAAATAGAATAGTAGGTTAGTGCCGTGAATGGGAAAAAATATCTGGCGCGGCACGGAAACGGGATGTGCTCGGCAGAGCCTCGCCCATCCCGTTTCCTGAGCCTTGCCAGATATTTTTTCCCATTCACGGCACTAACATACTATTCTCTATGTATACTGATCGCAAAATGTAATAAGCCCAGTTTTCGACGACTTATACACTGGAACTTCTCTAACCCGAACACCCCGGGAGGCGCCCAGGGTGTCCAGTTTAGAGATGCGTCACTGTAAATTCCAGGGTATGAGCACTGAAATACATCACTATGTGCTTTGCAATCATGAACACCTGTACACATCAGAGATATCTGACAGTGAAATCGATCATAATTTATCATATCGATGTCGTCTGGTTGTACGTTTTAGAGACGTTTCACTGTACCATATATGTTTCTATATTTCTAACCTGTGCTTTGTGACATAAGGCTTCGGCTTGCTTTTGCTGTCATCTGTACTGCTTTATAAACTATAAGGGGCCCAGCTCAGGTCGGACATTTAAGGAATAAATAGATAGGCTGTTGCGTTGACTGGGGTTTAAACACATTTGGTCTGTTTAAAGTCCTCGCAAACTTTAAACAGACCAAATGTGTTATACACCAAAGAAGCATTTTCAAAATTAAGCACAATTTACTTGTCTCTGTTCAGTTTACAGAGGTTCGACTGTAAGAGCAAACGGGTTGGTTGACAAGTTTTAACCTCATTAGTTACAGGCTTTCCCTAGGAGCCCCCCCCCCCCCCACAGGATATGGATTTTTTATTATTAATTTGTTCCCACGAAATAACAATTTGTTCCCTCAATTTAACAATTTGTTCCCTCAATATATTAATTCGTTCCCACAAATTAAAAATTAATTAGTTCCCTCGAATTAACAATACAATTCGTTCCCACAAAATGATAATTCGTTCACTAAATTTAACAATTCGTTCCCACGATATAACAATTCGTTCCAACGAATTATTTTGTTGGAACGAATTGTTAAATTGAGGGAACTAATTGTTAATTCGTGGGAACGAAGTGTTTATTCGTGGGAACGAATTGTAAAATTGAGGGAACGAATTGTTATTTCGTGGGAACGAATTAGTAAAAAATGAATTCTACGTCACCTGCGGGGCTCCGTACTTTCCCAACTGTTTATTGCATGTACTATATATATATTGCATGTACTATATATATATTGATTGTACTATATATATATTGCATGTACTATATATATATGTACTATATATATTGCATGTACTATATATATTGATTGTACTATATATATGCATGTACTATATATATATTGCATGTACTATATATATATTGCATGTACTATATATATTGATTGTACATATATATATTGCATGTATATATATATTGATTGTACTATATATATTGCATGTACTATATATATATTATTGACATATATATTGCTGACTATATATATATTGCATGTACATATATATGCATACTATATATTGATTGTACTATATATATATTGCATGTACTATATATATATTGCATGTACTATATATATTGCATGTACTATATATATATTGATTGTACTATATATATTGCATGTACTATATATATATTGCATGTACTATATATATATTGCATGTACTATATATATATTGCATGTACTATATATATATTGTACTATATATATTGCATGTACTATATATATATTGCATGTACTATATATATATTGTACTATATATTGCATGTACTATATATATTGCATGTACTATATATATATTGCATGTACTATATATATATTGCATGTACTATATATATTGATTGTACATATATATATTGCATGTACTATATATATATTGCATGTACTATATATATTGATTGTACTATATATATTGCATGTACTATATATTGATTGTACTATATATATATTGCTGTACTATATATATATTGCATGTACTATATATATATTGATTGTACTATATATATATTGATTGTACTATATATATATTGCATGTACTATATATATATTGCATGTACTATATATATATTGATTGTACTATATATATTGATACTATATATATAATATTGCATGTACTATATATATTGATTGTACTATATATATATTGATTGTACATATATATATATATTGCATGTACATATATATATTGATTGTACTATATATATATTGATGTACTATATATATTGCATGTACTATATATATATTCATGTACTATATATATATGATTGTACTGTATCTATATATATATTGCATGTACTATATATATTGCATGTACTATATATATATTGCATGTACTATATATATATTGATTGTACTATATATATATATTGCATGTACTATATATATATTGCATGTACTATATATATATTGCATGTACTATATATATATTGCATGTACTATATATATATTGATTGTACTATATATATATATTGCATGTACTATATATATTGATGTACTATATATATATTGCATGTACTATATATATATTGCATGTACTATATATATATTGCATGTACTATATATATTGCATGTACTATATATATTGATGTACTATATATATATTGCATGTACTATATATATATTGCATGTACTATATATATATTGCATGTACTATATATAGCATGTACTATATATATATTGCATGTACTATATATATATTGATTGTACTATATATATATATTGCATGTACTATATATATTGATGTACTATATATATATTGCATGTACTATATATATATTGCATGTACTATATATATATTGCATGTACTATATATATATTGATTGTACTATATATATATTGCAGTACTATATATATATTGATGTACATATATATATTGATTGTACTATATATATTGATTGTACTATATATATTGCATGTACTATATATATATTGCATGTACTATATATATTGCATGTACTATATATATATTGCATGTACTATATATATACTTGCATCATACTATATATATATTGCATGTACTATATATATATTGCATGTACTATATATATATTGCATGTACTATATATATTGCATGCTATATATATTGATGTACTATATATATATTGCATGTACTATATATATTGCATGTACTATATATATTGATTGTACTATATATATATTGCATGTACTATATATATTGCATGTACTATATATATTGCATGTACTATATATATATTGCATGTACTATATATATATTGAGTATATATATATTGCATGTACTATATATATATTGCATGTACTATATATATATTGCATGTACTATATAATATATTGCATGTACATATATATATTGCATGTACTATATATATATTGATTGTACTATATATATATATATTGCATGTACTATATATATATTGCATGTACTATATATATATTGCATGTACTATATATATTGCATGTATATATATAGAGAATATTAGTATAGTGTCATGAACGTGAATAAATATCTGTCGAGGCTGAGAAATCAGGATGGGCGAGGCTTGCCGAGCACATCCTGATTTCGAGCCGAGTCAGATATTTATTCACGTTCATGACACTATAATAATATTCTATTTATCCCGTTAACCACATCACAGTTGTTCAAATGTCTCTAAAAATGCATTTGTGGCCTCATAAGTTTGTCTTCTGAAGCGACAAGATTATCGTGTTACGTCATTCACATAATGACGTAACGTCATACATAATGACGTATCTACTAGACGTGAACGAGAAAAAATACACGTACCTGCTTTTCACGTCTAGTAGCGACATAGTTGACGGGATAAATATTGATTTGCGCTTGCTTTTTATCGCAATATGAGCCTGTGTCTGTCGCCAGTTGGAAACCTTATAGTTTATATAGTAGTAGCGACGCACATCGACGCAATCCAAACCCTTGTGCTTTGTAACAATCTGGCTAACATATCACTTTTCTGTGTGTTTTTAGTGTGCCTTCGCCACATGATGAATTTATATGATTATAAGTATATGTATGTATTAGTTGCAGGCACGTAACTCTTCTAAACCGCCCTATCGGTATGTGCCTGTGACTAATGTCACAGGTTGAAGTAACGGACCGAGGTCTATAAATACATTAAATATGCCTAAAAGCATCAATAAATGAAGAAAAAAAATAAGGTAACATTTACTCCCTCCATATACTCCATTGATGGAGTGTATGGAGGGAGTAAAAAAAAAAAGTGTTAGCTTATTTGATTTTTTTATTTCATATTGTATTTATAGACCTCGGTCCGTTACTTCAATCTGTGACTAATGTATGTATGCACAATGTATGTTTATTTTAAAGGTACATTCCCACTCAGTAGGAACAAAATGTATTTATATCAGAGACGTCATCTGTGACATTTTCTGGCAAAATAAACATTCATTCACCATTACCCCACGTATTGACGGGCATTATTATTCATTATATCACACGTAAATTTCCACACTGTAATCAGGGGCGATAACCGTGTTTCCTTACATTGTTAACAGACATTACTATTTATTCTCTGTATTTTTTGATTTGCAATGATTATACTTTATAATCTGTCGAAAATATTATTTTTTCAGGTGACGCATTTAATTAGCATAAATAATTAAAAAAAAATGTCATGCCTCATTTGCATATGAAAATAGCCTGATACCACCGCGAGTCACTATCAGTAAAACAAATGTTACTGTATAGAGGGCACTCGTAATTTTTAGAACTGGTGGAATAGTGACACAAGTATATACTTGTTTAATTTCTATAAAGAACATTTGTGCCTACTGAGTGGGCATGTACCTTCAGTAGCCTATTTCATCAACATTGCAAAGTATACTTTACTAGCAAAGTATACTTTGAGGGAGTAGTCATTTATTTTTCCTGAAATGCATTATTTCATATAGAACTAACAAATGCATATATTTGATGATTAAAAGTATGCAGAATTATTATTCTGAATTTATTACATTATCACAGCCAAATTGGCTGTGATAATGTAATAAATTCAGTATAATAAAAATTAATAAATTTATCCTAAAATTGAAAATTTCTCCCTCAAAGTATACTTTGCTACTAAAGTATGCTTTGCAATGTTGATGAAATGGGCAAAGGTTTCAATACTTCTATCACATGTTTGAGTTATTTTACTAGACATATACATTTGAGCTTTTTTATTGGTGATTTTGATTGGGGAAACGGGGCTGGTGGCATTTGTGACCAGTGTAGACCCGGATCAGCATGTGTAGCCTGCACAGTCTGGCCAGAGTCTGCAATGGTCGTCATTCAGTCAGGGAAACACCCATTAATAATTCCAGCACAAAAATATTTACACAATTCCCTAACATTTGATTGGTCCGTTGCAAGTCTCCGTCCAAAATTTATATCCCAGTAAACTCCATACCGAACTACTTTCCGTAACCGTCAGGTGCAGTTAAAATAATTCTTAAGAAAACGGAAAATAAACACATTTTCTTAATGAATTTATTTCAAATGCTGGAATTATAAGGAATGAATGGCCTTTTTGTTGAATTTATCGGGGATATAAACTTGGAAAAGTCGCGGGAATACTGGACGAGGCCTTCCGGCCTTCGTCCAGTATTCCCGCGACTTTTCCAAGTTTATACCCCGATAAATTCCACAAAAAGGTCATTCATTCCTATAGTCTAACAAAGAGTATATGTGGTTGTGACTGGAGAAATTGAGCTTATGAGTTTATTGTGCGGATGCGCATGCTGATCTGGATAAACACTGGTCGCAAAGACCAGTATCAGCCTGCGCATCCGCACAATCTGATCTGGATATGCCCGCCATTCCATGAATAAAACACCGGGCATATGCTTCTAACAAGTATATCTCGTTAGCAGGCTACATTGGTATGCTATTTGACCAGGAGTTATACTGGTCACAAATCCCATAAGCCAGTCACAGCTACATAATATGATGAGACGCCATGTGATTTTGTACCTTCGGACATCTGCGTAATTTCATAACATGTTTGCAAAATTTACAATATTATTCACAAATAAAGTCAAAAGTTGACAATATTTTCAGAGTACATGTTGTAAATTTTGTAAACGTATTTCATGAAATTACGCAGATGTCCGAAGGTACAAAATCACATGGCGTGTCTCATATATCTTTTGCTGACCACTGTATGAACTAGCAGACCTGGAACTAGGCTGAACACAAAATCTATAATTATGTTCCCTTTCTCCAGTCAAGATTGCATTGTTTTTCATCACACGATGCATTTTTATTTTTATTTCTGAATCACTCATTTCAGACAAACTGTACTTACTGTTATTAAATTATATCATAATATAATATTTCCCCTGTTTAGAAAAGGGCACGGTATAATTATATGATCCAATTACGCTAGCAAACTTCAGCACATTCCCTCGAAAATATTACATATCTTTCATGTGTTCATTTTGTAGACGCTATGTTGGGATTGCATAGATTGTAATTTCCAATAAAAACTTACACTACGTCCTTATTAATGATTCTTTCATATAACCAGTTAATCGATTCATATATGTACATGTAATATGCATTTTCAGCATGTAACTTTTGTAGAGCAAAATTTAAAAATAAATATTTTCTTTTTTTTCTCGTACGAAGTACATGTGTGACCACTCATTTGAACCGTCTCACCGAGACGGTTCAAATGAGTGGTAACAACGTATACTTTCTTTGAGAAGAAATATACATGTATTTGTAAAACATTTCCATGTGCACCCATGTGTATTCCGAATGTATGGTACTATTAATATGTAATATATAACTGTGCCTTCCAATACCTACCATGTGGCTTTTATATAGCACGTAAACCTTAAAGTTGGGGTCCCATCTTGTATGCATAACGTGTTCTTTATAGGAATTAAATAAGTGTATACTAGTGTAACTATTCTACCAGTTTTAAAAAATACGAGTGCCCGATATACAGATCTAATTGTTTAGTAATCTTTATTTTACTGACAGTGACTCGCGGTGGTATCAGGCTATTTTGATATGCAAATGAGGCAGGACAGTTTTAAATTATTTATATAAATTAAATGCGTCACCTGAAAAAAGAAAGTTATCAACAAATTATGAAGTATGATCATTGCACATCAAAAATCAATACAGAGAATAAATATAAATTTCCCGTTAACATTTTATGGAAACACGGTTGTCGCCCCTGATATCAGTGTGGAAATTTACGTTTGATATAAAAAGTGCAATATTGCCAATTAATACGTTCGGAATGAATGTTTATTTTTTCCCAAAAAATGTCATCTAAAGAATGGATTAAAAACTATATGTGTCTCTATATTATAACCTGGCATGTGAGACTCTAGGTTTAACAATTGCATCATATCTTCACAATGAGGGATCATAGCTAGTTATGTCCCTTTGCAAATCTATTTATAGAGATCCGGTCATATGCTGTATTTTAGCGTTTATTTCTTACTCAGTATAATGGCACAAGAAAATGAGTTTTGCGAACAGAGTAGACTCAGATCAGACTGCACATCTGTCGCTAGCGCTCCCTCACATTTAATTCCTGAAAAATCCAATATGTGAATAATAGCGTATACCTGGTATAGGCATTGTACATATTTTACCAGCCCTACTACGGGTTATTGACCTGTGGGAATATAGTGTGGCAAATTGAGGAACTATGTCGTCTTTATAGAGTTTAGTATATATGTATAAAATGTACATTTTACATCCATGAATGTTAGTTTTGTAGTTCCTGCTTAGCTATGAATTAGTAATTTAATAGTTAAACTTACATGTGAATTGTAGCTGCATTTACTGCTGATGATGAACAATTTTACTGTTGAAAATTCCATTTTCTCGCCGGAAATATATGTTGTGACCATTAACTTGAAGCGTGTCTGATAGAGACAGTTTACATATGTGCTCAAAGCATATACTTTCAGGAAAAAAAATAAAAAAATGAAAAGAATAGATTTTTAATTTATCTATCATGCCTGTGAATCTCTATCCCATGTGATATGAATTAAGTATTGCAATGTATTCATTACTTCTTTTCATGCCAGAGATGAACTAGTTTCCAGAGAAAAAAAATTATTTTTATTATTTCTCATCAAAAGCCCCCATGTGAGTCTCACCACATCAAAAAACTGATCTTATTTCTTTCCGACCAGTATAGCACCAGATCTGCCTGCACGTCCACACGATCTGATCAGGGACTACGCTGTTCATGATTGCGGTGTAGCCACATGCTGTCTCTGCTTCTGTCTCTGCTTGCAATATTAGCTCCATGTCAAACTACATAGATATGCTTCACATGAGCTATGCTGATCAACAGTTTAATAAGCCGCCTTTTCTCACGGTGGTGTAACATATATAATACTCTGAGAAAGCCTTGTATCGTTTTCACATTTTAGTTTTCAATAGTCAATGCACTGTGTTATAGCGCTTCAAGGGTTAACTCTTCGAGCGCAGGAAATGAAATGTGTTGTCTGCTGTTGTTGCATACCATTGATGTCCTTCTCAATAAAAACATGGTTCGGCAGCACTTTAGAATCATTTCTAGCGGAAATGATTCAAAAGTGCTGTCAAACTATGTTTTTCCCGACAAAAATTGGAATTGAAAATAAACAGCAGACGACACGATTTAATTCAGCATAGTAAGGGTTAACACATGTCTCTTGCATAGGCTAGTCAACAGTGCAGACCCTGAATGTGTCGACACTGCTCACCAAGGCAATACGCATGTTAACCTTTACAATTCTGAATTAAATTTTGCCGTCTGCTGTTTAATTTTCAATTTCCATTTTTATCAACAAAAACATAGTTTGGCAGTACCTTAGAATCATTTCCATTGGAAATGATAATAAAGCGTTAACAAACCATGTTTTTATGGAGAATATAGATAAAATATTAAACAACAGCAGACGACAATTTTAGTTTCCAGCGTTCTAAGGGTTAAGTTAGACGTGTGTTGGCTTTTATACATGTGCAATCACCCTTATTGCAAACTTAATGCAAATTCTATTCTGGTATATTTTTTGAAGCCTATATATATATGTATTTTGTCGAGCCCACTTGCGGAAAGCGAGCCATAGTGATCACATTGACGTCCGGGTGTCCGTGCGTCCGTCTGTGCGTCAGTCAGTCCATCCGTCCGTCCGTCCGTCCATCCGTCCATCCGTCCGTCCATCCGAAATCTGCGTTAAAGTTTTTAAATACCTTATATCTCTGCAGTCCTAAGTCACATTGTCTTGAAACTTTGTATGCGTATTGGTCATTATCCATATATTCATTCTGTGTCCCTAGGTCAAGGTCAAATGACTTAGTTTCAGTCAAAAGTTGTGTTAAAGTTTTCACATACCTACTATCTCTACTATCGTAAGTCAGATTTGCTTGAAACTTTGTATGCTTATTGGGCATCATCCATATATTCATTCTCTGTCCCACTCATGCGGTCTCTGTGCCCCAAGGTCAAGGCCAAATGATTTATAAGTTTGCGTTATTGTAACATCTGCGTTAAAGTTTTTACATACCCTATATCTCCACAATTGTTACTCCAATTTACTTCCAACATCCAATCTTCTTATTCAGCATCCATATTTTCATTCTATAGCCTGCCCATGTGGCCCACATGCCCAAGGTCAAGGTCAAATGACTTTGAAATTTGTGTTAAAGTTTTTACATACCTTACATCTCCACAACACTTACTTCGATTTACTTCAAACTTCTTTATTATCATCCATATTTTCATTCTATAGCCCAGCCATGATGCCCACATGCCCAAGATCAAATGAATTTACAATTTGCGTTAAAGCTTTTACATACCTTTTATCTCCACAACCCTTAATTCAAACTTCAAATAAATACACTCCGAGACCATCAAATACCTCGGCGGGCTCGCCATGCGGGCCGCGGCGATCTGGTTTAACTTAACCCTTAAACCGCTATCTTATTTTTGTTGTCGTCTGCTGTTTATTTTCTATTTTCCATTTTTATCATCAAAAACATGCTTTGACAGCACTTTAGAATAATTTACAACATGCTTTGACAGCACTTCAGAATCATTTCCATTGGAAATGATTCTGAAGTGCTGTCAAACCATGTTTTTATTGAGAAATAAGGCAAGATATAAAAGCAACAGCAGACGACAATTGTTGTGAGTAGGGTCTAAGGGTTAATGCAAACGATGTTATTTGTTTATGAAACCTATATATGATTTTATCCATATACAATACATAGGAGAATTCCATACAGTTTAAATGCAAGCAGGAATTTTTCCATGCGTGTTTCAGCTTGTTATATACATTTATGTATCATAAGTCTATTATAAAATAAATACGAGATTCTCATCCATTTTTTTCTTCAAAATTTGGGCGGGGGTGAAATTTTATTTTTTATTTTATATTTTCAGGATATCGGAAATACCGATGATCGACCATCGTTTGTGTTAACTCTTTGCATGCTGGGAATGAAATAAATGGCTATACTCTAACTTAATAGCAAATGACACTTCATCAATGGCTTTCTTATTTCTCTCTGAAAATATGTAATTACCCAATCACATGCTCCCAACCAACCACCATGTATTGACAATAAAAACATATAAAAAAATAGATAATAAAAAAAATCGGGGCGGGCCTTAATTCTCGGGGCGGGCGGGGATGAGAATCTAGCATTTATTTTATAATGACCTAATACTATATACTAATAACATGTGTCTTAGATGATATTTCATATATTCAATATGTGGCATTTCGCTGTATTGAGCATAAATGTATCTATCAAGCAAATACACAAGGGGCCCGTTTCACTAAACTTCTTACGACTAAAATGTTCGTAAGTGCAAATTTAAGATCGTCTGTAAATTTCAATTAATGGGTTTACATTTATTGAGCATAGGCTGCATATGCAGCCTATGCTCAATAAATGTAAACCCATTAATTATTTACAAGAAAACATTGTTAATGTGAAATTTACGGACTATCATAATTTTGCACTTACGAACATTTTAGTCGTATGAAGTTTAGTGAAACGGCCCCCGGTTTATGTGATCACATATCAGTATCAGGAGCGTCGAATCAAGTCCGGCAGGTCCGGCGACTGCCAGACCAATACTTTGGACAAAAACAGATGATTTTTTATTGAAATATTTAGTATTCATATACATACAATAAAACGGTCAGGAACGTAATTATTATTATTACTAGTATAAACATGAAATATATGCATTTCCCATACTGTTGACTTGAACATGAAATTTCGGTGTTTTTTTTCGTCTCGGCTAGATCTCGTTTGATAGATCAGCCGATATACACATTTTTAAATATTTTTCTACAAGCAAAGAGTGTCTATGGCATAACAAATCTGGCTTATTTTTTTTAACATACTACTTTTGACTACACTGCCGTGCATGCATATCTGATTTAGCTTGGTTAAACCTAAACCAAGGCAAGCTCCAGATAAGTAATTAGTAATTGAGTATAATGTCACTCCATCATTTCTGAAGAAATTGGGTATTTCAAAATGTTAATTGGGTAAAATAAAATCACACTACTGTTTACACATCAACAGACAGCAATTATTGAATAGTTTGTTTCTAAATGAAACGTGTCTTCGAATTTCATTAGAATTGTCTCAATGAAATACCAAGATGTGTTTTCATGGAAAAATAAGAAAAATATACTATATTTGTTGTCTGTTTATTGTTTTTTGCAGCATGATAAAGGTACAACAATTGTTCTCATTGCTTTTTGATACTCACTACTTCTGATTTCAATTGGGTTTTTGGCAATTTTAATTGAGTTACGCAAATATGCAGCTTATCTGGAGCCTTGCCAAGGGTCCACATTGGTCAACATTCCATGCTAATATCTACAATGAGCAGCTTACCAGGGTGTGACAAAGTAGGTCATTTTTCAAACATCACATACACTTACATGCATTTCAAAAAATGTCTAGCTTAACCCGTTCACCCCTAAGTAACTAGAATGGAGTTTGATATGTTAATGTTGCAATCGTCACAAAATGATTTTCAGACCAGTCCATTTATGAAAAGGGGGTGTTATTGCTATCAAAAATATGTAAATTACTTGCAAAAAGGTGCAGATCCTGATGAGACGGCTCGTCATGAGCCGGCTCATCTGGATCTACACTGTTTGCCAATACCACTATACAGGCCTGTGATGTTGAAAGGGTTAAGCTCGATCGACTTATGTTCGAAAAAGGCGGGCATATGACATTTGCCACAGATGTAGATCCTGATTATCCTCCCATGTCTGGTTATGACTGATTCATGTAATAGCGTTTAACGGCCTGTCAGCAGCTAACGTCATTTTAGACCGGGCCAACGTGTCTAATCCAGTATTTCACATGTACTGATGGATATGGCACCCGATCAGATTATAGTGCTTAAATTTTTGTAATGCTATTTTAGTGCTTAATGTACAGTGCATATTGGTGCTTAACAGCCTATCAACAGCTAAGGTCATTTAAGGACGGGCCAACGGGTTCGATCCTGTAGTTAGCCTGCTGTATTGGGAGGAAATATTTACATCGAGCAAAAAATATATTCAGCCCTAATATAAGAATAACCTGACATGGTGTCAGGTCCATACCACACCAACGTCAGTTGACCCCTTTGCCTAAAAGTAATAGGATTAGGAATAATCATAGTACTATGTACTCATATAAGTGGTATAACTAGATTCAACTTTCACATACAAGAATGACATATACGTATTTGAGAACTAAATCTGTTCTTCAGTCGGGATTCCGGTAAGGATGAATCCCCGATCGTTAAATTACCCATTGTATGCTCCCACCTGCCACCCACTGTTCCGTCTGTATACGACATTTCTGTTCAATGGGGCGTAAAACCCAACCAAATGCATCAATCAGTATTTCACATACACTGTATTACTGTATCACCAAGTTTTGCCTGGGATTTTATGACTTTTATAACCGCTGTTGCTGCATTCCGTGTCGACGTAAAATGTTTCACGTCGAAATAGGCGCCGGATTCCTGACGAATTCCCATTCAGCTACTGGCAAAAGATATTACATAACACACATTTTCGTCTAGTAACCGGCGCAAGAAATTTGCGTCAGTTACTAGACGAAAAATGTGTACATGCGATAGATATAGCTGAGAGGCATCTCGTCAGGAAGCTGGTGCAGTTTTCGACGTGAAACAGTTTACACCGGCGCGGAGTGAAGCACCAGTGTTAAGAGGGAGGTACGAAGTTGTGACAGGAATGGTGCTTCAATCATCGCCGGCGTAAACTGTTTCACGCCAGTGCAGTTTTCGACGTGAAACAGTTTACGCCGGCGATGATTGAAGAACCAATGTTAAGAGGGAGGTACGAAGTTACGAAGTTGTGACAGGAAAAACTTACGGAATGTCCGTTTGAAAATAGGGACGTCCCGTGAAATTACCATGGGCCCCTGTATCAATATACTACAGGAATGAATGGCCTTTTTGTGGAATTTATCGGGGTATAAACTTGGAAAAGTGGCGGGAATACTGGACGTAGGCCGGAAGGCCTCGTCCAGTATTCCCGCGACTTTTCCAAGTTTATATCCCCGATAAATTCCACAAAAAGGCCATTCATTCCTTATAATTCCAGCATTTTAAATAAATTCATCAAGAAAATGTGTTTATTTTCCGTTTTCTTAAAGAGTTATTTTAACTGCGCCTGACGGTTACGGAAAGTAGTTCGGCATGGAGTTTACTGGGATATCAATTTTGGGCGGAGACTTGCAACGGACCAATCAAATGTTAGGGAATTGTGTAAATATTTTTGTGCTGGAATTATATCAGCATGTTGACAGCACAACTTCGTACCCGCTGTGATTTTTATATCTATCCATTTATACCCAATGCAATTGTTCCTATACTATATTCTGTGAATATCTGTTTATAACTTCATTTATGTTTTATGTATCTTTTACCAAACTTCTATAACATAACTGATTATTTCATGCATTTGGGGCTACGCTTGTCACAAACGTCATAAGCTATATTTTCTCATTTGAAACAGAATCGATCATTTGAAGGAATTTCAGAGGGAATATGATTTCAATAATGTACGTCACAAGTTTGTGGCACTTTCGAAACGGAAAAAAATGTTTTAGTTCTGTTCAATGAATCTGTAAAATAATAATGATAATGCTTAGTATTGTACATAGTTGTTATATATAGATATATATATATAATATATATATATTTATAATTATAGAGATATTATGTCAAATATGTTAAATACATCATAGGTGGGATATTTATTGAAAATATCAAAACAATACAGTGAATGACTGTAAATGCTTTTGCTTGTGTGTTTTCCACAGGTGACGACTTGGACCGGTGATATAAAAATGCAAATTAAAACACTAGATTTGTCAGTAAGCGATATTTACGGAATACCCCCGCGTGGGCCCAGGTACCCCTAAATATGTAGTTATAATATATTTCTCTGATGTTAAGTTTAGTGACGCATGGACGCACGGATAACCTGACTCCAGTATACCCCCACCCCCCCACAACTCGTTGCGGGAGGTAGAATAAAAAAAAACATTACCCACGCAGTTGTTGCCGTCGATCGGATCTTTCCACTGGTCTTCTTGTATGCTACATAATTGTTGGATTTACATTTATTGAGCATAGGCTGCATATGCAGCCTATGCTCAATAAATGTAAATCCATTAAGGTACAGGAAGACAACAACGTAACATAAAGTACAACAGATGGTTGGGGTATTTTATTTTAATGAACATTTTGTTATGTAGCAGGTCAGACTCTTCCACCTGTGGTGTTTACAAACCAGTTGATAAAAAGAGCCTTACAAACGTGTTAAGAATCGTCAACCTTGAGCATCTTGCTATACCTATGGACACTAAACTGCATACGATAAAATGCTGATACGACGCTTTTCATAAGTTTATGCTATCAAATACTATCTACATATATAGGGGGTCATGGAACCCAATCTAATTCACCAATGATTTCTCAAAATAGGCTGCAGATGCGATGCTTTTTGCCAATTTAGTATTCAATGTGTATGATCACGTGGTACTAACAACAACAAGTACTGAAACTTCCAGAATCCATCGGATTCAAAGTACGTACATATTCTTTTATATTGTCCTTATTACGTTACATATTTGGATTAAATATGGCGCATCAAACGCGTCTTGTTAAGCTGCATTTGGTTGTCTTTGTATGTTCGCCCAAACTTCTGTCGTTTTTGCGAAGAATCGATTTCCGTGTCTACCGACACGGAAATCCATTCTTCGCAAAAATGACACAAGTCTGTGCTGAACTCCCTGGACCACCAAATGCAGCTCATGAAGACGCGTTTGCTGCGCCATATTTCATCAAAATCCGTTGAAAATATCAAATATTACTTACATTGGAGTGGACGACGTTGTTGTTATTGTAACCACGTGATCATGCACCTTGGTATTGCTCCTCCAAATGTCTTGAAATTGGCCCCAGTATGTTAAGTATGTTATCAAACTTGGAAAGCATGACTAACTCCCCTTAGTTGTTCTAAGGTAAGCTAATGTTTGTTGGT
The DNA here is from genome assembly GCA_029237695.1 of Conchocele bisecta. Taxonomy (NCBI): domain Eukaryota; kingdom Metazoa; phylum Mollusca; class Bivalvia; order Lucinida; family Thyasiridae; genus Conchocele; species Conchocele bisecta. The sequence continues at coordinate 69,691,263 of CM055277.1, forward strand.
GTTTAACGGCTTATGAACAGCTAAGGTCATTTAAGGCCGGGTCAATGTAATGGGTTTAGTACTAACTCCCATATCTTACCTGTACAAGTAAATGTGTGTGAGCTGACCGTGGCCTAGGGGAAACACCATCGGACTGCCACTGATGACCCGGGTTCGATTCAGGGTTCAGTTCCCGGGCATCAGTACTTCTGAGATACTTTGTCTTTCCTATTCTACTAGATGGGGACTTTAAAAGGTGGTCCCGTGTATCAGATTTGAACGACAGTCACAGCACGTTAAAGAACTAGAGGGGACTATTCTAAATAAGAGCTAGGCCCCCCCCCCCCCTTGGGGCCAGTTTCCTCTGTATCCACCTCCTTCCTTTCTCCCCATCTTGGGAGACGACATGCAAGGTGATCGAGCCAGTGCCGTCGTTAAATCCAAGCATGTACATGTACGTGTACAAATGTGGGAAAATCCCAAAATCAGAACTGAATATTTACAATAAAAAACTATAATTATGTTCAGCCCTGAAATCAGAATAATCCTGATCTGGTGCCAGATCCTCGCCACACCAGAATCGCTTGGCCCTTGTATCAGTAATAATCTTACTACTTTTATAATGGACAATAACCCAATCCAACTCCCAGGTAACAAAAGCGCCAAAGATAAACGTACATGAGGGCCAAACCAGGCAAATCGTGATTCCTATAAGGAGAAACCCTGACCGTTAATATACGCCATCGCGTTCGCCCACCCATCCACACACGGTAAGCTAATGCGAGTTCACAAGTTCAGAAACCTAGTTATAAAACTGGTCCATATAGAGCCTACATACGAGACACGCCATGTGAGTTTTTACCTTCGGACATCTGCGTAATTTCATTAACTACGTTTACAAAATTTACAATATTTTTCATAAATAAAATCAAACGTTGACACAATTTTCAGAGTACCGGTACATGCGGAATTATATTTTAAATTTTGACGCCATTTACGGAAAATATTGTAATTTTTTATACGTATTTCATGAAATTACGCAGATGTCCGAAGGTACAAAATCACATGGCGTGTCTCAATTATTATAAGATCTGGGTCTAGCAAATGTGTTAAATAACTGAAATAAAAACAAACAGCGTAAGCGCTGATCAGACTGCACATCTGCGCAGTCGGTAGCCTATTTCATCAACATTGCAAAGTATACTTTTCTAGCAAAGTATACTTTGAGGGAGTAATCTTTTATTTCCCCCGAAATGCATTATGTCATATAGAACTAACCACTGCATATATTTGATGTTTAAAAGTATGCAGAATTATTATACTGAATTTATTACATTATCACAGCCAAAATGGCTGTGATAATGTAATAAATTCAGTATAATAAAAATTAATAAATTTATCCTAAAATTGAAAATTTCTCCCTCAAAGTATACTTTGCTAGAAAAGTATACTTTGCAATTTTGATGAAATAGGTTACTCGTGTCAGGTCCTCATCACACCTATCGGCTACTGATCTGAGACTACGCCGCCGCTACCGTTGTCAGGTCATTTTGTCAGCCTTATGGGTCTTAGAATATTCTTGATTGCTACTGGTATGTCTTGGTTTGCACTAAATGCTGTTTATGGCTCATCATTATGATTTAATTATTATTAAAATGCTTAATGCTGTTTAAGTTGTTTGTTTATTGATGGAAGCCTCCCCGTCATACAGCGGTGATCATGGGCCCGTTTCAATACACTTCGTACAACTAAAATGTTCGTAAGTGCAAATTTAAGATCGTCCGCGGAAATTTCAATTGATGGATTTACATTTATTGAGCAGGGGCCCCGTTTCACTAAACTTTGTATGACTAAAATGTTCGTAAGTGCAAATTTAAGATCGTCCAAATTTCAATTGATTGGATTTACATTTATTGAGCATAGGCTGCATGCATGCAGCCTATGCTCAATAAATGTAAATCCAATAATTGTTTACAAGAAAACATTGTTAATGTGAAATCATAATTTTGCACTTGCGACCAGTTTAGTCGTGCAAAGTTTAGTGAAACGACCTCCAGGCCACCAGTGCAAATCCACTAGACTCCTTTATAACACAATTGGGGGTCGCCCAACAAAATGAAAGTGAATGGGTGTAACGTCCCACCAACAGCTAAGGTCAGAAAGAGACGGGACACCAATTTAAAATCTCATCCTACAGACCAGTGGGATGGAAATACAATGCACAGTACTATGAAAGTATTTTTGATACAAGGTTTGAATCCACAACCTCCGGATTGGAAGTCAGGTGTTCTAAGCCCTCGGGGTCAACCCATCCGTGGGTCACCCTAACCCAATTTGCTATGTAGGTAGTATTGATTGATTATTGGTGTTTAACAGCCTATCAACAACTAAGGTCATTTAGTGCCGGGCCAACGGGTTGGACTATCGCGTATTTAACCTGTCTATAATTCCCAAAATCAGAACTCAATATTTACAGAAAATATACATGTATATCCAGCCCTGAAATTAGAAGATCCTGAGATCAGGTCCATTCCACACCAGTCACTTAGCTCCAACCCCAAAAGTACTATGATCAGCACTAATCTTATTACTTTTTAATGGGGTGTAACAGGACTTAGCTCTCAAGTATCAGATGGCTGAAAATGTACACGAGGGCCAAACCATGTAAGTCTGCATTCCGGTAAGGATGAACTCGGAATGTAAAATTACCCTTGGCGTGCTCCCGACCAACCAGCCACTATGTTGGTAGGAAGACGTATAGGCTATATGTGCGATAGGCGAAATCTGGGTTTTGCGACCAGTGTAAATCCAGATCAGCGCCTTCGTGGGTGAGACACTCGCCGGCGATCGCCTTGTTTATTTGTTTAAATTTTGTAAATATTTTATTTTTCTTATTTCTCAATGAAAGTATATGTTGTTACCACTCATTTGAACCGTCTCATCGAGACGGTTCAAATGAGTGGTAACAACATATAAACAAGGCGATCGCCGGCGAGTGTCTCATTCGCCATTCCATCAAATATAGATCGTTATCATGCGCAAGAAAGGTAAAACCATACCTGGGGTCCGTTTCACTAAATTGTGTACGACTAAAAGTGCAAATTTAGGATCGTCTGGAAAAGTCAATTGACGGATTTACAAATATTGAGCATAGGCTGCATATGCAGCATACGCAGCCTATGCTCAATAAATGTAAGTCCAATATAAGTGTTTACAAGAAAACATTGTTAATGTGAAATTGTACAGACTATCATAATTTTGCTCGTGACTTACAAACATTTTAGTCGTACAAAGTTTAGTCCCCTGAGGTCCAAACCAGGCATATCGGAATTCCAATAAAATACCATAAAAGAAGGTTGAATGTGACACTGGAGTGCGTTTTTTTTTTAAATATATATTTTTTTGCTACAGATGTTCGTCTCATTTTTCTCAAGTCGCCAGATGCATATATGTTCTATAAAGTTACTATCACCAGATTTTCGTCACACATGATTGGATTTAACAAATGTTTGCATGGTAGTGTTTTTTATTGATCATGTGGCGGTATTTCAGTATGTTATAATTTCTCCACGGCGATATCCGAGAACGATGGCTTAAGGATGAAATTTACCCTTCGCATGCTCTTAACCAGCCACTTACCTTTTAACAAGAAATATGGGTTGGACAAAAAAATTATAAATACAATGTTTGGTACAAATAAATGTTCTATATTTGCATTATATAAATATTCACAAATTATAGGCATGCACTACCAGCTGTGTTCATGTGTGTGGTTGTCACTGGAGAAATGGGGCTTATGAATTTTGCGACCAGTGTAGATCCAGATCAGCCTGTGCATCAGCACAGACTGATCAGGATCTGCACTGTTTGTCATTACATCGATGAAACACAATTGAAACGCAATATATATAATTATAAGGTTAAATGACAGCGCTATTTGATCAGGAGCTACACAGGTCACAAATCCCATAAGCCGCACTTCTCCAGTACCCGCCACATTTATGCGAATATGATTATAAAACTATTTACTCATTAGTGATGCTCGAAATAAATAAGCTTTGCTGATAGGCTGTCAATATTCTGATTTCCAATTCACACAATGACAATGTGTATGATCACGTGGTTACAACAACAACAAATCTCCAGAAGCGCATCCGATTCACAGTACGTTTTCTTTTATTGTGTCCTTATTAAGGAACGGATTTTGATGAAATATGGCGCATCAAATGTGTCTTGTTAATATGCTTTTGGTGGTCTCTGTACGTTGGCCCAAACTTCTGGCGTCTTTGCGAAGAATCGATTTCCGTGTCTACCGACACGGAAATCGATTCTTCGCAAAAACGGCGTAAGTCTGTGCCGAACTCCCTGGATGACCAAATGCAGCTCAAGAAGACGCGTTTGCTGCGCCATATTTCATCAAAATCCGTTGCATATTAAGGTAAATATCAAATAATACTTATTTTGAAGTGGGCAAGCTTTCAACACTTTCAGCTATTGTTGTTGTTGTATCCACGTGATCATGCACCTTGAATGAGTAGGCAAGATGCTAGCAAGTTATACAATCGGGAAAACATCAATGCAGCATGTACATGTAGTTTACACATGAATAGGTCAATTGTATTTGAGGTAATTTGATTTAATGGTGTTTAATTGCCTAGCAACAGCTAAGGTCGTTTAAGGCCAGGCCAACAGGTTTGATACCCATTTCACTTGCTTAATTGGGGGGAGGGACCCAAAATCAGAACGGAATATTTACATCGAAAAATAAAATATATTCAGCCCTGAAATTAGAATAATCTAACCTGTTGCCAGGTCCATACCACACCAAAGTCACTTGGGCTTTTCCCCTAAAAGTAATAGAAAGTATATATAACTATGGAAATATATCACAACCCAGATTTATTTTTGGGAACCAGCTGCAATACAATATTAAGTAATATACTAAATATTTGTTTAAATCGGTTAACGGACACATTTGCTGATATTTATAAATATACTTATATATATATGTAACAAGAAATGCGTCTGTCGAACGCGGATGCCACCTGCAGCATACTTGAGAAACTGTGACAAAGTGGTTAACCGAAAAGTGTGATGGATGGACGGACGGACAGACGGACGGTCCAAACACTATATGCCACCCATTTCTTCGAAACCCGGTGGCATAAAAATATATATTATATAACTAGAGAAAGTGAGCAGCGGCTCACGTGTAACCCCCGACCACTGCCTGGACAAACAAATACACACTATAACGCAAATATTTAAAAAACTATTACACAAATTTTACTTTGACCTTCACCTTGGACATGAAGGCCGCATGGGTGTGGTATGGATTAAAATATGGATGATGATAAAGAAGTATATGAAGTTTGAAGTCAATCCGACTTACCATTGCAGAGATAATTGGTACCAGAAAACTTGAACGCAAATTTGACCTTGACCTTGGACATGAAGGCCACATGTGTGGTATGGAAAGAAAATATGGATGCTGATAAGGAAGTATATGAAGTTTGAAGTCAATCCGACTGACCGTTGCAGAGACAATGGGTACCCAAAGATTTTAATGTGGACGGACGGATGGACAAACGGACGAACGGAATTACGAAAACAATAATTCCAGCACAAAAATATTTACACAATTCCCTAACATTTGATTGGTCCATTGCAAGTCTCCGTCCAAAATTTATATCCCAGTAAACTCCATGCCAAACTACTTTCCGTAACCGTCAGGCGCACTTAAAATAATTCTTAAGAAAACGGAAAATAAACACATTTTCTTGATGAATTTATTTCAAATGCTGGAATTATAAGGAATGAATGGCCTTTCGGCCTTCGTCCAGTATTCCCGCGACTTTTCCAAGTTTATACCCCGATAAATTCCACAAAAAGGCCATTCATTCCTATATTATACCCATCGACAAACTTTGTATGCAGGGCATAATCAGTAACACTGATGGAGGATGTTTGTTTGTTTGTTGGTGTTTAACGGCCTATCAACAGCTAAGGTCATTTAAGGCTGGGCCAATGGGTTCGATCCCATATTCAACCTGCTTACATTTGGGGGAAACTCCCAAAATCAGAATGGAATACTGTTTGTTTGTTTGTTGGGGTTTAACGGCCTATCAACAGCTAAGGTTATTTAAGGCCGGGTCAATGGGTTTAGTACTAAATCCCATATATTACTTGTACAAGTACATGTACATTTTCAAGTACAATGTACATGTACAAATGGGGGGAAATCCCAAAATCAGAACTGAATATTTACAATAACAAAACTATATATTCAGCCCTGAAATCAGAATAATCCTGTCCTCGCCACACCAGAATCACTTGGCCCCTCCCAAAAGCAGTAGGATCAGTAATAATTTTACTACTTTTACAATGGGCAATAACCCAATTCAACTCCCAGGTAACAAAAGAGCCAAGATAAAAACGTACCTGAGGGCCAAACCAGGCAAATCGTGATTCCTATAAGGAGGAGTGAGTGAGTGAGTGAGTGAATAGGGTTTAACGTCCGCTTTTCTGACATAGAGGTACAAGCCTCAGGGAGTCTACACGCAGACGGGTCAACGGGGTCGAGTCCCATATCCACCTGTCCAAGGGGGGTAAATCCCAACTTCAGAACTCAATATTTACAATCAAAATATATATTCAGTCCTGAAATTAGAACAACCTGATCTGGTGCCAGGCCCTCGCCACACCAGCATCATTTATCCCATCCCCTAAAAGTAATAGGATTAGCGCTAATCTTACTTTTATATATGGGGCATAGCCCGACTCAACTCTCACATACAAGAAAGCCAAAAATGTACATGAGGGCCAAATCCGGTATAGTGGGTTCCGGAAAGTATGAACCCAATCGTTAAGCCAGTTTAGTCGCCTTTTACGACAAGTGAGTGAGTGAGTGAATAGGGTTTAACGTCCGCTTTTCTGACATAGAGGTACAAGCCTCAGGGAGTCTACACGCAGACGGGTCAACGGGGTCGAGTCCCGTATCCACCTGTCCAAGGGGGGTAAATCCCAACTTCAGAACTCAATATTTACAATCAAAATATATATTCAGTCCTGAAATTAGAACAACCTGATCTGGTGCCAGGCCCTCGCCACACCAGCATCATTTATCCCATCCCCTAAAAGTAATAGGATTAGCGCTAATCTTACTTTTATATATGGGGCATAGCCCGACTCAACTCTCACATACAAGAAAGCCAAAAATGCACATGAGGGCCAAATCCGGTATAGTGGGTTCCGGAAAGTATGAACCCAATCGTTAAGCCAGTTTAGTCGCCTTTTACGACAAGCAATGGCTACTGCAGCACTATTCTCAGGATCAGTTGATCCCGCCCCGGTGCCTGCACGGGGCTTTCCTTTTACGACAAGCAATGGCTACTGCAGCACTATTCTCAGGATCAGTTGATCCCGCCCCGGTGCCTGCACGGGGCATCCTATAAGGAGGAACCCATACCGTTAATTTACGCCGTCCTGTTCGCCCGACCACCACCCACAGAATGGAATACCGACATCGAAAAAATATATAAAAATATTCAGCCCTGAAATCAAAATAACCTGACCTGGTGCCAGGTCCATACCACACCAAAGTCAGTTGGTCCCTTCCCCGAAAATAGGATTACGAATAATTATAATACTCACAGAAGGGGTATAACCAGATTCAACGGTCACATACAAATTGCCAAAGACGTATGTGAGGGCCAAACAAGGTCTCCATTCGAAATTCTGGTAAGAATGACCCATCACATGCTCCCACCTGCCACCCACTACTATATAAAGGTTCAAGCCAATCAGACTTACAGTAGCATAAAGAGCAGGCAGTGAAAAACATTAACACAAATTTTTGACAAACAAACATGCACACAGACATATGGGACAGACTAAATTTGATTCAAATTGTTTTAAAGAAAACTGAAGATATCGTATGTATGGAACTTAACACCAACATATTTTCTAAACAAATTGAATATTTTTTGCCAATCATCAACAGTCAAGATTCAAACAATGCAGCTAAAATGAACCTCTCAATGAAGGCCACCATGAGCATTATTCAGTTTATATGACTGGCTTCCATTCACTGTAATTGCCACAATAATTGAAGGGGTCAGTGGAATAAGGGGGCTAAGTCCCATAAGGGACTTAGCCCCCTTCTTCCACTGACCCCTTCAATTGATACATGGGAACAAATCCCATTGCTTGAAGTAGACAGCACAAAAGCACACCACACTGAACATTGACAATGACTAGTAAATATAATTAACCACACAAGGTCAACCAACATAACAGCTGCGTAATAAAAGGTCGCGAGAATGGGCTAGATTGATCGATTGATTTTATGTTCATTCAACAGCAAGGTCATATACAGATGGGAACACACCTGTATCGTGAAGCACTGTATCGTCTGTATTAAAATTACAATAAAACCTTTCAGCGGTGAAAGACAGTATCCTGATCCAGTGCCAGGCGCTACACAAAATCGCTTGGCCCAAGGTGTGAATCTCATTAAAATTCATCATTGGGATATGAATCCTTAAGGATGGATTAATTATTGCATACCAACCAATCCACAGAAGTAAGCATAGCTATGGCATGGTTCATATGTATTATAAAGATTCCCACCACGGAAGCGGTGTCGCGCCAGCCGAGGCATTTGACCGTAACATAATCATGGGCACGTGCTAAAGTAAGCATCTCAAAAACCGTCAGAGAAGTGCATGCTTAAAACACGAAAAAGGTCATGGTTGAAGAATTGATTTTACATAAAGAAATGGCCAATGACGGTAAAGGTCAAGGTCATGTTAATGGCGGCATGAGTGTGTTCCAAATGCTCACATGTCTCAAGTGTCCAAATATTGAAGCAATCAGTCAAGTAATATTAAAGTTATACCATGATAACGAAGCTTGTACAAACTTTTTGACATTTCGGACAGTGACGACGACGGAAAAAGTGGCGACTATAGTCGCGCCTTCTGCTAAAGCAGGCGTGACAAAAATACTGTAATAACCATAAATATTCGGACAAACTTTAACCTGAGAAGCCTGTACAATTTATTTATTTATTCAATGGTGTTCAATAGCCCGTCAACAGCTAAGGCCATTTTAGGCGGGGTTAACGGGGTTGAACACCATATTTCACCTGTTGTGAAATCTGTATATGGTTTCACAAAACAAAGAGTCAGAATATTTAGGGTTAGTACTGCTGTGCTAAATTACCAAAATAATTATATACTTGGATACAATTTGTTTTGGGAAACCCCTATTTTCCAAAACAAAGTGTGTCCAAATATTTAGGGTTATTATGGTAGTATAATTTGACATACATGTACAATAACTTGAACACATCATTCGTTCAACAGTCACCACAAACATGTTACCCTGTCGTACATAAAAATCTTATTAATTGTGCCGACGGCCGACAAAAATAACCTTACATAGGTCACAACTATTGTAGCCCCAGCTCAGCCTGCGCATACATGTACACACATTCTGATCAGGGTCTGCTGGACATATGGGGCTTATGGCTTTTGCAACCAGTGTAGATCCAGATCAGCCTGCGCATCTGCAGTCTGATTGGGATCGGCACTGATTGCCAATCAGTCAGTGAAACAGGCTTCCTGCTTTTAACATGCACTGTACATCGTTATCATTCTTGAAAGAAAAAAAAGTGAAAGGGTTTAATGTCCCAGCAACAGCTAAGGTCATATAAAGACAGGACCACAACTTAAAGTCTCATCCGACAGACCAGTGGGATGGATATACTATGAAAGTATTTTTGATGCCCTAGGCGAAGTGTGAATCGACAACCTCCGGTTTGGAAGTCAGGTGTTGCAACCCTAGGCCACAACCTATCCTATCATTCTGTAGAAGTGTACTGAAAGATCAGCAACTTCACTGGCCGTAAATACCATAAGCCTATATATTACCTGCACAAGTACATGTACAAATGGGGGGAAATCCCAAAATCAGAACTGAATATTTACAATAAAAAAAATATATATTCAGCCCGGAAATCAGAATAATCCTGATCTGATGCCAGGTCCTCGCCACACCAGATCACTTGGCCCCCTCCCAAAAGCAGAAGGATCAGTAATAATCTTACTACTTTATAATGGGCAATAACCCAATTCAACTCACAGGTAACAAAAAAGCCAATGATAAAAACATCGCGATTCCTATGAGGAACCCCTACCGTTAATGTACGCAGTCGCTTTCGCCCGACCAACCACCCACTCATTGGTTATAATGTTTTGCGGTCATTATTGTCAGCCGATGGCCCATTTGAGCAACCAAACAACAAACTTTAGACAAACTTTAGTTTGCACTAGTTCATTTTTCATTTACAGTGGAACCTCTAGAAATAGGATACATTGGCAGGTACTCATGGTGTCATATTTAGAAAGAGTTCTCTGGTAAAATATACATGTTTTTTATATATGTAGTTTCGTTACCCATTGAAACACAATGTCAATATTTTGTTCATATTGGTCAATGCCCGAACGTTTCACCGAACGTTTCACCTCGCAAAATAGTTATTTTAATTATGTTTTGTATATTTTTTGAGGCGCAAATAAATTGTGAGTGATATACGTATATAATAAAAAAAGGTTATTTGACATGTATGTGGATATATGTACGAGCTCCGCACGCAACAATATTGCGCTCCTAAGTCGCGCAATATCGCACGCTGCGGAACTCGTACATATATCCACATACACATCAAATAGGCTATACATACTTTAGACATGATAAACTATCAAAGTTAAATAAATTGAGATTTCCTTGGTGTCCACTTGAGATGTTTTACAAGACTGCTAACTAAATGTAATGATTTAGCAACAGCACACGCTTGTAATACAACCATCACTGCATATATAGTGTCGAATAATCTGCATTGCTATGAATGTACATACATGTACAACAGTGCTCCAGATAAGCTGCGTATTTACTTAAATACGCAATTCAAATTGCCAAAAACCCAACAGAAATCAGATGTAGCGAGTATCAAAAATCAATAACAATTATGTGGTACCTTTATCATGCTACAGAAAACAATAAACAGACCACAAATATCGCATATTTTTCTTATTTTCCATGAAAACACATCTTGGTATTTCATTAGAATTGTTTCCAAGGAGACAATTCTAATGAATTGCCAAGACATGTTTTCATTTTGAAGCAAACTATTCAATAACTGCTGTCTGTTGATGTGTAAACAGTACTGTGATTTTATTTTACCCACTTAAAATTTCGAAATACCCAATTGCTTCAGAAATGATGGCCAATACTCAATTACTAATTCCTTATCTGGAGCCCTGTAGAAGCATTTCATGTAGATTAGATGCTGTAATAAAATCGATTAGAATAATATACACACATTTATACATGTATAAACCACATTCCGATAAAATCGCATGTTGAATTTACAAACAGTGTAAATACACAAATAACACAAGTTTCAAAGAGCACGCAGATGTGATGTTAAATTTCATCACATCTTGGGGTAACCTAATTAAATTTTGAAGTCATGACATTTGCAGCACAACGATCAATTCTGCTGTGTCAAACAACATATAAAATTGTGTGTCACCTTAAATTTAATCTCATCCATTTTGGCCCTTGAATGTCAGAGACTATACATGCATTTTAAAACCCTGCAATGTCACTTGTTCATCAAAATCCACATTATCGGAACATGGGAACCTATCAAAATATATCATACAAGAATAATACTGACTAGTAAAGCCTAATACACTGGCAGGGTAAGCATATGTTATCCCAGTTATACACAGAGGGGGTGCGACGGGTGCGTACGCACCCCCCTTAACCCTTTTACTCTTACCCCGCATGCCTGTATAGTGGTATTGGCAAACAGTGTAGATCCAGATGAGCCGGCTCGTAACGAGCCGTCTCATCAGGATCTGCACTTTTTGCAATTCATTTTCATAATTTTGAGAACAAAAACAACACACCCCATGTTCATAAATTGACTGGTCTGAAAATCATTTTGTGATGATTTAGATTGGTTGCATAATTAAAAAATCAAAATCCATTCCAGTTACTTAGGGGTGAAAGGATTAATCTGTCGAGGTCTGTCCGTGGGTGTGCAAAAACAATGTTTAGCTCTTCGCGCCGTCGATAATGCACCCTCCTAAAATAATTCCTGCGTACGGGCCTGATCCTTTCTACATGTTATTACTGTCTGTTTCACGAAAGCTGCCCAAATTTTACAACTATATAAACAATACAAGAATATCTTTTTTGATAATATCAAATTAAAGCAACATTTATGAATATATGAGCCTCCTTTTTATTTCGTGACTGAATACAGGTATTAATTTTATTGCTTTTTATGTTAACGGGGGGATTTTTTTTTAATTTCAGAAATACTGGACCGATTTTCAAAACGTAACTTCTTTTCTTAGATCATTTGCAAGCTATCTACCCAGTTTTCAGTCAAACTCCAAAAATGTTCATTTTTTTTTTCTTGTACCACAGCTCATCCACCTCATTTTCCCCCATGATAAATTCCCATAGACAAATCAATTTTTCGTAATAACATCAATAGTTGACCAAATTTAACGAAATAAAAAGAAGGCTCATTCTTAAAGTTTGATAAAGTAACCGACAGTAGATATAGAAATGAGAATAGTGCACTAAAGCAATAAAATATTGCAATGCATACTATGCGACCAAGTGAGCGAAATGCAACAGATGGGTGAAAATTACAAAATGTGAGTTTTCCTCGGCACATGAATGCCCCCCGGTGGCAGATTGAAGAAATTGTGGCAAAGTTAATTCATATTCAGAACAGCATGGATGTGTGGTATTTGTGCACAAGTGTGATGTATTGAAATATTATACAGAGCTCCAGTTAGAATCCGTAATTTGACCAAATATTCGAGGTAAATTTCTTAGTTCTTCACCCAAAATGGCAAGTTGGGAGTTCTTTAGAATCGTCTCAATGAGACGATTCTAAAGCACTCCCAACTTGCCATTTTTGGTGAAGAAATAACAAAATTCCCCCCAAAGTTGATCAAATTACGCATCGTAACTGGACCTCTAGTTTTGTTATAGTGATCCATCAAGGGATATAGAAGTAATGACACAATTGAGAAACTCCTGAAAAGTTCTGAATGTGTGAAAAGTTCAAAGTTGTCAAGGTCAAAAGGTCAAGGTCATATATTAAGGGCAACATGGATGTGTGGCATTTTTCCAAAAGCACGATGTATTGAAATATTTAAGCAATCCATCAAGGAAACTAGAACAGAGTTTCAGATAAGCTGCGTATTTGCGTAAATACCCAATTAAAATTGCCAATTGAAATTGCCAAAAACCCAATTGAAATCAGAAGCAGTGAGTATCAAAAAGCAATGGAAAATTTGTGGTATCTTTATCATGCTACAGAAAACAATAAACAGACCACAAATATCGCATATTTTCTTATTTTTCCATGAAAACACATCTTGGTATTTCATTAGAATTGTCTCCAAGGAGACAATTCTAATGAAATACCAAGATGTGTTTTCATTTAGAAGCAAACTATTCAATAAGTGCAGTCTGCTGATGTGTAAACAGTAGTGTGATTCTATTTTACACAATTAAAATTTTGAAATACCCAATTGCTTCAGAAATGATGGAGTGACAATACTCAATTACTAATTCCTTATCTGGAGCCCTGTAGAAGTTATGACAGAATTAAGAAACTCCGGCGAACTTGTTAATGTGTGAAAAAGTGCAAAGTTGTGAAGGTCAAGGCCATATTAAGGACAGCATGGATGCGTGGCATTTTTCCACAGCTAAGCTGTGTCGAAATATTTAAGCAATCCTTCAATGAATATAGAAGTTAGGACAGAATTTCGAAACTCCGGCCGTACACATGGACTGACACAATGTACACGGACAGTCCTAACACTATATGCCTCCTGCTCTACCGAGACCAGGGGAATAAAAAACATACATATTGTAAATATCAATTTATAAAACCCTGTCCCACTCAATCAAAATGCTGAATAAGGTTGTGTAAAAGAATACAAAATATTGGCTACATACACAATGTACATTTATACACAAAGCAAGTAATATCATGAATAAACTAACATTTGCATTATGAATTAGCGACGAGATTATAAAACATATCTAACCACGCACGCATATCAGATCTATTACTAAGCATGCACTTGAATCCTATACTAAAAATCAACCAGTTTGATTTGTCAAAGCTGAGCAATGCTTAGGCTTAACCAATCAAAGTGTTGTGCTTAAAAGTCAAGAATGCAACCCCGCAATGCAAGGTTGCAACCCCGGAACACCCCCCCCCCTCCAGATCCGCCCGTGCAATACACAGTATTAATTTGGTATGCTAACCACATCTATAACAGTGATAACGGATTGCTTATAAAACATTCTGCGCATACTCTCCAAATGTGTATTGTGGAGTGTGATAGGCCAAGATTGAGCACAGCTCAGCCTCCACCAATCAAACTTCCAAATGTTGAGCATGAGAATGAAGTATGTACTCATAAAAAATTATGAGCACGGTCCCAGGCTGTACTGAAAGGGAAAAAAGAGAAAGTTAATCGGTTTAACGATGTCCCAGCAACAGCTAAGGTCATAAAGAGACAGAACCACAGTTTAAAGTCTCATCCGACAGACCAGTTTTTGTTTGTTTGTTTGTTGGGGTTTAATGGCCTATCAACAGCTAAGGTCATTCAAGTACATGTACTAATGGGGGGGGGGGGGGGATCCCAAAATCAGAACTGAATATTTACAATAAAAAAATAATATATATATTCAGCCCTGAAATCAGAATAATCCTGATCTGATGCCAGGTCCTCGCCACACCAGAATCACTTGACCCCTTCCCAACTCACAACCTTCAGTATTGAAGTCCTGTATTCTATCCCTGAACCACAACCCATCCCTAGCATGAGAATGAAATATATACTCTTAAAATTCTATAGGCATGGTGGTGCCAGGTTGTGTTGAAGCATAAAATGGACGAGTACATTGATCACTAAGAAAATGTGATGGTACATTTGTTAAAACAAATAAAGTGGAAAACCTATATTGCACTAACAGGCTAAATATGGTAAAATAATAAAGACCAGTAGCCTATTTCACCAACATTGAAAAGTATACTTTGAGGGAGTAATCATTTATTGTTCCCGAAATGCATTATGTCATATAGAACTAACGACTGCATATATTTGATGATTAAAAGTATGCAGACTTATTCTACTGAATTTATTACATTATCACAGCCAAAATGGCTGTGATAATGTAATAAATTCAGTATAATAAAAATTAATAAATTTATCCTAAAATTGAAAATTTCTCCCCCAAAGTATACTTTGCTAGATAAGTATACTTTGTAACGTTGGTGAAATAGGCTACTGTAACCGCATATCTCCACTCATATATGAGACACGCCATGTGATTGTGTACCGAAAAACATGTGCAAATTTCTGCGAAATATATTGTATACAGAAACTTCGATATTTTCTGTAAATGACATCAAAAGATGACAAAATTTTCATAGCAAATGTGTAATTATATTCCGCGTTTGCAATGAACATGATGAAAGTTTTGTCAACT
This sequence comes from Conchocele bisecta, assembly GCA_029237695.1. Taxonomy (NCBI): domain Eukaryota; kingdom Metazoa; phylum Mollusca; class Bivalvia; order Lucinida; family Thyasiridae; genus Conchocele; species Conchocele bisecta. The sequence continues at coordinate 69,706,848 of CM055277.1, forward strand.
TTCGAAGACAGTTACAGAAAATATCGTAAATTTTGTAAAATATTTTTCATGATATATTGCACATATTCGTAGCTACAAAATTACATGGCGTGTCTCATAGATGTGACTGTGATTGGAGAAATGAGGATTATTGCATTTGTGACAACCATAGCTAGCACATACCTACCGACTAATAGAGAATAGTAGGTTAGTGCCGTGAATGGGAAAAAATATCTGGCAAGGCTTAGGAAACGGGATGGGCGCGGCTCTGCCGAGCCCATCCCGTTTTCGTGGCTCGCCAGATATTTTTTCCCATTCACGGCACTAACCTACTATTCTATTTATCCTGTCAACACCTACAAATAGCTTTAAAATGCAAAAAAATAACCCCAGCCGCATCCTCAAAATCAGAGAATCGACTGGTACGACAACCGCATATATTCATAAGCAGTGATTAGGTCGTATTGACAGGATATCAAAAACGTTTCAAGGCAACATGTTTCACTGTACATATGCACTGTGTTGATGAGATAAACAGTTATATCTAGTTTGTCAGAAGCATAACTGTATTTCACAGACTGAATGATGAACAGCGCAGACCCTGATTAGACTGCGTGGAAGCGCTGGCTGATCCAAGTCTACACTGATCACGGATGCTAAACACTCCACTTCCAATGTCACAAAACGATAACTTCCTATATTAAGGTGCAAAACAAAATTAACCCTTAACTCTTTGCATGCTAGCGGCGAAAATATCAGCCAAACAAATTAGGACTATATGTTTTATTTCTCTCTGTAAATATGTCTTGGAATTTCATTAGAATTGAGTCCTCAGGACTCAATTCTAATGAAATTCCAAGACATATTCATGATATTTACAAGGAGAAATAAAAGAAAATATGATGAATTTTTGTCCGCTAGTTTTGAACTATTTATAGCCCACAAGTTTCCCAGCATGCAAAGAGTTAAAAGGTGGGAACCAAAAACTGTTGTCTGCTGTGTTATACTGTCTTTTCTTTCTCAAGAAAAACATGGTTTGGCAGCATTTTAGAATCATTTCCATTGGAAATGATTCTAAACTTCTGCTAAACCGTGTTTTTGTTGAGAAATATGGAAAATATGAAATAACCAGCAGACAACAAAATTTCCTTCAGCGTTGCAATAGTTAGACTGGAATATAGAATTGACTAATTGGTAAATTACATTGCACATAAATATGTAATATATACATGAATATATGTCATCTATACAATATTAAGCAACTACTGTCGCATAGGATCGAGGCACATGTAACTATACGTTTTGTACATATACACCAGTCGCAAAGCTACCATTAGGCACTATCCATTAAGCTTATAGAGGATTAATTTGCTGATTTTCTTTTTGCCACCCCACTAAAATAAATTGCCAAATTACTGCATTGCATGCATTTTACATGCATATAGTTTCAAACTGGAGAAAGTGAGCAGGGGCTCACATATTGGAAAAGTCGCGGGAATACTGGACGAAGGCCGGAAGGCCTCGTCCAGTATTCCAGCGACTTTTCCAAGTTTTACCCCCGTCCGCCGTCTGGAACGACTAATAAAAACTTTAACACAAATATTAAAAAAAATATTGTAATTTTTACCTTTGATATTGGACTTGAAGGCCATATGAGAGTGGTATGGAATGAAAATATGGATGATGATAAGGAAGTATATGAAGTTTGAAGTCAATCCGACTTACCGTTGCAGAGATAATGGGTACCCGAAAACTTTAACGCAAATCTTAAGGTGCAAATTTCTAAGTAATTTGACCTTGGACTTGAAGGCCACATGAGTGTGGTATGGAATGAATATATTGAGGTCAATCCGACTTACCGTTACAGAGATAATGGGTACCCAAAAACTGTAATGTGGACAAGTAAGACGTGGACGTGGGTAAGACAACATGGGAATAATTGTTCTCTATACTAGTTTTGCACTATTTCAAAATATAATTAATTTTCTATGGACTAATCACGTAGATGAATGGTTTCAGATGTAAAGTGGAATAGCCAGGGCCCGGTTGCTCAAAACCTCTGTTAGCTTAACAGACTGTTAAATCCTTAGCAAAGCTAAGGATTTAACAGTCTGTTAAGCTAACAGAAGCTTTGAGCAACCGTGCCCTGGCTGACAAAAGGTACCATGGGACGTTTGCAACGATGGTAGTTACATTTGTATCCGGTTGCACATTCGGATAAGGACATCAGACTTTTATTAAAGCTCCTTCAGTTACTGAACGGCGATCAGTGTACACCCTGATCAGACTACGTGAATGCGCATACTAATCTGGGTTATGCTGGTCGCAAAATCGTAAGGTACATTTTCTCAGCATTTGTCAGCCAGTGGCTGATTCACATTTAAAGTGTATACAATTTTTTAATGAACACGATCGGGAAAACTTTAGAATAAAAATAACAGGTGCTAAAATGCTCATAACAAAGATGACCCATACAGTGTTGTGCCTAGGCATCGCACCGAATGGTACGATTTCAGATTTACTTCCCCATTATAAGTCTATGAGAGATTGTTAAGAGACTTGGGCGGTTTGGGCAAATATCCCTTGAGCTCGCTCTAGACATAACACTGAATCTCTATATTTTTGCCAGATGTCATATGACCTAATTTACAATTCTGATGTTGGCACGGACCGGTGAATCTGGTACGATCGACGGCTTCCCTTTGGGGTCTTCAGGGTTCCATTTGTCATCATTACTGGCGGCGACATCAGTGACCTATAAACACATGGTAAAACATGTATAAAGTCTGAGCATGTACTCGGTGCTCATGGCCGTAATCACAAAGTTTGATTGTCCGAGACTGAGCACAGCTGCTCAGTCTCGGACAATCAAGCTGTGTGATTTTGTGAACAAATTTAGAGAATGTTCAGAATATGTTGGCAAACAAGTGTAGACTGGAGAAACCCTAGTCACGGTCAACCGCACACGGTCCATACACTGTATGCCTGTTGACTCTACCGAGGCCAAAGACATAATTTCTTTAACATAAATAATGTATGTGCATTCAGACTATCGATATAACCCCTCCTGCCTATTGTCGAAGTGATAACAAGAAAATATGGCCCGTCGGCACAAAAATGCCCCTGGTGGCAGATTGAAGAAACTCTGGCAAACTTATGAACACAGACATCACACAGTCTGAAAAATGTGTGCCTTCTTGCCCTACTGAGACTGGGGGCATAAAACAAAACAGGTACACAAAAGTAAGACCGAGAAGTAAGTGAATTCTTTTATTTAGAATGCAATTTACACTGATAGCCAATGTTGGTAAATATTTATTGGATGTGTTCACATGTTATGACGTGTGAATAGAGGCAGAAAATGGTAACGTTAGTCAACCATGTTAATGTACGAAACAAACTAATAACTAGAAAATGTGTTCATAGAACACGGATGCCCAACATATCGCTTTGGTAATAAACGAGGCAACATTCCATGTTCAAAAGGGGGAGATAATCCATGGCTCAGTGTCGAAGCAAAAAATAATCTACTCATCATAAGGAAGCTATATACCAAGTTTCAGGTGTGTAGATATTAGGGTTTAGAAGTTTTACGAGTTACAAGCCAAAATTGGAAAATTCTAAACATTGCGCATCTACTCATCATAAGGAAGATACATACAAAGTTTCAGGTCAGTAGCTATTACGGTTTAAAAGTTTTACATGTTACAAGGCAAAATTGGGAAATGCTAAGTCAAAAAGGAAGAGATAATCCATGACCCGGGGTCAAATAAAAAATCAAAATAATAAACGCATCTACTCAGATACCTACCATGTTTCAGGTCTGTAGCTATTAGGGTTTAGAAGTGTTGCGAGTTACAAGCCAAAATTGGAAAATTCTAAGTCGAAAAAGGGGGAGATAATCCATGACCCAGGGGTGGAATCAAAAATAGAAATTGCGCATCTACTCATCATAAGGAACTACATACCAAGTTTCAGGTCTGTAGCTGTTATAAGTTTTTACGAGTTACAAGGTTGGCGACGGACGGACAGACGGACAAGTGTAACACTAAATGCCCCCTCCACTATGGTGATGGGGTATAAAAATCATTGAACAAACATTTTTATCATTCTAAGAAGTTTTAAAACGGGCATTGGCCCAGGTGATGAGATATACAGATTACGTAATGTCAGAAAATGTTTTTCGGAAACCACATGATTCCCAATTCATGCCTCCCAGTTCTACCGAGACCGGGGGCATAAAAACACGAGAGGCCCAGGTGGCGAGACATACTTGCGTGACTGCGAGCGCGTCTGTAGTTTCCTGGGTGTGAGTTCCACCAGAGCCTTCATGTTGGCCGTCAGGTCTTCTACTTCCTTCCGCAGCTTGGTCGGCGTCTCAACGTCATGCCTACAAGGAAATGTAATTCATATATGTCTGTGACTGGAGATATAGGGCTTATGGGCAGGGATTACGCTGGCGATCGCCACTTTCGCAATTGGCGATAAAAAATTACAATTTTCGAAAAAAAAATAATCCTTTTTTTTTCTTCGAAAATTGTAATTTTTTATCGCCATTTGTTTATTTTTATCCTATTGGTTATTCCTTTTTTTTTCTTTTTTTTTTGAAGTGGCAATTTTTTTTTTCCCCAGCGGAATCCCTGCTTATGGGTTTTGTGACCATGCAGGTCCAGATCAGCCTGCGCTTCCATGCAGTCTGATCAGAATCTGCACTGTTCACCATTCAACCAATGAAACAGGTATCATGCTTCTAACAAGCAAATAGATCATTATAGACCTTGAGCCACCAATAACCCCCCCTCCACCCCCTGTGGGATTTTTGGTCAGTATGATTTTCGGATTCAGTATTAAAACCTATTGTCTATCAAACCTGATTGTCTGCGCCTACAAAGCCGATGGATGAACAAATGGCGGCCATTTTCCAAAATGGCCGCCATACAAAACTGGGTGGTTTTAGAACAGGCCGATATGTGTTATTTAAATCACGTTCTTCCAAGTTAAGCGATATCATTGTTTTCACCAATTGAGTATAAAATGATTTACAATAAGTTTTATATTGGATACCATCCTCAAATAGCCACAATTATCAAAATGGCCGCCAACATATTTAATTGTTTATGCTTGCAACATTTTTTTTCACCACACGATGAGCTACTTACAATTTAATCATGTCAGTAGCAACATATTCACACGGCAGATCCTTTTTCACATCGATTTGCATTATTTCTGGTGTGCTATCAACGGTAATTATTTTCAAAATGGCCGCCAAACAGGTATTATATAATGGCCCTTTCGGGTATTTTTGGAGATTATTGGAGTGCATGACAAATGTCAAATGCATGAAAGCATTGTCATCATACTCGGAGTTTCGAGACAGGGTTAGTGAAGGGAAACTTGGGAAAACGGCACAGTATTGGCTGGGATACATGGATTCGGTGCATACGGTGTTGCAGTTTCTCCGAGCCACCAAAGAAAACAACTTAGACCTTCACATAGCATGTCTTCAGAAGATGTGTCCATTGTTCTTCAGCTTTGACCATCCCAACTACGCATGGTATACTACAGTATATCTGCTGAGTTTGTTAAACTTAGAGCAGTTATATCCTGGGATGGAAGATCTGTTGAGGAACAGTGGATTCAGCGTGAACCGATCCAGTGTTCCGTCATCCAGAAATGGCGTGGATATTACAATAGAGCAAACCATCAATTGCCATGCTAAGTCACATGGAGGTATCATAGGTTTCAGCCGCAATTATGCAGCATACTATAGATGGTGTATGACGAGACACTTCCGAGCTAGCTACATGGATGCTACGCTTGAACTGGCTGATATGAACGCGCATGAACAGTCTTGACACAAGGACACACGAACTTCGGAAATATCCAGAAGTGAAACAGACGTCAAGAAAATTATCAATGCAATAGGAAATTTTATAGATCCGTTTGAAGTATCAGATGAATCGCTCCATTGCATATCTTCAGGGGCGTCAGCTCCTAGATATGTCGTTGACGATCTGCTGTCTGCAGAAATGACAGGAAAACAAAGGTTTGCGCGGTTTGTCCAGGAGCGGTTTGTTGAAAAGTCAGTCAACTTTCATGCACCAATAAAACAGTTGCGTCTGAAAACATTTGCATCACTCGCTAAAGCTGTGAAGCTCACTGGTACGCAGAGAAAGACAAAGGAGTTAGTAGCTGAACGAAATATATTTGGGCAGCTAATTTCACTTGCTCTCAAACACAACATTGACATGGAAAAGGTGCTTACATGTAGCTACCCATTGGGACCTGTGCCATGGTCGCTCGCCACTGTGGATGGCTTGCCAGCAAAAACTGATAAAGCTAAACTCATGCACCAGCTTGAAGGACAATCACATAGTGTTGATGTACCTCCGACGGGTCAAGTGAGCTATATTATTGACGGCAATGCACTGTTACACATGCAGACCGCTTTGACAAACACATTCGCGGATCTTGCAGATAACATATATCATCAGCTCCCGAAAGTTGAGCGTGTAGATTTTGTGACAGATATATACCAAGACTTGTCAATAAAAGCATCTGAGCGAATACGCAGGGGTACATCAAAGACTTACATTATAAAAGGACTTCTCACAAAAGAAGTTCCACGAGATTGGAAACTGTTCTTGTCAAACAATTCAAACAAAACACAACTAATTAGACTTCTCATGTCTGAATGGATGCAAGATAAGTACGCTCCAAAGCTGAGCGACAAGACTATTCAGTTTGTAAGCGGGGAGCAATGTATGCAGCTAACTAGCACTGATGGTAAGACTACACAAACTGTTGAGATAGAGGAGTTGCACTCATCGCAAGAGGAGGCGGATACACGGCTAATCCTGCATTGTGTGTACCATGCACTGCATACACCAGAGAACAGCACCATTATTGCGAGATCCCCAGACACGGATGTATTTGTTTTGATGTTGAAATTCGGACAGAAACTGAAACAACAACTGCTGTTAGATACCGGAATTGGGAACAAGAGGCGGCTGGTTGACATACATGGTGTCATTGGAGACATAGGAACTGAACTGTGTTTGGCATTGCCTGCACTCCATGCTTTTACAGGCTGTGATAGCACAAGTGCTTTCGTTCGGCGTGGTAAAGTTACTCCTTTGAAAACACTCCAGCGGCATCCAGAGTTTATTGAAGCCTTCCAGAAGTTGGGAATGTCTCAGTCAGTTGATGAAAAGCTATTTCAAATGCTTGAACACTTTGTATGCTTGCTGTACAACAAATCAGACATTACAGATATCAACAAGCTACGAATGGAGCTATTTCTACAAAAGAGTAGCCCCAGGTCTGGCGATCTTCTTTCGACGTACAATGGGGCTGACCTGAGCCTTTTACCACCATGCAGATCGTCACTGAAAATGCATGTAGCATTAAGAGCCAACTACATATATCAAACGCTCATTTGGAACAATGCTGACCGGCGTGATGCAGACATACCGCCACCAGATGAACATGGATGGGAAGTTAACAATGGCTTGTTAGAATGCAAGTGGATAGAAGGAGATCACCTGCCAAGTGAAATGGTTGATCTGTTAATAGAGGAACGGGATGACGTACCTGATACTGATGAAACAGAAGATCCTGAAGCAGAGAGCCTACTTGATGCCATGTTTGACACTGATGACGCGTATGACTAGTCTGGATTTATCTTAACCTACTCTCACAATTAGAACTTCACATAACTTGCCTGATGTTGTGACGATCGCAATTTGAATATTGTAAACCATGATGTATTTTGCCTCTTGAATTGTATTATATGTGGCTGGAACGTTTGTATATTGTGTTTCATCTTGCCTGATGCTGTGATGATTGCCTCGCCATAGATGCGATGTTTTGACATTAACAACATGTATACTTTTTTTTTTGCAAGTTGAATGCTGTAAACCATGATATATGTTGCCTCTTGAATTGTATTATATGTGGATAAAGCTGTTGCCTATTGTGTTTCATCTTGCCTGATGCTGTGAGGATTACCTCGCCACATGTGCGATGTTTTGACTAACAATATGTAGAATATTTTGTATTCAAGTTGAATACTGTAAACTATGATGTATGTTGCCTCTTGAATTGTATTATATGTGGATTACGTTTCTGTCTATTGTGTTTCATCTTGCCTGATGCTGTGAGGATTGCCTCGCCACAGGTGCGATGTTTTGACTTGAACAACATGTAGAATATTTTGTATTGCAAGTTGAATACTGTAAACCATGATGTATGTTGCCTCTTGAATTGTATTATATGTGGATTCAGTTTTTGTTTGCCTATTGTGTTTCATCTTGATGCTGTGAGGATTGTCTCGCCACTATAACAAGATTATTAATGTTGTAGATCAACTACTGTTGCCGATAATGATCTAGTGCCCTGAAATGTTTGAATATTCGGATATATTTCAAAATCGGTACCGTCAATTTTTATTTGAGAAATGTCCGTACAGATGGACGAAAACACGGACTCATAGTATATTTAGTAAGTATGGACAATAATGTTACATATTTGAGTTGTTTCCAATCCATAGTAAGCGGTTATAATGTTGTTAAATTGCATATTACATACCTGTTAAATTGCCATTGTAAAATGAGTGGGTGGGGAATGGTCGAAAATACGTTATTTTTCATTAGTATATTTTGTGGTAAACACTAAATAGTCGATGTATATACATTGGATATGTTCAATTGGCCCTACTAGACTAAATTGACATTGATAAAATGAAAAAACGCCAACTTTTCATAAAGTTATTAACATGTATAGTTTACCATTGAAATTGGGTGGATGTGGTTATAAAACCTGTAAAATATGACTTCGAGATTGTCAAATTTATTTCAATTGTATATTATTCTATTCCATGGTGTTCAAAATCTCGGAAAACGTACGAAAATACCATCTTATTCGAACAAAAGGATATAAGTTAGGCAATTTTTATTAAAAAATGTGATTTTTCAAGATACTAAAAATACCGAGGGTGACATACTTGAAAATGGCGCCATATGTTCATCCATCGGAATACAGAGCGCAGACAACGGTTTAACACTCATAATTGAATGTAGTTTCAGGAAATATATGTCTGCAAAAATCCCACAGGGGGGGGGGGGGGGGGGGGGGGTGGGGGGGGGGGGGGGGGGGAGGGTTTCGGTTATTGGCTCACGGGCTATCAGCTTCAGGAGTAGCGGCGCTCATAGGCAGAATCAACAACAGCGAATTGACTGCCAAGACTGATAAACCTGCAGACTGTTTGAACAAACCACGAAGACTTTGGCAATACTTTAGAATAGGAAGTTTGTTTGTTGGGGTTTAACGGCCTATCAACAGCTAAGGTCATTTAAGGCCGGGTCAATGGGTTTAGTACTAAATCCCATATATTACCTGTACAAGTACATGTTCAAGTACATATACAAATGGGGGGAAAATATATATTCAGCCCTGAAATCAGAATAATCCTGATCTGATGCCAGGTCCTCGCCACACCAGAATCACTTGGCCCCTCCCAAAAGCAGTAGGATCAGTAATAATATTACTACTTTTATAATGGGCAATAACCCAATTCAACTCCCAGGTAACAAAAGAGCCAAAGATAAAAACGTACCGGAGGGCCAAACCAGGCAAATTGTGATTCCTATAAGGAGGAACCCCTACCACTAATTTACGCCGTCTCGTTCACCCGACCACCACCCACTTAGAATAGGAAGAAATATTCTACAGCGATATTTATAAACTGAAACAATTTAAAAAAGCAACAAGGAGGTAGAAATGTTATTCGACACGCCTGCGTGATAATCCATGCGACCACAGTGTACGTGATTTGATGGTTCGATTCCGGGCTATTTGGATACAGGGCTCCAGATTTGCTGAAATACCCAATTAAAATTGCCAAAGCCCCAATTGAAATCATAAGTAGCGAGTATCAAAGAGCAATAAAAAATTTGTGGTACCTTTATGTTGCTGCAGAAAACAATAAAGTGACCCCAAATATAAGCATATTTTTCTTATTTTCCATGAAAACTCATCTTGGTATTTCATTAGAATTGTAATGATTAATGAAATGCCAAGACATGTTTTCATTTTGAAGCAAACCATTCAATAAGTGCGGTCTGTTGATGTGTAAACAGTAGTATAGTGTGATTTTAGTTTACCCAATTAAAATTGTGAAATACCCATTTGCTTCACAGAGCTCCAGATAAGAAATTAGTAATTGAGTATTGTCACCCCATCATTTCTGAAGCAATTGGGTATTTCAAAATTTTAATTGGGTAAAATAAAATCACACTACTGTTTACACATCAACAGACAGCATTTATTGAATGGTTTGCTTCGAAATGAAAACACGTCTTGGCATGTCATTAGGGTTTTACAGCCGGTCATGAATTAGCTTTACCCAACAGAATGGACTTGGCCCGGGACACCATATTTCATCTGGATATGCAGTCCAGTGTAAGTGAATAAATCCACAAATTATAAATCAGACAGTTGTGCAAACTTTAGTGAACCCTTGAACCCGTTTCACCAAACTTTGTACAATTAAGAAAAAATATAGAATGGCAGTTGCACCGGCAACCAATGTTTGCAAATAAATAGAATGATTTGTCATATATATTGGACTGTAAATGTTGGTAAAATATGGTAGCACTAGTCAACTCAGTGAGGGTGTTAATTAAATACAAATGTACATAGAATTCTTTGTACAAGCTTTTTTATCTTAAGAGTAAGTGTACCTGACTTTGCACAGTGTATGTGGCTTCGCACACCTGGATATTTTACTTGTTTCATTGTTCATGCGGTTTTCTGAACATGCTCAAGACATTTGTTTTCAGAGAAGTTAAATGTGTTTACACGATTCAGAAAATTGTAACAAGAGTCATCAAAGAAGTAAAATATTGACCTGTGTGAAGACACGTACACTGCGAAGCCATGCAGGTACACTTACTCTATGACGTTTAGTTAAATGGGCCGCAGGTCTGCAGAAGACCGATGAATTATTGAGTGATATCCAAATGGGTCAGAATTATCTCAGCCATTCATGATTCACATAACATTTACCATCTGGGGGGCCTTGTCCGGATCCCTCTGTGAGTCGATGTCTTCTTGGGCGTCTCAATCCCGAACGGCGAATACATCTTCACATCCCTGTACGCCCCTAGTCGCGTCGGTGTCTTCCGGCCTTTCTTACTCCCTGGTGTATCTTGCAGCCTCTTTCTCTGCCTTGTGGACTTGCGTAATTTCTGAATTAATACCATGAATAAATGCCACGCCATGTGATTTTGTACCTTCGGACATCTGCGTAATTTTATTAAACACGTTTACAATATTTTTTCACAAATAAAGGCAAAAGTTGACAATTTTTTTAGAGTACATGCGGTAACCTTGAAATTGAAACTATTGCCATGGTCAAATATCAAATATAGGTGATGTCATTTCCGCGACTCACCTGTCGGCACCTCTTGGATCGACGGAATCAGCCAATCTGATTGTAGCTTAGATAATCTTAGCTTAGAAAATCTCAGCTATACGGATGTGTTTTACTATTTCATCTGTCTTTTATATTTTCTGTATCCGTCTCACGGATACAGAAAATATAAAAGACAGATGAAATAGTAAAACACATCCGTATACATGTAACTGAGATTTTCATCTGTCTTTTATATTTTCTGTATTCGTGAGACGGATACAGAAAATATAAAAGACAGATGAAATAGTAAAACACATCCGTAGAGCTGAGATTTTCTAAGCTAAGATAATCTCAGCTCTACAGATGAATTTTACTATTTCATCTGTAGAGATGTGATTATCTAATATGATTGTGATTAATTCCGTAGATCCTTGCGAGTCCGACATAGAGCAAGGTATTCCACGGTTTAAATCCGCTTACTGTGTCGCTCCCTTCCCAAGTAACATCGTAAAGCGGTTAGTCGTATTTATTTGACTAGAGTCGGTCGGCATGCAAACAGTGTAGAGCAAGGTATTGCAAGGTATTCCATGGTTCAGTCCGCTTACAAACCTTCGTAGCGAAGTAACATTGCAGTTAGAGTCGTATTTGTATTTGACTAGCAAACTGCATATACCCCGATCAGTATGCAAATTTCTAGCGGCACGTTTTCCTCTTTATAGGCAACAGGTTGCACTATATCGCTACACCACATCAGACAGTAAAAATGTGCGTAATAGCATTTACACTTCGCGCACTAAAATATAGAAAAAACTTGAAGGGCGTTGACGTTCATACTTCTCTATATAATTAATTGTTCATATATTGTTATCGAGAGACGATTAAAACTACGATACAACACAAAAATAGTACCATAAACTTACCTAATAAAGTGTGTATTAGCAAAATCCTTTGGTCACTATCCACAAGTAGAAAGTAAACAAAGAACGCTTCATAACTCTTATGTAATGCAGTGTAAATTGTAATGAAAAGTAATACACGTACTCAGAACTAGCACATTTCCGAATTTTCACTGATGTCCGACCATCATTTAAAAATAAGTTCTATACAAAAAAAATCATCACTTCACCTGTTTTACAGTTCCAACAACGTCCCTCACAGATTGTGTGAAGCTCGTCTGTCGTCGAAGATGCCGCGGCATTTCGTCCAGGTTTTGGCTGCGTGCCGTTTTCATGCTGCGCGGAGTCTCCACGTAGGCTTTGTTTTCTTTCCCTTCCATCGGTGCGCCCTCCACCACTGCGTATCGCTTACCCAGTACCGACTGACGTAACGCTCTCGCTAATGAGGCCATGATAATCCTATTAAAAAAGGTGTTTGTGTTTTCTACCCGGTAAATCTCACGTGAAAAACTAATTAGCACTTCAAAAACACCGCCAACATTTCAGAAGTGAGTCACGCGAAACATTGACTAAATTGTGGCACGAATCACAGCCCGTGACAGAAATAAATGTATGACGTGATACTTGTTATTATTATTATTATTATTATTATTATTATTATTATTATATCACCCACGTCAATATACTTATTGTGGTACCGACTTAAATTATGTCTTATGGTGCATGTTCTGATGTTGCTCAAATGAATGATATCGTCCATTCGAATGGGTGATATCACACATTCGGATAGATCATATAACCCATTCGAATTGGGTGATATCATGCAATCGAATAGACGATATCACCTATTCAAGCAAGTGGGTGATATCACCTATTTGAATTGGTGGTATCACAACATATCCTCAATTAGTTGTTTTTGTGAAAGCCGACACCGGGTGTATGCTGGTATAAATATGACCTTGTTGAATGGACGTAAATCACCATCAATCATTCACTTTCAGATTATGTATATATAGTGGTCTTATATACACTATCATGAAATGGTGGTCCATATATACATGTGTCAATAATTATTTTCATTATTGTCTGAACCAACCAAATGCAAAACTGGTGCTTTTTTAGTCCTGACACCAACGCAAAGTTGATGCATGTGCCAGACTATTGTTACCGCTTTATGTCTGTCGCCCGTCGCCCGTCGCCCGTCGTCGTTGTCCGTTAACAATTTTAAACATCTCTAAACTTTATAGGCATGGTCCTTAGGTGAAGCCCTTCCAAATTTGTTAGAATGAAGTCATTGTGAAATCCAAAATGGCCGCCATGGAAAAGTAGGTCAACTGTTTCAAACGACATCTATTCACATACCGGAAGGTGGATTTTCATAAAACTGAGCACAAACGATCGTTGCATCTTGCGCTTTCAGTATTGTTCAAACGATGATGATCAGTCGTCATATTGGTCATGAACACGGGTGATGCATGATAGTGAAATTCATAGTCGAACGGAAGCGGTAGAAGAATGCAATAAAACTATAAGCCTTTGTTAAGCCAGACGTAGCAGCACGACTTTCGTTCGTCATGGGTTCTTCATGGCCGGGTTAACGGGGTCGAATCCCATATTTCACCTGTGCGAATGGGAGATTCGAAAATCCGAACTAAATATTTTCAAAACAAGAGTGCCGAAGGTCAGAATATACGCCCGTCGAGGCATAGCCAGTAAACTAGGGGGTTAATTGACTGCATGGAACAAGAAATCAGTAACGCTGATGAACATACAACTAAACAAAAATAACGTAAATAAAAACAGTCGTTAACGGGAATTAAACTAGAAATGTGGCCTATCGGCACACAATTGCCCCGATGATTTACAAGAAAGGCGACACGACTGCAGCTTCAATCTATCGTCCTGTTTCTCCAACCTGTATCTGCTTTAGCTCTTGGAGCATATTGTGTGCAGCAACCGCATGCAACATCTCGATAGGAACAGCATTAATTACCCCTTCCAGCATGGTTTTCGGTAGAAGCTCAGCTTATATACTTACATACTTCACGACATATATACCAGTCAATATAAGAGTGGCAGACAGAACGATATAGTAGTTGTGGACTTCGCAAATGCCTGTGATAAGGTAGCACACAATAGACTCCTCTACAAACTCTGATCCTATGGCGTGAATGGGTCGACACTAGGCTGTATTGGGTCGTTTATTGGCGGTAGATCTCACCGTGTGGCCCTTCAAGGCAACGCTTCTTCCTCCGTTCCAGTTATATCTGGTGTTCCTCAATGCTGTGTGCTTGGTCCTGCACTATGTCCTGCATACATAAATGACCTCCATGAGTATGTAACCCATGGCCATAGTACTATTCGGCTTTTCGCAGACGACACACTATTGTACGTAGCTATATACAGTACATCTGATTACAACACACTTCAAGGAGACCTCTGTAATATCGAGAGATGAGAGTATGACTGGCAAATGTCGTTACACCCTGACAAACGTATTCACATTATCACCAAAAACGGTGCCTGTCCTGCAATACTATTTTCTTCATGATCAGATTCAGCGTCTCGTATCAAGTGCATTGTAGTTAACATCAGCCACGAATTGAAATGGAATAAGCATACAAAATAATCTCCTTTAAGTCAAATCAGACTATAGGTTTTCTGAAGCATAACCTCGGGATCAACTCGAAGACAATCAATGAGAGGGCCTATAAATACCTCGTTTGCCGCCCTAAGTTCAGTATGGGGCCCCAAATGCACTAGCAAAGACGGAGGGTGTGTCCATCAACTGGAGATGGTTCAGTGGAGGACTGCAGGATGGATTTCTAACCGCCATCATAACACATCTAGTGAAGTAATACCGATATACTGCACAGGCTGTAATGGAGGTCGCTCTAACAGAGAGCCGATTCTAGACTGAACATGCTATACCAAATGAGAAACGATCGTGTAGCCATCGACGAAAACTAGTACTTGATAAGAGCAATGGTAGACGCCAACAGCAATACAGCCAGTTGCGTGTTGACAAAGGCTACACCCGGTTCTCTTTCTTTCATAGGATGGTCGTGCAGTGGAACTAGAGCAATGCATTCCATGGTTTCGCTAACTGTCTTAGCGAAGAAACATCTTACGTAGCGGTTAAAGTCCTGTTTATTTGACTAGCAGCGGAACGAACTTCCCATTGATACATGTCTGGCAGAATCGATGTACTCCTTCAATTCCCAGGTCTTGGGAGTTCGGCACTCTAGGCTCATTTAATTATAAGCCTTCTTCATTCTCATTTCTTTCTCTCTCAATAAGACAATAATTCCTTCCATCTTTACTGCTCATTTATGGTCGTCTTCATATTTGTTCGGCTTATTTTCAGTCTAACACGCAACTGGTAATACTCAAGTAGTTGAGGGTAACCAGTATACCGACAAAGGTGTGTTTGTTTGTTTATTGATGTTTAACGGCCTATCAACAGATAAGGTCATGTAAAACCGGGCAAACGGGTTCGTTGAATGGGGGGTGGGAGGATCCCAAAATCAGAACGGAATATATACATCGAGAAAAAATTATATTCAGGCCTGAAATTAGAATAACCGGACCTGGTGCCAGGTCCATACATATCGTCTTATCGTTTCACTGTGGAACACCTGTGTGAAAATATTTCAAAATCCCTCTATACATAACAAAGTTAGATTTTGGACCAGCTCGTTTGTACATTTGATCTCTAAGTGCGACATGGACCTTTGAGCTACGGACCTGCATCTTACGCGCGACGTCATCTCATCATGATGAACAGGTGTGCCATGTTATTTTAGAAATCCCTCCATCCATGACAAAGTTACATCCAGTACAAGGTGTTTGGACGGACTGACAGTCGGACAAGGGTAACACTATATGCCATCCCAAAATCATGGCGGGGACATACACAACTTTAATGCAAAAGTCAGTTGATCTTGAATATATATATGGCACGCATGTGTGGGCTATACTGTTACTTGTATAATGAAAATATGGATGATGACAGATAAATACATTAAGTTTCGTGCCAATCCATCTTAGTGCTGCAGATATATAACATATACTGGTAGCCAACAACTTTAAGACAAATGTTGCCAATACTTTAACGCAAACTTCTAAGTAATATGACCCTGACATTAGTCATGGGCTGCGAAATAACATATGGATGGTGGTAAACAAGTGTATGCAGTTTCAAGCCAATCAGACTTCGGAGTGCAGCGGTAATAGGTACCCGACACCATTAATGCAAAACGGACGAACGGGCAGCGCTATGTCAAAATACGTCCCGCTTTTCAAGTAGACATATACAAAATATACACATTCAGCCCTGAAATTAGTATAGCCTCATTTGGTGGATGGGCTCGCATCTCTAGATTCACTTATCCTCATGATTAGTACGAGTCTTACTACATTTATAATGGGTAAATGTATAACCGGATTCAGCTCTCACGTACAAGAAAGATAAAAACGTGCTGGAGGGTCAAACCTGGGATATTGGGATTCTTGTAAGGATGAACCTCATCGTTAATTTACCCTTCTCATGGTCCCACCTTCCAAACGACGGGGAAATACTCACAGAATGGACATTTTACACATACTACAACACATGCATTAGACAATATATTTATTTTGTTTCATTTTAAAAATAGGTACAATCAGAAGATAGCACGATTTAGACAACACAGTTATGTACATTCATCAGTAGAAAAGTCATTATGACCCTTTATAACCTGAAGGTATACCAACTTTCTTTTTGCAGCTCAAATAAGTGTTTGTTTGTTTTCTGGGGTTTAACGGCCTATCAACAGCTAAGGTCATTTAAGGCCGGGTCAATGGGTTTAGTACTAAATCCCATATATTACCTGTACAAGTACATGTATATGTTCAAATACATGTACAAATGGTGGGATCCTAAAATCAGAACTGAATATTTATAATAAAAACAAAATATATTCAGCCCTGAAATCAGAATAATCCTGATCTGATGCCAGGTCCTCGCCACACCAGAATCGCTTGGCCCCCTCCCAAAAGCAGTAGGATCAGTAATAATCTTACTACTTTTATAACGGGCAATAACCCAATTCAACTCCCAAGTAACAAAAGAGCCAAAGATAACAAACGTACCTGAGGGCCAAACCAGTCAAATCATGATTCCTATATAATAAGGAACAGCTGCCGTTAATTTACACCATCACGTTCACCCGACCAACCAGCCATTCAAATATGGTAACGTGTTAATAAGAATGAACACTATTGGACCCATTGTAGAAAATATTCTAGACTGCAAATTACCAGAATAACGCTTTCAGACATATTCACAGATAAATAAGAAACATACTCGTAATTTGTTGGATGTTATTTTAACTGCTACCATGCAAAAGGTTAACAATCATCGATCAAATGACTGAATGGGGTTAGCGGTCAGTTTACTCCCAATCTTAATGTCAATACCGGTACTTGCAATGGTAAAATACAATTTGTACACTTGGGCCGACGCTATTCAAGCCTGATAATATTATTTTCAGATGTAGATTTCCGACTACCAAAGTAACCAGTCATTTAACCCAGAGCTCCAGATAAGCTACGTATTTGCTTAAATACCCAATTAAACTTGTCAAAAACCCAATTGAAATCAGAAGTAGTGAGCATCAAAAAGCAATAAAAATGTTATGGTACCTTTATCATGCTGCAGAAAACAATAAAAATACAACACATATAGCATATTTTTCTTATTTTCCATGAAAACACATCTTGGTATTTCATTAGAATTGTCTCCAAGGAGACAATTCTAATGAAATGCCAAGATATGTTTTAATTTCGAAGCAAACTATTCAATAATTGCTGTCTGTTGATGTGTAAACAGCAGTGTGTTTGTTTGTTTATTGGTGTTTAACAGCCTATCAACAGCTAAGGTCATGTAAGGCCGGGCAAACGGGTTCGATCCCATTTTAACCTGCTGCATTGGGGGGAAAATTCCAAAATCAGAACTGAATATTTACATCAAGAAAAATATATTCAGCCCTGAAATTAGAATAACCTGACCTGGTGGCAGGTCCATACCACACCAAAGTCACTTGGCCCCTTCCCCTAAAATAGGATTACGAATAATCGTAATACTCACATAAGGTTCAACTGTCACATACAAAATGACGTATGTGAGGGCCAAACCAGGTCTCCAGTCGGAATTCCAGTAAAGATGAACCCCGATCGTTAAATTACCCATCGCTTGCACCCACCTTCCACCCACAAACAGCAGTGTGATTTTATATTACCCAATTAAAATTTTGAAATACCAAATTGCTTCAGAAATGATGGAGTGACAATACTCAATTACTAATTCCTTATCTGGAGCCCTGTAACCAGTATTGAATTATCATCCTTTCAATGCTATGTATGATGTACCATTTTCACAAATATATTTATACAATATAGGCAAATAGAAACAAACAAAGAAATTGGCCTCTCACACACTGTCATTTAGCTTTAAAAACAGGTTCTTGAAGAACGGTTCATATTTTGGTGCTTTATGGGTTATTTCGGTATCTCTGGTGGTTTGGGTGCATTGTTACGAACATGACTTGGAAAGATGGTGACTGATTAATGATATCATGTTGCTAGAATTAAACAGCAAATCAAGAGCTAGATTTGCACAAATACTAATAGAGCAAGTGAGAGGATGGCGCACGGATACCGCCGGCTGATGCCAAACCAAAAATGCTAACACAAAAAATACGGAAGGATGGACTATATACCCCTCATATTACTTGTAAGACGAGGGTATAATAAGCCCTATTTATTACACCCCTGCTAGTTATTTGTACGGGTTTCGCACAGTGAAGAGAACACCCGTAATTGTGCACCTGTTTTCTTGGAAACCACGAGCTACCATGCAAAATGTTTAATTTTTATTACAGTCCAAATAAAGTTATTGGAAAATTTGGAAAGGGTTTCAACTAATCTAGAATGTTAATGTGATTGAACACATTCCAAATATGCACTCACAACAGCTGCACAATTTGTATTTCAAAAAGTTTACACAATGTAACGTCAAAATGTGGGAAAACATGTCATTGTATAACTATTCATGCGCACAAAACAATTCATTGATTATAATCTAAAAAATAGACTAAATGTGCATATATATCCGCCGTGAAAGTGTAATAAATAGGATATTCCATCGTACTTGTTTGAATAGCGGAAATAATACACTCGTGTTCGTCGGCGTCCGTGCCGAAGCACTCGTGTATTATTTCCCGCTATTCAAATCTACGATGGAATAATTCCAGCACAAAAATATTTACACAATTCCCTAGCGTTTGATTGGCCCGTAGCAAGTCTCTGTCCAAAATTTATATCCCAGTAAACTCCCACGCCGAACTACTTTCCGTAACCGTGAGGCGCAGTTAAAATAATTCTTAAGAAAACGTAAAATAAACACATTTTCTTGATGTTTAATTCAAATGCTGGAATTATAAGGAATGAATGGCCTTTTTGTGGAATTTATCGGGGTATAAACTTGGAAAAGTCGCGGGAATACTGGACAAAGGCCTGGCCTTTGTCCAGTATTCCCGCGACTTTTCCAAGTTTATACCCCGATAAATTCCACAAAAAGGCCATTCATTCCTATAATATCCTCTATTTCTCCAGTCTCAGAAGCTACAAATGCCATAATCCCTATTTCTCCTCTCAAATCAAATGCATTTGTTATCGCCCAGCAGGTGCCCGAGTTAAGGATATCCATATATTTACTGGTATGGGACAGGGATATTCCACCCTCGTGATCAGAAAATGTTCTGTTCCGACACTCGGGTTGAATATTCTTCGCCCACACCAGT
This sequence comes from Conchocele bisecta, assembly GCA_029237695.1. Lineage (NCBI taxonomy): Eukaryota > Metazoa > Mollusca > Bivalvia > Lucinida > Thyasiridae > Conchocele > Conchocele bisecta. The sequence goes on from CM055277.1 coordinate 69,726,983, forward strand.
GTATATGATGGATGGTAGTTTTAATGACAATATGCCACAGTTTTAGTCTGTTTCACGAAAGCTGCCCAAATTTTACGGCCATATAGACAATTCAAAAACCTTCTTTCTTTTTTTTCGATAATATTAACTGAAAGGAAAATATTAATTTTATTGCGAAAACAAAATTTCCACATGTTAAATCCCCATAGACATCTTAACGGAGTGAAGATGTCTATGGGGATTTAACGTGGGGAAATTTTTTAGAATTTCAGAAATACTGGACCGATTTTTAAAATTTAACTTTTGTTTTCTCAGTTAGATCATTTCCAAGATATCTAGCTAGGTTTCGGAGTCAATTTACAAAAAAAAATGTTTTTGGACTCCTCCCACAAGTCCCACTACCTCTTTTTCCCCCATGTTAAATTCCCATAGAGAAATAAATTTTTCGTAATAAAACCAATATTTTACCGAATTTCACGAAATAAAAAGAAGGCTCATTCTTAAATTTTCCTTTAATTTAATATTATCGAAAATAATATTGTTTTTGAATTGTCAGACTATAGTACACAGAAAATGTTCTGTTCCGACACTCGGGTTGAATAGTCTTCGCCCACACCTGTGTATATGATGGATGATAGTTTTAGTGACAATATGCCACATTTAGATCTACTGTCCGTTTCACGAAACCTGCCCAAATTTTACGGCCATATAAACAATGCAAAAAACAATATTTTGTCCTCGATAATATTAAATTTTATCAAAATTTAAGAATGAGCCTTCTTCATATTTCGTGGAATTTGGTCAACTATTTATTTTATTACGAAAAATGATTTTATTTTTATGGAAATTTAACATTGGGAAAAAAAGAGGTGGAGAACCTGGAGGATGAGTCGAAAAAAGAAAGATTTTGGAAATTTATTCTGAAATCTAGCTAGATAGCTTGGAAATGATCGAACTAAGAAAACAAAAGTTACATTTTTAAAATCGGTCCACTATTTCTGAAAATAGAAAAATAAATATTGGACCAAATTTCATGAAAGGCTCATTCTAAAATATTGCTATAATTTAATATTAATATCAAAAAATATATTGTTTTTGCATTATTTATATAGCCGGAACAATTTGGGCAAGTTTCGTGTAACAGACAGTATATATACATACAAGAGCAATTACAGTTATCAATACCCATTCACTTACAACAGACAAATCCAACTAAAACAGCCATGCGAATGCCAAATAACCCATATATACATTTCCTACAACATTATCATATAGACCCTGATCACATTGCTGTCATTGAAAGGTTAACCATTTCAACCCTAAGTAACTAGAATGAACTGTTATATGCTAATTTTCCGACCAATCCAATCGTCATAAAATGATTTTTAGACCATTTTATTTTATGTAATGGGGGTATTTTTCCCCTGAAAAATAACAAGAGCTGTTAAATATAGGTCACGGTCAAATATAGGTCAGGGGTTGTTGATGTACATCACTAGGAGATGAAGTTGTCAAGTATGGTTGGTGTAGGGCCAAGAGTATTCCATCTACAAGCTCGACTAAAAACCTTAACCAAGGAGAATTAACTAAAGTAATTCAAGAGGAAATGTAGGTCACGGTCAAATATAGATCAGGGGTTATTGATGTACATCACTAGGAGATGGAGTATTCCATATACAAGCTTGACTAAAAACCTTAACCAAGGCGTGAGTGATGGTGATGCCGACGCCGAGGTGACTACATAAGCTCTAACTATTTTTCGAATAGTTGAGCTAAAAATTACTTGCAAACAGTGCAGATCATGACGAGACGGCTCGTCACGAGCTGGCTAATCTGGATCTACACTGTTTGCAAAAATTTGTAATGTTGAAAGGGTTAAACACTATTTCTCAAGATTGACAAGACTTGTTAGTGGTAGACGGTCTATATGGATCAGAGTTATAAATAGGCGACTGAACTTGGACAATCACAAGTGACATCCCTTAGAACTACATTGTACTTCTGGGGCAGAAATGCTGTTAGAATCACAGTTTAAACAAAGTAGCCAGACATCACCGCGTAAAACTCAGACAGATACTCCTGATTTTCCAAATTCAGCAACCTATTCCGTAAGTCGGACTTCAGGTTAAAACGGGATTGAACCTGTTTGCCCGGCCTTACATGACCTTAGCAGTTGATACGCCGTTAAACACCAATAAACAAACAAACATCTTGACCTAAACAAGATGATTAGGTGCGCGAAATTGACTTTGTCAATTTCGCGCACCTAATCATCTTGTTTATTGGTGTTTAACGGCGTATCAACTGCTAAGGTCATGTAAGGCCGGGCAAACAGGTTCAATCCCGTTTTAACCTGCTGCATTGGGGGGAAAATCCCAAAATCAGAACGGAATATTTACATCAAGAAAAAATATATTCAGCCCTGAAATTAGAATAACCTGACCTGGTGCCAGGTCCATACCACACCAAGTCATTTGGCCACTTCCCCTAAAATAGGATTACGAATAATCGTAATACTCACATAAGGGGCATAACCAAATTCAACTGTCACATACAAAATGCCGAAGACGTATGTGAGGGCCAAACCAGGTCTCCATTCGGAATCTGGTAAGGATGAACCCCGATCATTAAATTACCCATTACATGCTCCCACCTGCCACCCACTTTCGTGAAGAGCACAAGGGGAAAATTACATGTTTTACTATATGTATATAACTTAATTATTTGTGAACGCTTCAAACAAATAAATTCCAATCGCTAAAAACAACTAAATTCGCTAAATCAAATTTAAATACAGATGTATAATGTTAAATGGTCGCTAAAAATATTCTTATCACATTTAGTATATTCAAAGGTCTAAATGTGAAATATTCTGCCACAAAAATGATGTATTTTTGAGCAAACAGTATCGAGTAAGCACCAAACATATTGGATCCCGTGACTAGTAATACGTCAAGCCGACTTCCAGAATTTATAAAACTGGTACATACAAGTACGTTGTCTTGGAGTGAATGATGATATTTTAATGAATCACAATGACTGGCAACATCTAATCAAACGACTAGAACGGCACATGTATCGCACAACAACCTAAAACGAGACAGGTCATTTTATTTTGTACCTGATTTTTCATGAAAAATATTTACAGAAATGGTGAAGGACGTCAAAAGGTGTCAATATCAATTACCTGTACATAAAATATCATAAATTTTGTAAATATCGCACATCTTCTTCGGTACAAAATTACGTGGCTCGTCTCAATTGAGACACGCCATGTGATTTTGTACCTAAGAATATGTGCGATTTTTCATGAAATATCGCACATTTTCTTAGGTACAAAATCACGTGGCTTGCCTCACTTGTAAAATCATTGTACGTTCAAGCATGCAAGCAGACAAATATACAAGTTCCTAAACATTGTCGTGCCCTCAACTTGTCTCTTTAGTTTCTTCTTTCCATGTCTTCGGTGGAGTACCAGTGGAGGAATCTGAAATACAGAACAGAGATCAGGATAATTGATTGATTGGGGTTTTATGTCTCATTAACAACAAGGTCTTATACATAGACAGGGATTCCGCTGGGGAAAATAAAAAAATCGCCACTTCAAAAAAAAAAAAAAAGGAATAACCAATAGGATAAACAAGAGCTGTAGGAGAACAGCATAGTTCGACTACGAGGGTTGTCGATGTACACATAGCTTGACAAACAAGGTGGCTGCGGCCTGCATAAAAACCTTAACCAAGGTTGACTAAAAAACTTAACCAAGGGAAATTAAGTAAGTAATTCAAGGTTAAATGTAGGTCAATGAATGATATAGGTCAGTGGTTATTGATGTACATCACTAGGAGCTGAAGTTTTCCAAGTATGGTTGCTGTAGGCCCAGGAGTATTCCATATACAAGCTTGACTAAAAACCTTAACCAAGGGGAAATAACTAAGTAATCCAAGGATAAAAGTAGGTCAATGTCTAATATAGGTCAGGGATTATTGATGTACATCACTAGGAGATGAAGTTGTGCAAGTATGGTTGATGTAGGCCCAGGAGTATTCCATATACAAGCTTGACTATAAACATTAAGCAAGTAATTCAAGGTTAAATGTAGGTGAAGGTAAAATATAGGTCAGGGGTTATTGATGTACATCCCTATGAGAAAAAGTTATCAAAGTATGGTGTCTGTATGCACAATAGTATTCCATATACAAGCTTGACTAAAAACCTTAACCAAGGGGGATTAACTAATTAATTCAAGGTTAAATGTAGGTTAAGGTGAAATATAGGTCAGGGGTTGTTGATGTACATCACTTGGAGATGAAGTTGTCCAAGTATGGTTGGTGTAGGGCCAGGAGTATTCCATCTACAAGGTTGACTAAAAACCGTAACCAAAGAGAATTAAGTAAGTAATTGAAGAGGAAACGTAGGTGAAGGTCAAATATAGATCAGGGGTTATTGATGTACATCCTTATGAGAAAAGGTTGTCCAAAGTATGGTGTCTGTATCACAATAGTATTTCCATGTAACAAGCTGTGATAAATACCTTAACCAAGGTTGACTAAAAACCTTAACCAAGGTGACTTAAGTAAGTAATTGAAGAGGAAATATAGGTCAAGGTGAAAAATAATATCAGGGGTTGTTGATGTACCTCACTAGGAGATGAAGTTGTCCAAGTATGGTGGGTGTAGGGCAGTAGTATGTTCATATACAAGCTTGACTAAAAAACCTTAACCAAGGGTAATTAACGAAGTAATTCAAGAGAAAATGTAGGTCAAGGTCAAAATATAGATCAGGGGTTATTGATGTACATCGAAGGTTTGAAAAGAGGTGTCCAAGTATGGTGTCTGTATGCACTACCGGTAGGTATCCATGTAGAAAGCTGATAAAAACCATTACCAGTTGACTAAAACCTTAACCAAGAAGTTAACTTAAGAATAAGTTAAATGATAGTCAAGTCAATATGAGGTCATGGGGTTGTTGATGTACATCACTAGGAGATGTTCAAGTCCAAGGTATGTTGTGTATGGGCCAGTGGAGTATTCCATCTACAAGGTTGACTAAAAACCTTAACCAAAGAGATTAACTATTAAAGTAATTCAAGAGAAATGTAGGTCAAGTCAAATATAGATCAGGGGTTACTGATGTACATCCCAGATGATGAAGTTGATCCAAGTATGGTGGGTGTAGGGCCATGAGTATTCCATATACAAGCTTGATAAAAACCTTAACCAAGGGGAATTAACTAAGTAATTGAAGAGGAAATGTAGGTCAAGGTCAAATATATACCAGGGGTTATTAATGTACATCCCTATGAAAAAAGGTTGTCCAAGTATGGTGTCTGTATGCACAATAGTATTCCATGTACAAGCTTGACTAAAAACATTAACCAAGGTTGACTAAAAACCTTAACCAAGGGGAATTAACTAAGTAATTCAAGAGGAAATGTAGGTCAAGGTCAAATATAGATCAGGGGTTATTGATGTACATCACTAGGAGATGAAGTTGTCCAAGTATGGTGGGTGTAGGGCCAGTAGTATTCCATATACAAGGTTGAAAAACTTAAGGGGAAACTAACCTACAGGCGTGACGTGTGGTGACCGCGTTACTAAAAACCTTAACCAAGGCGTGACGGTGACGCCGGGGTGACAACATAAGCTCTACTTATTCTTCGAATAGTCGAGCTAAAAATTACAATTTTCGAAAAAAGAATCCATTTTTTTTCTTGAAAATTGTAATTTTTTATTGCCAATTGTTTATTTTTATCGCCAATTGCGAAAGTGGCGATCGCCAGCGGAATCCCTGCATAGAGAATACCAGGCCAGTGTATTTTGATATCAACTTTAGCAGGCAAGGCTAGGAAACGCGTATGAATTCCAAGGCTTGTTCATAGAACACAAGATTCCCACGCCTACCATTTTGATAATAGACAAGGCAAAATTGAAAATTGAAGATACAAGCTCAAACGAAACAGACAGACGCAGGGACGGACAAGAGTAACACCAAATGCGCCCTCCATTATTATGGTGGGCATAACAATCAACGTGATTGTATGAATCAGGTAACTATACCATTTTTTGGGGGTTACAAATCAACTGCAAAACCATTAACATAACTTCTGAACTGTGTGAAAAGTTATGTTAACCCTTATCATGCCTAGCGCGGTAGAGATCCGCGCTGCGGTATATCTCCTCCACTGCCAAGCGCGTATGAGAGCCGTTTCTAGGGGCATTCCCAAACTTGGCCTCGTTTGAAGTTACTATAACTGTTCATGAATGGAATATGTGTAAATTTCCATTTATAAATGATTACGGCGTCATTCTGTCTAATAATATTGACCAATCAGTGTGAATAGATGCGTCTATGCACCAAAATATTTGTGTAGAAATCCATTCTTTTGTTGGCTTGGAATTTCCAATAAAATGGTGGAAAATACGGAAAGAAGAATTAATGTGAATGTAATTGGATTTCACCAATAAAAATTATACCAAAAGAAAGCTTGTTCAATTTTCTTCAAATGATATGCAGGCTACCAAGAGGTAAAATTGCAGTACATGATAGTAATTACACGATTAAGCAGGACAGTAACACATTTACTGCAGTAATCATATCCCCTGTGTAAATAGCCTGGCAGTGGCTGTGTAGATAAGCGATTTAGGCTGGGGCATGATAAGGGTTAATGGTTTTGCAATGCACACAGTTCAAAAGTTATGTTAATAGGTTTGCAATGCACACAGTTCAAAAGTTATGTTAATGGTTTTGCAATGCACACAGTTCAAAAGTTATGTTAATGGTTTTGCAATGCACACAGTTCAAAAGTTATGTTAATGGTTTTGCACTGTGCATTATATGTGTGTATTTAATTTTTACATACCATTTGAATCATCAGGAGTATCGTCTTTTTTCTCATCTTTTCTAACCATACTCAATGCTGAAACAAAACAAAATTCATTTATTGCTAATTTGTACCACATTTGTCAGGCAATGATAGGAAATAAACATGTTCGAGTCTCACACAAAATGTTTTCCAGGGGGCATAATAACACATTGCAGTATAAGGATAAAGTAGTTTCTTTATTGCTCCATAAAAGTATATAATGTGAAAATAACTTTAATGGAAATATGGGAGGAAAGGGAGGTTACTACAGCGAAACCTCTCTAAACCAGACACCCTGGGAGTTCCCCAGGGTGTCCGGCTTAGAGAGGTTTCACTGTAAATCTGATATTTTATCATTCTGGCCATAGTTGTGTGCTATGCGATCACGACAGTTTGTTTGTTTATTGCAGGGATTCCTCTGGCGATCGCCACTTTCGCAATTGGCGATCAAAATAAACAATTGGCGATAAAAAATGACAATTTTCGAGAAAAAAAAATCCAAAAAAAAATCCAAAATTCGAAAATTGTCATTTTTTATCGCCAATTGTTTTTGAAGTGGCAATTTTTTTTATTTTCCCCAGCGGAATCCCTGTATTGGTGTTTAACGGCCTATCAACAGCTAAGGTCATTTAAGGCCAGGCCAACGGGTTCAATCCCGCATTTAACCTGCTACATTGGGTGGAAATTACAAAATCAGAACAGAATATTTACATGGAGAAAAAATATATTCAGCCCTGAAATTAGAATAACCTGACCTGGTGCCAGGTTCATACCCCACTAAAGTCACTCGGCCCCTTCCCATATTAGAAAGTAATACCGGTAGGATCACTCTTATAAGAGGTATAACCAGATTCAACTGTCACATACAAAATGCCAAAGACGTATGTGAGGCCAAACCAGGTCTCCAGTCGTGATTCCGGTAAGGATGAAAGTTCATCATGAAACCCGATTGTTAAATTACCCTTGCATGCTCCCACCATCGCATTATCACCGAGATAAATGACCAAGAAACTCATCAAAAATAAGAACACATGTGTATTCTTGGTGTCCGGTTTAGAGAGGTTCCACTGTATTAGATTAAATATGGTAGAATCAAACCGCCATGAACGGGCACGCACCAATCTACAACCTCTCTGTAACAACCACGACAACGTAATGTGATAGTTGCCATTATCACATGAAAACGTACGACGTGATGTAATCCACTTCATAAATATGATACAACACACCTGCATAATACCACCTGCAGCGTATTTGATTGGCTGGCCACATAAATCTATTATGTATTACATACCATTAAGGAAAAAAAAAAAGTTGTATTGTTTCAACATTAATGAAAAACACTGCAGATCCTAATCAGTTTGTTCGCTATGAGCCAGCTAAACTGGATCTACAGTGTTTGCAAATGTTGGTTTCAATCCAATCATTTCAAAATAATTTTCAGATAAGTCCATTTATGAAAAGGGAGGTGTTTTTGTTCTGAAAATAAGAAAATTACTTGCAAAAAGTGCAGATCCTGGTGAGACGGCTCATCAGGATCTACACTGTTTGGAAACACCACAATAGAGGGCTGTAGGGTTAAAACCACACCACATACCTATACTCATATCAGCGTCGTTGCTGTCCACATCTTGTGTGAGATCATTATTCCCAGCGTTGGAATCTCCGGGGAACGAGAAGTTCGAGTCCTCATTCAGGTTTGCCGATCCGCCGCTCAGATTGTCCGAGTCCTGCGATAACATAGTGTTTCTCGTGTTCTCGTCCATATCTAAATTGCCTGAAACAGTTGGAAGGTGACAGAGCTCATAACCCTCCAGATAAGCTGTGTACTTGCGTAAATATTCAATTAGCAAGGAAATGTGACAAATACACCTTGTGAAAGATTCGTCAAAGCACAAAAGTGCAAAGTATACTTTTCTAGCAAAGTATACTTTGAGGGAGAAATCATTTATTTTTCCCGAAAAGCATTATTTCATATAGAACTAACGACTGCATATATTTGATGATTAAAATTATGCAGAATTATTATACTGAATTTATTACATTATCACAGCCATAATGGCTGTGATAATGTAATAAATTCAGTATAATAAAAATTAATAAATTTATCCCAAAATTGAAAATTGCTCCCTCAAAGTATACTTTGCTAGAAAAGTATACTTTGCAATGTTGGTGAAATAGGCTACAGGGTTCCCACTCTTTTGGGAAGACCAAATTCCATGACTTTTCCATGTCAGACTTCCAAGGACCTGTTTTCGAAATATTTGCGTGGATGATGCTGATGAGACGGTGTTTTACGGCTTATCGACTCATAACTTTTTTGAGCCTGGAATACACCTTTGTTGGGGAGAGAAAATCCTGATTTGGTGCCAGATGCCCAAATCGTTCAGCTCGAAATCACAAAATTGCACTGAACTTTCCTCAACAACACCAAATTCCATGACTTTCAATGACCTTTTCAGAAAAAGAGGCAAATGCCACGACTTTCCAGGCGTGAAATGCATTTTTTCAAATTCCATGACTTTCCAGGAATTTAAGGACAAACAATTCTCCACCTGGAATAACTCTGCATGTGAAGCAACATTGACGTGTTTGCGTCGAATATCGGTTTCACAGCATGAAGTTTAGTATCTGCGAGCACGGAAGGATGGACGGAATTACGAAAATTATATACCCCTTGACATACTTCGCATGCCGGGGCCCAGGGGTATAATTACACTGGATCACTAGGCTCCAGGGAGCCGTTTCACTAAACTGCGTACAACAAAAATGTTCGTAAGAACAAATTATGATAGTCTGTAAATTTCACATTAACAATGGTTTCTTGTAAACAATTATTGGATTTACATTTATTGAGCATAGGCTGCATATGCAGCCTATGCTCAATAAATGTAAATCCATCAATTGCAATTTACAGACGATCCTAAATTTGCACTTACAAACATTTTAGTCGTACGTAGTTTAGTAAAACGGGCGTAGGGATTCACAGTTAAGATGTGAATCATTTTTTTATGTCGAGCAGGCAGTAGTACGGTACCTTGATTGCTGTCTTCGCCATTGGAGTTGGGAGCTTGTAAGTTGGTGGCCTTGCCCACGCGATTCTTGGATGTGTGGTACACTCTTTTACCCAGTAGCTGTGGATCGCAACCAGGGAGTACATGACACGCAATATCACCATAACTGGATTTATCAAACATGTCCATTTAATTTAACATTTGGGAATTTCCACTATTACTGTAACAGTACGCACAACATTTAAATGTGGCTATGACTGGAGAAATGGGAGTTATGACCAGTGTAGCTCCTGTTCAAATAGCACACTCCTGTAGCCTGATAACAATGTATATTTGTACATGAATATTGCTTGTTAGAAGCATGACGTGTGTTTCATTGATGGAGTGTCGAACAGTGCAGATCCTGATCAGACTGTGGATACATACATACATTTTGGTTCAGAAATACAAGACAAATCTTCAATTAAATTGATTATATATTTTTTTGTATCCAGCCGATTCCACCCTGGATACCATATTGAATCATTAAATAATTGGTAAATAGAATAAGCCGATCGCAGCGATTGTCTCGCCCATCAAAGTCAAGGTCACCCGAATAACACTGGGTGAAATCCAGCCATCAATATGAGGAAGCTATTGATGAACTTTGGTAATGATCCGATAACGGATTGGGGGACATATTCAACATCTGAAACAATGGTTGACGACGATGACGGAATTGTGACCAATATGTCTCACTTTCCACTATACCAAGGTGCATGATCACGTGGTTATAACAACAACAACAACAGTGGCTGAAAGTGTTGAAATCTTGAAAGTATTATTTGATATTTTCCATAATATGAAATGGATTTTGATTACCCGGTAAATATGGCGCAGCAAACGCGTCTTCATGAGCTGCATGTGGTCGTCCATGGAGTTTGGCACAGACTTATGTCGTTTTTGCGAAGAATCGATTTCTGTCTCAGACACGGAAATCGATTCTTCGCAAAAACGACAGAAGTTTGGGCGAAAATACAAATGCAGCTTAACAAGACGCGTTTGATGCGCCATATTTCATCAAAATCCGTTACGTAATAAGGACACTATAAAAGAATACGTACGTTGAGTGATTCTGGAAATTTCAGTAATTGTTGTTGCTGTTAGTAACACGTGATCATACACTGGGTGAGACAATGACGTAGAAAGTCAACAAAATTCCGCATTTGCCCTGTACATTTCGTCATGTTTTGACAACGTGCGTGCAGTGCTCCAGATAAGCTTTGTGACTGAAGAGTGGTGTACCCCCTGATTTCAAATTAAATGCGTATTTTTATTTGTACAAATGGATTATTTATTTTCTTCATTATTAAATAGGGAACTAATGATCAAAACAAATTTAATCATTCACTTATTTGAGTGTATTATTACTTATCCACTTATTTATACTGTAATAGAGTTGAAAATTTACTTAGTTCAGCTGCAAAACGTGTTTGCTTTTTGCAGCTCAACTAAGTGCATTTTCAACTACTACATAATTAGACAAGAAACCAGGGTTGGCAATTTCCCGGGAAATAAGAGTATTTCCCGGGACGGCGGGAAATACCGGGAAATACCGGGAAATACCGGGAAATACTGGGAAATAAGAATTTGGATACCGGGAAATAAGAATTTGGATGATTTTGGTGGTAAATACGGGTATATATACCATACAATTTCTATTACCCGGTGTACTGATTGTAGTATCATGTGTGCAGGATGAAAATGAACTGCTTTTGAAGAATATGACGAAAAATACAGGCATTCATAGTGGCATTTACGCATTGCTTATAATCTTTATATAAATGTTAGAGATCTAACATTATTGAGACTGTTCATTATTACTCTAATATACATTGTATACAAACACAGTTTAAGGAGTTTATACATACATTTATTGGAGGTATTTTAAATGTTTAATGTAGTAGGCAAAATGCAAATGTTTTTAGGATTATCCCTGAAATGTGTTCATAATATAGCTGTATTATTAAAATAATCAATTAGTTATTAAAGAAGTCAGAATCATAATTTGAGATGACCCACACTGTTTGTTTGTACACAATTTCAATTAGCAATGCCCAGTCAGGTGTTAAGGTGTGTTGTGGGACTTCAATTTCAAGATACATGTAGGTGTGAGAGTTGTCAGCCAATTAGACAAAGGTGTCCATACTCTATAGTCCTAATCTCACTGGAATACACTGTCAGAGCGGATAGTGGACAGTGGCTTCCATCTAACAGACAACCAGGTGTCTGTATTGCCTAAAAACAAAACAATACTATACTTGTCAAATTGAGTTTTACTCAACCTTGCATCATATAAGGCGACCCAAATCCACACTCAGTTATGTTCCAGTAAATCTCAGAGAGGTAGCGAGGAAATCGACTGGTGAAGACGACTATGGCTGAAGAAACATTCCAACAAGAAAAACGAAAAAACGAAAAAATAAATGAAAAAATAAATGAAAAAAAAAACAATAAAAAAAAAATGAAAAAAAAACAACAATAAAACCAAAAAAAAACTGTTGTGGTTGCCAATGATGCCACCTGATGAGTACCCCTGACAGGGACGAAACAGTTTAAGCACTTATAGAGTGGTAGCAATGCATACAAATGAGCAAAAAACGTGTTTGGAAGACACATAATCTTATTTCCCGGTATTTCCCGGTATTTCCCACTTCTGGGCTTATTTCCCGGGGCGGGAAATACCGGTATTTCCCGGCGGTATTTCCCGCCCCCGGTATTTCCCGGCCAACCCTGCAAGAAACGAGGCAAAGCCACGAAGGCCAGGTTTTTTCTAAGCATAGACACTTGGATAACATAATTATACCCACTTTTTGTAGACAAGATGGCCGTGGCCTGCATGTCGCGCCTTGGAGCGAGGCATGGACACTAAAAAAAAGAGATATAGTAGATGGCAAAACTTTAACCAAAAAACATTAACCGGACACACGGACGGACGTACGTATGCCAAAATGCCGACTATATCGCACTTTCCGCAAGCGGGCGCGACCATGATGATAAATACCCATGTGAAGTTTTGTTTGTTTGTTTATTGGTGTTTAACGGCCTATCAACAGCTACGGTCATGTAAGGCCAGGCAAACGGGTTCAATCCCATTTTAACCTGATGCATTGGGGGGAAAATCCCAAAATCAGAACGGAATATTTACATCAAGATAAAATATATTCAGCCCTGAAATTAGAATAACCTGACCTGGTGTCGGGTCCATACCACACCAAAGTCACTTGGCCCCTTCCCCTAAAATAGGATTACGAATAATCGTAACACTCACATAAGGGGTATAACCAGATTCAACTGTCACATACGAAATTCCAAAGACGTATGTGAGGGCCAAACCAGGTCTCCAGTCGGAATTCCAGTGAGGATGAACCCCGATCGTGAAATTACCCATCGCATGCACCCACCTGCCACCCACCTGATGTGAAGTATCAAGGTAATGGGTGAAGCAGTTGCAGAGACATAGTACACAAAAAAACTTTAACAAAAAAATTCAAAGTAATTTGACCTTGACATTTGGCACAGGGGCCGCACGGTTGGGGGGTAGAATGAAAATATGGATGATGATAAACACCCATGTGAAGTTTCAAGGTAATAGGCGAAGCAGTTGCAGAGATATAGTATAACAAAAAACTTTAACCAAAAATCTTTAACCAGACGTACGTTAAAAAGTTAACGTTGAAAATGGCTAAGTCAATTACGTAGAAATAATAGGTCAAGGTAAAATAATTGGTCACATGTTGGATAGTTGTATGTGGTGGGCACCCCTTGGTTATGAAGCTGTGAAAGTTTGGCGGTCCTAGGTGGTACAGTACCAAAGAAATGGACTTAAACACGAAAACGTAACATTGTAAACGCGAAAAGTTAACATTGAAAATGGCTAAGTCGACTGCGAGGAAAAAATGGGTCAAGTTCAAAAAAAGGTAACATGTTGGATAGTGATATGTGGTGGGCACCCCTTGATTATGAAGCTGTGAAAGTTTGGTGGTCCTAGGTGGTACAGTAACAAAGAAATGGACTCAAATACAAAAACTTAACATTGATTGACTGATTGTGGACGCCGCCCGCCCGTCTGGCTTTCGCCAATCCAATAGCCTGGATTTCCACCCCCAAAAAAACCTGGCTAAAAATCAATGTGTATTTTCACATTGCTGTGAATATTTTCATCTCCCACGGTTGATAATCAATGCATATTCAGTTAAAATAAGTGCGTCAAATACGCCAATACGCCCATTATCGTAAATTGTAATTTTTTATCACAATTGTTAATTTTTATCGCCAATTGCGAAAGTGGCGATCGCCAGCGGAATCCCTGCATTATCTGAAGCACTGTGGGCGACACAATGAATCATAGTGAACGTACCTGTGACGGCTGGGAGTTGGACACTGAAAACATAATGAAACAAAATATGTGGCTGTGACTGGTGAAATGGGGCTAATGGACTTTGTGACAAGTGTAGTGCCTGATTGAATAGCAGACTCATGTAAAATTTTAACTATCTGTATCGCTTGTTAGAAGCACGACATATGTCTCATTGACGGAATGGTGAACAGTGCAGATCATGATCAGGCTGTACGGATGCTCAGGCTAATTTGCATCTACACTGGTTGCGAAACCCATAAGAACCATTTCTCCAGCCACAGATTACCAAACTTGATTATAACAAGTAACTTCCCTTAGAACTACTTTCAGGTCATAATCAGTGTTAGAATTGGCGGAGATTGTTGGTTTGATGGCACATTGCTTAAATTAGTTTAACTTTAGAAGCAACTTAACGTCAAATTGACAAATTTCGCCAATTCTTTAACATAAAGATGCACTGGGAGTTGTTAAAGGGGAAGTTACTCAACTAAATTGTTTGTAAGTGCAAATTTAGGATTGTCTGGACATTTCAATTTAATGGACTTTGTGACAAGTGTAGTTCCGGATTGAATAGCAGACTCACGTAAAATTTTAAGTATCTGTATCGCTTGTTAGATAGGTCTCGTTGATGGAATGATGAACAGTGCAGATCGGCTGTACGGATGCTCAGGCTAATTTGCATCTACACCAGTAGCCTATTTCATCAACATTGCAAAGTATACTTTACTACCAAAGTATACTTTGAGGGAGAAATCATTTATTTTTCCTGAAATGCATTATTTCATATAGAACTAACAAATGCATATATATCATGATTAAAAGTATGCAGAATTATTATACTGAATTTATTACATTATCACAGCCATTAAATGGCTGTGATAATGTAATAAATTCAGTATAATAAAAAATAATAATTTTTTCAAAAAATTGAAAATTTCTCCCTCAAAGTATACTTTGCTAGTAAAGTATACTTTGCAATGTTAATGAAATAGGCTACTGTTGCAAAACCCATAAGCACCATTTCTCCAGCCCCAGGTATATATATATATATACATGTATATGTATAGATCAATTTTATAAATAGATTACCAAACTTGATTATAACGAGTAACTTCCCTTAGAACTACTTTCAGGTCATAATCAGTGTTAGAATTGGCGGAGATTGTTGGTTTGATGGCACATTGCTTATATTAGCTTAACTTTCGAAGCAACTTAACGTCAAATTGACAAATTTCGCCAATTTTTCAACGTAAAGATGCACTGGAAGTTGTTAAAAGGGAAGTTACTCATAATCTTCCAAATTTGGTAACCTATTTACACGACTGGGGGCCATTTCACTAAACTTCATACAACTAAATTGTTCGTAAGTGCAAATTTAGGATCGTCTGGACATTTCAATTGATGTATTTACCTTTATTTACCTTTATTGAGCATAGGTGCATATGCAGCCTATGCTCAATAAATGTAAATCCAATAATTGTTTACAAGAAAACATTGTGAAATTTACAGACTATCATAATTTTGCACTTACGAACATTTTAGTCGTACAAATTTTGGTGAAACGGCCCCCAGGTCTATTGAGGAACTTATATTAATGAGCGATGTTTTAATATTTATTAAACATGTTTACTGATTTTGTAAGTAATTCGGCTATGTCGTGTTTCTTATGAAATGAGTCGGCATTTTGAAGTTATAAAAATATATTAAATCAACACATATGTTAAATTTAATTTATTGCATAAGCATAGAATCAAACATGGATGAAGTTGTAATCACCAAACAGGGCTCCAGATAAGCTGCGTATTTGCCTAAATACCCAATTGAAATCTAGTAGCGAGTATCAAAAAGCAATAACAATTTTATGGTACCTTTAGTTTATCATGCTGCACAAAACAATAAACAGACCACAAACATAGCATATTTTTCTTATTTTCCATGAAAACATGTCTTGGTATTTCATTAGAATTGTCTCCAAGGAGATGCCAAGACATGTTTTTATTTGGAAGAAAACTATTCAATAATTGCTGTCTGTTGAAGTGCAAACAGTAGGTGATTTTATTTTACCCAATTAAAATTTTGAAATACCCAATTGCTCAGAAATGATGGAGTGAAAATACTCAATTAATAATTCCTTATCTGGAGCCCTGACCAACCATACTCATTTGCATACACGTGCCAAGATCTGACAAAACTGGGTCTACTGCATGTGTGGCCATTGACCAATGTAGATCCAGGTCCATCTGGTCTGATAAACATGATAAACTCGTAAACTTGAGTAGTGTTTTTATTAACACATCCCCGGGGTGGTGGCGGGGTCAATGCTCACGACCCCCAAATCGGTGCTTGGTTCGCCATGTTAGGTTTTTACCTCTGGTTACGGCCCTACATAAACGGAGGTGTAAGGCAGGGATTCCGCTGGGGAAAAAAAAAATCGCCACTTCAAAAAAAATCAACAATTGGCGATAAAAAAAATAAAAGAATTGGATTTTTTTTCTCGAAAATTGTAATTTTTTATCGCCAATTGCGAAAGTGGCGATCGCCAGCGGAATCCCTGGTAAGGGTGGTCCTTAATCTGGGAGGAAACCAAAGTACTACAAGGTGTATGATCACGTACAACAGCAAGTAATGAAACTTCCAGAAGCCCTCCGATTCAAAGTACGTAGTCTTTTATTTTGTCCTTATTATGTAACGGATTTTGATAAAATATGTTGCATCAAACGCGTCTTGTTAAGCTGCATTTGGTGGTCTCAGTACGTTGGCCCAAACTTCTATCATTTTTGCGAAGAATCAATTTCTACTGACATGGAAATCGATACTTCGCAAAAACGACTTATGCGCCATATTTCATCAAAATCCGTTGCCTACCGGTATTAAGGAAACTATCAAATAATACTTAATTTGAGTGGGCATGCTTTTAACACTTTCAGCTATTGTTGTTGTTGTTCTAACCACGTGACCATGCACCTTGCACTAGTCTGAACTGGTGACCACCATTGTTTGGTTACATAAATCAGTGTATTGGTCAAAATTTTGAAGGAGAAAACAAAGCATGAAAATATTACATCAATGGTCGTTCGTATTGGATTACAATCAAGATTGTTTTTTATTTTCTAGTAAATTCCAAAATAAAAACTTCAAAAAAGAATTTTATTCCACATATTTTTCTTTATTGATGATTATTTTTTTGGGGGGGAGGGGTGGGGTGGAGGGAACATGTTACCACTTACCAGGGACCCACTTGAGGACCTTCATGGAGGTGTCTCCAACTGTGATCCATTTCTTCTCCCTGTAAATGAACCGATACACGAGATGTGAACAGAAATATTGTTGGGAGTTATTTTGTTGTTTTCTGTAAACTGAAATGTAATACAGAAAATATTCACACAGTAAAAATGTGCGCAATAGCATTTACACTTCGCGCACTAAAATATAGAAAAGACGTGCAGGGCGTTGATGTTCATACTTCGCTATATTGTTATTGAGAGACTATTTACAATGACACAAAAATTTCACCATAAACTGACATAACAAAGTGTGTATTAACAAAATTCTTAGGTCACTCTCCATGAAGTAGAAAGTAAACAAAGAACACATCAAACGCACATTTGGAAAGACTACTCCGTCATAACGCTTATGTCAAGGGCGGATTCACGTAGGGGAAAACCCGGCACAACCCCCTCCCTACTCCGCCACTAAAATTTGGCGAGTAAAGGTATTTTTGCTCTAAATGCGCCAAAACGCTGCAAAATGGGGTGTAGATATCAAAAATATATCGGATGGCATACCGCCGGACCCACCTAGCAGCCTGCTCGGTCGACGAACAAACGGTGTTAGTTCGAAAATAGTCAGAGCTCCAGATAAGGTGCGTATTGGCATATTTTACGTAATTCTTTTACCTGAATACGCATTGATAATCAAAAGTGCGAGTACAAAATACGCACAGCAATGTGAAAATATGCATTTATTTTCAAATTGAGTCGTGAAAATACTCTGTTGAAAATTCACTTAGTTGAGCTGCAAAAAGCAAACAGCTTTTTGCAGCTCAAATAAGTGAATGTTTAAATTTGTTATCATTTGTTCCTTATTTAGAAATGAAGAAAATCAATAATCCAATTGTAAAAGTAAAATACGCAGGGTATATAGGTATATAGTAGGCTTTAGACACAAAGCTTATCTGGAGATCTGATAGTAAACTATTTCAATTAAGAAGTCCCGCCCCACTCCCCTAACCTGAAATTCTGGATCCGCCCCTGTATGTAATGCAGTGTAACAAAATGTAGAGTTATGTACTCAGAACTAGAATTAAATATAATTCCACACGGAGAATGCAGTCCTGTGCTTATAAGTTGTACATATAACCAGGCATGTACGGAGAGGCGTGGGACGGGTGCACCCCCTTAACCCTTTCAACAACACATGACTGTATAGTGGTATTGGGTGCTGATCCCGGCCTTCGCGCGTGTTACAATTACCGAATTAGCAAGCCGGTCTCAAGGTAAATAATCCACTTCCGTTGCTTAAAAGATGGCGAGTGTCCTACCTTCAAGATATATAATATCAGAATAAAATTTAGTACGATTTAAAGTTTTGTTTGTCGTTCGTACCACAAAGTGCCTGTGGATAACAATATGCGAGTTGTGACTTAGTTGTGACTTCATGACTGTCTTGAATTCTGTGAAGTACGTCGAGTCATATTTTCATTGACTATATGCACTATGTTCCATTTTTCCAGAACAGCCTATTGTAAAATATATTTTCATGGGCAGACTTTAGTAACCAGTTCATTATAATGCATAACATGCTGCAAAATAGTAACAAGTCGAAAGCAGTGACCAATGCACGTGCAAGGACCTCAGCAAATTTCTATTAAAACATTGCATACATGGATCAGTCAGTCTACACATTCACAACACAGACATTTGTATCCGTGTCAATTCACTACACGCCATATTCCACGCGACATATTACCGCCTATTTCTCCGAATCGCGCAAACCCAATACGCAAACAATGCTGTCAGAATGTAAACAATAACACGTGGTTTGAGGTGACAGCCGTGGCGGGAGGCAGAACGGTGCCGTTTGACCGTAATCCCAGGCCGACGCCGCGGTAAATTACACAGCAGAACAAAGGCCGCTCCTACATCGACCCACATCTCCGCTCCTAACTCACCATTTCCGAACGTGGTCGATGAAACTGGCGACTTTCTTGATGTCTTCCTTCGCCCGACTTCTGGTTTCAGCGCGCACCGACCGCGACAGCATATCTTCAAAATGTGCGCTTTGTAATCAAATCACTCGTTATAGACCTTTCAGCGTGTCGAAAATAGAAAGAGATTATTAGACAGCCGGATACGCGCGTCAAAAGAGATGCGATTATTTTCACGCTGGTTGAATCTACACACCGTGTCAATATTCGGATTTTATTTAAGATTATGGTTTGAATGTGTTTATTTCATTAGCTATCTACATATTAAAATTACTATTTACATATTTAATTTAAAATATAGCCTAACTGTTTATTGGTTAACTCAAGTGTAAAATGTCTGTACATAGTATGTAAACACTATGTACATAGTACTCCATACTATGTAAAACGCCAGCTAAATTTAGACGATCTTTTGACGCGTGTGTAGCGTAGTAATGAATTTCTACACAAGGACACGACGTGATTGGCTGCGCGTCCAAGTTGGGGTCAACAGGTGCGCGCTGCGTAAGATACCCCGAGGGCCAATCAAAATGTTCTCTGACTTACAAAGATCTCGAGAAAATAAGTTTGGGATTAATGGTCTTGTGTCAGTGCTGTACAACATTTAACAAAGCTGCTGGCGCATTTGAAAATGACGATTGCATGTGTACGTGTATAAACTCATATGTTTTCAATAATAACACCAATTGATGTGTACAGTGTACACACAAACACTGAAATGTGGGACCTCCTTTTTGTCTACAATGAACGTTGTTTCTTCTTATTAAAGCTCTTTCTTATTTTCTTCCGGGAACTGGGTCGTGGAGGGGCAGTGGCAGAATTATTTAAATTATATATATTCCCGGCAACATATGTCGCGATGTAAAATAGCATGAATATTTCGTTTATTTACCAAGGTTATGGGGGTGGGCGGTACAGGGATCCACCAGATGGGAATCCAGTCATTTCGTAACCGTGCCATTTCGTAACCGCCATTTTCTGGTCATTTCGTAACCGTTTTGTCAGTCATTTCGTAACCGCCCAAAATCGGTCCCTTGAAAAAAAAGTCATTTCGTAACCGCCTGTATTTTAGCGGCATTCGGTTACGAAATGACCAATTTGTTGGTCATTTCGTAACCGCCGGTCTTTTAACATAGAAAACTTAAAATCATATTTGCTCTTTGCCGACACTATTGATACATCAATGGTGATTATGAATTGTTGCCGTTGATGAGATGAGCCTGTTCATCTGGATCTCACATGTTATGTTTAATTATCTTTTATGATTGTAGTTCTATAATGGAGACCACGGATGTGATGGAGGATCGTGTCGACGTTCCGGAGTTCACGCTGGTGCCGGGAGGGACGTCACGGGGAAGGACTTGCTGGTCGAGGCGCCGGGATTTTCATACACAACACGGTACATATCTGATACATATACATGTATATACACGTTGATTATTTTTTTTTAAATGTTGTTAAATGTAAATGAATCTGATCACTGTTAAAAAACACTATTAAATTATAAGTAAGGTAAGTTAAAACACTATTAAATTATTAATGTATGTCTTTGCAGAAGAAGACCGCGACTACACGGTTCTGGTGGTGTAGTGTCCGCCAGAAAGGAAACCGTTGCCCAGCCTCTGTGAGTGAACGTAACGGGAACTACATCAGAGGCGCCAACAAACATACCCACCCAGAGGATCCGGTTGCCTCATCAACAAGCAGTTGTCAAGAAAGGTATTGCATATAAATACACATGTACACGTTCACCAGCGTATAAATAATATTAAATATCTGAAAGAACCATTAGTACAATGTCTGCTTCCTTAATGCAATTCCTTTTCAGCAGATTTTTTCATATATATATATATTGCAGGTGAAGGACATAGCCGCCGGCAACGTGTTCAGGTCTGCGATGTTGATCGTGGAAGTAACAGCTTCATGACGTTCCGCCAACAGCCGTCGACAGTGTCCCCAAGCTCGACGATCTGGCGAGGAAGGCCAACCGATTCCGACAGAATCAGCGACCAGATGACCCGCGCACCATGGACTTCGAGGTAATTACTGAAATGGATAAAATGTACATACATGTAATTTTTATATAATATAACGTAAAGACATAATTATATGACTTGTCCCGGGATGAATTAGCTATATATTGTAATTTTATATATATGTATGTGTGTGTGTGTGTATATTTGTAGCTTGCCGAAGACCACATCGCCGACGGATTCTTCCAGAAGGACGTGATGGTGGATGGAGCCCGCCACGTCATATTCGCCACACCAGAGCAGCTACAACTACTGGCCGGGGCGAAGACCTGGTATCTAGACGGCACGTTCAAGGTGATCCGCTCCACAGACGTGTTCGATCAACTGTTCGGTGTCCACGCGTTTGTAAAGAAGGACGACTGCGTCAAACAGGTTCCACTCGCTTTCGTTTTCATGACACGGAGACGGAAGAAGGACTACAAGAAAGTCTTGAAGGTATATATTAGTACCAAACAATTTCTGCAATATTACATATGAAATTATCATACAAAATCAAAGTCGAATATAAGTGTTAAATGTATGTATTTAATGAGCAACATGATTTTCGTGGAATGATGTATGCGGATCTATTTCAGAAACTCAAGAACATTCTTCCCTCGGAACCATGTGTGACCACATTCGTTCTCGACTTCGAGGCGGCAGTGTGGAAGGCCATCCAGTCGGTGTTTCCAGAGGCGCGGGTTTATGGATGCGCATTCCATTGGACCCAGGCTGTCTGGAAGCGAGTTCAGGTAAATATAATAAATAAATCTATTGGCGTATTGGCGTTTTAATGTATATAATAATGAACCGTTATATATAATCAAATGTGTACAATATAAAACTATAAATAAATCTATTGGCGTTTTAATGTATGTAATAATGAACCGTTGCTATATATAACCTAATGTATTATCTTTTACAGGCATGTGGCCTCTCGACTGCCTACAACGCTGGTGGCGACGTCCAGAAAGTGGTCCGACGGCTCCTGGCGCTGCCGCTACTTCCCGCCCAACACATCCGGCCCGTGTTCCACGACCAGCGCGAGAAGGCGTCTCCGAACCCGGAACTCACGAACGTCTTCACCTACGTACAGGACCAGTGGATCGACAACGCGATGTGGAGCCAGAGGACTGGTCCGTGTACGGCCAGCACATCCGGACCAACAACGACTGTGAGGGGTGGCATCGGCGTATCAACTCCCGCACCCAGACGGCACCACCCTTCTACGCCCTCGTGAACATGCTGCACCAGGAAGCCCGGTACGTGGAGACGCAGGTGAAGCTCGTGTCCACGAAGAAGCTGACGAAGCGACAGCGCAAGGGTGCACGGGCCAACCAGGCGAAGATCATTGCGACCTGGTCCGACTACGCGGAGGGCGGGATGTCGGCCGACAAGCTGCTGCGTACGCTGGCACGTGTATATTCGAAGTAGTTTCGTGTACATATTAACACTGTGTTCAATGAACATGATTGCTTGCGACATCGAATGGTTATGTGTTTGTGCTGGTTGTTTGTCTGTTTCACAAAGTGTTAATATTGTGTTCTCATTACTCGAACCGTCATATAAATACGGCGAGAAGCACGTTACCACTTTCAATTACCACATGTATATATGTAAATAGATAGTTGAATGATGAGCTGTAGTTGTTATTGCTGTCTTTGTCCACGAAAAACATCTCCCGTTACACAATCATATGATAAATATAATTAATTGGTCATTTCGTAAGTAACCGCCTGCCGGCGTAAAACATCGGCGGTTACGAAATGACTTTTTTTTCAAGGGACCGATTTTGGGCGGTTACGAAATGACTGACAAAACGGTTACGAAATGACCAGAAAATGGCGGTTACGAAATGGCATGGTTACGAATTGACTGGTTCCCACCAGATGCTACGGGCATAACATTTTCACAGCACAATCGGCGCGCGGTTCTTGCTTTCTCAACACATGTAAACTATTTAGCAAAATGTGCCATCTTTCTAACTTAAACTGGGTCAGATCATCAGTCATAATTAGATTGCCACAAAATTAACATCGCCAATCAGTTATCCGGACAAACGTATATTCGTCTTAATATTATAACTTCTATTTTCACCTGTAAACCAGTGTAAACAGCATTCGCTTCTTGGAAAATACCTATTTATAGAATTTATTGTATTTATAGAACAACTCTGAAATTACGTAATGGGCGCACTCAATTGCAAGCCCCCATGCGACTTTAGACGTTGTAAACAACTTGTGGACAAAGTTGATGAATATTTTCAGCAAGTTTCACTAAATGTTTACCTTGGCAATATATTCTTGACACTGGTATGGAAACAGCAAGCACCTGAGTGACTTAATTAGATGTGTTTGTTGCAAAATCGGATCAAATGAATGCGCTTAATTAACAGATATTTTCATTTGTCCGATAAACTGATTGTCCGGATAACTGGTATATATGGCCCCTGTAAGGGCATTCTATGGTCGTGGGTTCGAGCCTGATTAGCGGCGTGCGTTGTGTCCTTGAGCAAGACACTTTATCCACACTGCTCCAGTTCACCCAGCTGTAAATGGGTACCGATAATTCGTAGTTGCTCTGTAAATACGAATTACCGGCTTCTCTCAAAAAGTCTCTACCTCCGTTCATTCTCCCATTCTTGGGAGACGGCATGCAAGGTCCTAGAGCCAGTGCCGCCGTTAAATATAAGCAAAAAAAAAAATTCTATGCCGGGTTAACGGGGTCGGGGCGCGTTTCACTAAACTTCGTACGACTAAAATGTTCGCAAGTGCAAGTGTACGATCATCTGGAAATTCCAACTGATGGATTTACATGTATTGAACACAGTAGCACTCTAAATTGGGCACGGATCTGACGACGATAGAAGACAAGTTTTTACAAAATAAACACATTTTCTACCTACCTACCTATTATTTATGGTAGCGTAATCGGAAACGAACACTTTTTGTTGGCCTAATATATATGATGAACGGAAACACTTCATGTTGTGTGCAGCATATTTTTAACATGTTTAATATGTAAATAAACATGGTATAGTCACCCGAATGTCTTATAGTCCCTGATAAGTAGCACCATGTTTATGAAGTACGACATACCCGGTTGGGCAAAGGGCCTTACACCATTTTCGAATATGCGTATCCCCAGACCATTCGCTTAGACCACAGACTGATCAGGGTATACCCGTTTAACCATGCTCGCATGTTGCGGTCTGAAATCTTAAAAAAAATAAAGTTCCCCTAACCACCAACCATCCTATTAGTCAGTTAGGGCTGTTAGGGATATTTGGTTCAGATTCTTCCAAAAACACAAAATTTAGCCAAGATGTCGTCCATACCATACTATTTCGATTTCCGACGGGCGCCAAGACGAACAACCCCCGGGGCCGCCGTTTTGGCGAGATCCAATATAGCCGCCAGTCGGGTAAGAAATCAGTCGTAGTTAAACAACAAAAATGGCTATATTCATAAATCATACCACTTTTTTTATGGGTTTTGGGGTTCGGGGAATCCGATTATAATGTTATTTAGAGAATTTGAGGTCATTGTCATATCTTAAGGTCACGATAAAGGTCATTGATTTTGAGTCAAATTCGTCATATTTAGTACGAACAGTATATCATTGTATCGGTTTCCGGGGTTGAGAAACACAACTCTGACCTAATTTGACGATTGGATGCAATATTACATACCAGGGTCACGGCAGTGTCCTTATTACGTAACGGATTTTGATGAAATATGGCGCATCAAACGCTGTATTTGGTGGTCTGTGTATTTTCGCCCAAACTTCTGTCGTTTTTGCGAATAATCGATTTCCGCAAAAACGACATATATTTATAAGTCCGTGCCAAACCCCATAGACCACCAAATGCAGCTCATGAAGACGCGTTTTCTGCGCCATATTGATCAAAATATGTTGCATATTAAGGAAACTATCAAATAATACTTACTTTGGAGTGGGCGACGTTGTTGTTGTTATAACCACGTGATCATGCACCTTAACCTATATAATATATAATGTTTCGTAGCACTTGCATGCACGGATCCAGGAGGGATGTCCAGGGGGTCCGGACCCCCCTCTCTCCCGCAGGCAAAAAAAAAAAAAGAAGAAGAAAATCTACAATACTCGCATAGTTGGATGACTTTTTTCGTGGCCTAGGTGTCAGGAATTCGCATCTGCGGCGATATTGCATTTAACAATTTCCTGGGGGAGGACCCCCAGACTTTACGATGCACATCGCGCTTCGCGCTCGCGGAGGTCGGCTATGACGACTTGTGATTACAGACCCCCCCCCCCTGCAATTATTTCTGTATCCGCGCCTGAGTATTGGGATAACGCTCTGGACACATGGTAATATAAACAAACAATACATGCACTTGCATTTTCTCAACTCTAACACATTTTGTATCAACACCTGGCACTTGTGGATATCTCATAGAAAACCATGAAAAAGTGTAGCTGTCCATGTTAGCATAACAAGTAATAAATCATGGACGATATCAATGCTAGATCAAAGTATTGGAAGTACTGAACATAGGGTACTACAAGAATTCCGCCACGGAAGCGGTGTTGCGCCTGAAAATGCCTTGTCGGTACACAACAATGTTGTAGCAGGATTTTTGTTAAAGTTTCTGCATTACTTTGACATCGCCATGTTTACTTCTGTTTTGTGAATGAAATAGTTGGCCCCGGATCGAGTATATTAAAACATACAAATGATGTCATTGGGGAAACCGCTGACAACATTTTCAATGTATGGAAGCCCAAACTTGTTAGAATTTTTTTGTCGTATTTTCAGTGCTTGCATTAATATGGGTATTAATCTACACTGGATGTGTTATACTGTCATTAATTTATTCCCTGACTGTAATGTATCACTTACTGACTTATTGACCCCCTTCCCTGAACGTAGAATTGACACTCATGTTGGCGTGTTTTGGCCACCATAGACAAATGTCACTAAAATCCGCTGTAAATCCATCGATAGAATGAGGATTAACATCAGTTAGACCCACACGTGCGAGTTTTGTTGCGACACAATCGCGATCATTAAACAAATCTGGGTCAACAGGTAGCTGTAACCCCTTGATATGTTTGTGTGTTGAACGCGTCGCGTGTTTACACGTGTTTATCAGGTGGAGAGTATTTGGAGGGAGTTATAGCCTGTTACTAAATTTAGCGATGACCGCACGATTGAGTAACACAATGCAATTTGTTGTTATGGTTACTCCAAGATGTCACTACGGACTAGCCCATCGAGGGGGGTCTGGGGCGTGGCTAACTGTCCGACGCGATTCCAATACATAGGTTACCCTATGTGAAAACGCGATGTCCCAAGAAAGGAATAGCGCAGCCGTCAATTTTGAATTAATTTGAATTAAAAAAACAAACAACACGTGTGTCCAGCGCTAGCACCAAAGCTGAATTGCTGAAGTAATTCTGCTTATTCCGCAATTTGCTATATAAACTATACACATTTCTACAAACCATTTGTTCATATATTTAAGAAAGACTCTACTAGTTTGTCCCGACATGTTGCGAATGGTCGACTCGTCGTGTCCTTGGGCAAGACAACTTCGTGCTAGCATAATCCTATCAGATGGGGACTTAAATAGTCAGTCCCGACATGCAAGGTCATCGAGCCAGTGCCGTCGTTAAATAAAAACATTTACATGTTGCAAGGTCGTCGAGCCAGTGCCGTAGTTAAATCAAATCATTTACATTTTTAGTTTGTGCGTGGACCCTGTGAAGCATTAAAGGTACATGCACACTCAGTAGGCACAAACTGTTCTTTCTAGGAATTAAAGGTACATGCCCACTCAGTAGGCACAACATGTTCTTTATAGGAATTAAACAAGTGTATAATAGTGGCACCATCCCACCAGTTCTAAAAACGATTACCAGTGCCCACTAAACAGATATAATAATTTACTGTCTGTTTCACGAAAGCTGCCCAAATTTTACGGCTATATAAACAATTCAAAAACAAGATTCCTTTTGATAATATTAAATTAAAGGAAAAATTAAGAATGAGCCTTCTTTTTATTTCTTGAAATTTGGTCAAATATTGATTTTATTGCGAAAACAAAATTTCCTCATGTTAAATCCCCATAGACATCTTCACGGAGTGGAGTGAAGATGTCTATGGGGATTTAACATGGGGAAATTTTTTAGAATTTCAGAAATACTGGACCGATTTTTAAAATTTAACTTTTGTTTTCTTAGTTAGATCATTTCCCAGCTATCTAGCCAGGTTTCGGAGTCAATTTCCAAAACAATTTTTTTTTGACTCCTCCCATAAGTCCTCTACCTCTTTTCCCCCCATGTTAAATTCCCAAAGAGAAATCAATTTTTCGTTATAAAACCAATATTTGACCGAATTTCACGAAATAAAAAGAAGGCTCATTCTTAAATTTTCCTTTAATTTAATATTATCGAAAACAATATTGTTTTTGAATTGTTTATATGGCCGTAAAATTTGGGCAGCTTTCGTGAAAAAGACTATAGTAATATTTATTATGGCGGTATCAGGCTATTTTCATATGCAAATGAGGCATGCTATTGTTTAATTATTTATACTAATTAAATGTGTCACATGATCATTGCACAAAAAAACAACAATAAATACAGAGAATAAATAGTAATGTCTGTTAACATTTTAAAGAACACGGTTATCGCCCCTGATATCAATGTGGAAATTTACGTCCGATTTAAAATGTATAATAATGTCAATCAATACACGGGGTAAATGGTGGAATGTTTATTTTGCCAGAAAATGTCATATCTACAGAATATACAAAACTATATTTTATAACCTGACATGTGGGACCCCGGCTTTAAGTAGCATTATAATACTTACATTATTAGGCCATGTTTATCATTCAGCGTAATTTAGGCAAACATGTCTTTCTGTCACTAGTGTACAGATGGATATTAATAAAAAAAAGATAACTATATTGCCGAATCATATTTCTGAACATTGCCAACATTTATAATTCTAAATTTAACGTATACTGAGCAACAGTAGAAACATCCCACCATATTCAGGGAAAGATTGCTGGAAATCTATAAGGATGGTGGTACTAAAACCTGTACAGAAAATGAAGTTTAATCACTTGTGAATCAATATCAGTTGACAAAATTGTGTTGCGATGAAAAGATTTCGAGTGACATCACGGCGTTCAATTATTTTTAAAAAATGTTTAGGGCTGGATGATTTCTCCCTAAAAAAACTTCCACTGTATTATGTATGATTAATATCGTGTGTGGTCACCATTTGCATGAATACACGCCATAATTCTACGGCGCATGGACGTGACGTAACGCAGAATTAGTGGGTTTGGCAGATTCCTCCATTCTTGTTGTAAAGCCCGTGTCAGATGTCAAATGTTGTCAATTTTGTGGTTAGCCCTCGCCTTACAACCCACCTCATCACAGACGTGCTCGATTGGGTTGAGATCAGGGGAAACCGCAGGCTATGGAAGGATGTCGACGTTGTTACGAGCCAGGTATTGAGTTGTGATTCTGGCTGTGTGCGGGCGGGCATTGTCTTGCTGCAATGTTATACCAGGGCCGTGGTGGCGAATGAAAGGCATTGCATGAGGAGTTAGCACCTCAGCAATGTAGCGCTGTGCATTGAGATTGCCCTGTATGACCACGAGCTCAGTCTTACGTACGGTTCCCCATGATCCCACACCCCACACCATTACACTCCCTCCCCTCTCGTTGTTGCGTCTGTATACGCGTAGCATACCATCTGCATGGCTGATTGTGAACCGAGATTCGTCAGTAAAGAGAACTCGGTTCCACTCAGCCCGCCGCCAATTCAAATTACGTCGCGACCACAATAACCTGGCACCAAGGTGACGTCGCGTCATTATTTGACCGGTATATGGGCGTCGTGCTCTGATTGGCAGCGCGTTGTATCGCAAGCGCCTACGGATGGTCTGCGCTGACACACCGTATCTTCTAGCCGTCACGGTGGCTGGCAAACGACGCTGACGTACGTGGGTTAACGTCATGTATCGGTCAGTCCTGGCGGTGGTGGCACGTGGGGGTGACCGGGGCGGGGACGATCGTCAACAGTCACAAGCCGGGTCACAAGCCTCTGTATGGTCTTCCGACAGCAGCCGAACCTGCGGGCCACGGCACTGGCTGTCATACCCGCATCCAGCATTCCAATTGCCTGATTTCTTTCAACTTTAGACAAGTGTGGCATGATGAAAACAATGAAAAAGTAAAACGTTTTTCAATTTTTGGATTAGCCTGTGTCGCAAGTATCGTAAGACGTTGACTGAATTAATTTATCGAGTACAGGTATAGCGCGCATGAGATGAATGCAGATGTCCGAAGGTACAAAATCACATGGCGCGTCTCATATGCGTCATTTACTGATCCAGAGCACGTCGTGGATATTGATGACGTCAAACAAACTTTGGTCAAACATATGCCTCGAGTGACGTCACGTATGGCTAATGTATTGAACGAAAAATTAATTAGACCCACCACCCGAGAATCGGCTGTGCCCTATAACTTTCACCCTGTCTGTCCGTCTGTCTGTTCGTCCGTTTATTTTTTGAAAGTTTTTGTTTCTCAAATCACCTATACTTTCTGTTTGCCTTCAGCTTACATCTTCACATTGCACACATGTATTACTAAGTAACCATACCACATGTATACATCATTCCACATTAATACAATTAGCCTCGCTATTGATCGTACGTCCGTCCGCCTGTCTGTTTATTTATTTGACTATTTTTATAAGAATTTGTCAAATCACCTATAATTTCTGTTTGCCTTCAGCTAACATCTTCATATTGCACACATGCATTACTAAGTATCTATACATCATTCCACATTAATACAATTAGCCTCGCTACTGATCATACGCCCGTCCGTCTCTCTGTTTATTTATTTGAAAGTTTTTGTAATATTTTCTCAACGCCTATAATTTCTGTGTGCCTTCAGCTAATATCTTCATATAACACACATGCATTTGTTAGTAAAGATACATACTTCCACATTAATATAATTACCCTCGTTACTGATTGTACGTCCATCTGTCTCTCTGTTTATTTATTAGAAAGTTTTTGTAACGATTTCCAAATAAGGGCCCTAAGTCCGTCGACAGGCCATATTTTCTAGTTGCAATTGGTAGAGTTGGAGAGTGCTGCGATAAGTATGTCCATCCGTCCATTAGCCCGCCCGCTAGTCCGTCCGTCATATAGGGCCCTAGGTGCGTCGACAGACCACATTTTCTAGTTCAGAGCTCCAGATAAGCTGCGTATTTGCTTAAATACCCAATTAAAATGGCCAAAACCGAATTGAAATCAGAAGAAGCGAGTATAAAAAGCAATGCAAAAATTGTGGTACCTTTACCATGCTGCAGAAAACAAACAGACCACAAACATAGCATATTTTTCTTATTTTCCATGAAAACACATCTTGGTATTTCATTAGAATTGTCTCCAAGGAGACAATTCTAATGAAATGCCAATAGTCGAGTCGTGGGGACCCGAAATTTGGGTCAACCTTGCAGTATGGTACTACTAACGTTTTTATTTTATTGATTTTGGTAGTTTAGTGTGTCAGTAATTGGAAACCGAATGATGTCACGCTGTCATCATTGAGCAATTTCCATAATTCAAGATGGCGTCCAAGATGGCGGCCAGAATAGGATAAAACTAAAAATTGCCCAAATGAGCTGATTTTTTTAGGAACTGATTGGTATCAAGTCGTAAATAACATTTATTAAATACCTGAAACTTTTTGTGAAATTTTAAATGGAATCCAAGATGGCCGCCAAATGTTATATATACTTATTTTTAATTAAATTGTGTTGTTTCTTGAATAATTTCAAAATGCAATGTCATATTTCTTTTCTCATTGTCTCAAATAAAAATCATGTGAATCATTAAAACACAAGTCTACAAAGCAAATATGTTTATACATGTACCGCCGGACCTTGCACGATTTGCAAAATTGCTTGGCATGTGTCGTATGGAAAATAGTACACTTATGAGTGAAACACAAAACGTGACTGAAAGGCAAATAGTGTATGTCGAGAGCAGTCAGACTACGCGGATGTGCGGACTTATCTGGGTATGTGCTGGTCGCATTAGTAGGCCACCGGATGAGAAAAAGTGCCAAAAGACAAGTGCGGCCAGCATAGTCCCAGATCAGCCTGGATGCGCAGTCTGACCAGGACCCACGCTGGTCGCAATTCAGTCAATCCTACATTGTTCACGTTCCTGTGTAACAGTTTCTGATCAATGTGTTGAGTGTAATAACACAACTATGATCAGGATCTACACTGGTCATACATGTTTCTTTTCTCAGCCGGAGATTGTGTAAACGGTCACAAAGTACACCATCCATAAGAAAGAAACGATCAGAAATGCATGCGTTTGAGTTCAAAATGCATTGTATATTCTGCGGTGAACTGTGTTTACCACGAGATAAGAAAAATCCATCCAGATGGGGGACAGTCGTGCAATGCCGTACAACAGTCACGCCTCGGGGCGAAAGTCTAAAGACCAAAATTCGGTGCATATATAATGAAAGAGGTGACGAACACGCAGCTGCTGTGAGAATGCGCGTGCTCAGTGCAACATCCGACCTTCCCGTGGCCGACTGACAGTATCACCGTGATTTTTATCTAAAGTTCATGCCTGGAAAAAATGTACAAGTCACACAGTCAAAACTGAATAGCTCGGATGACAACGACGAACACTTTATGATTCTGGTAGAAGCAATGAACAGTGATCCGAGTCATATATGGACATCGGTAGAATTGCACGGAAAGTACAATGACAAGGACAACGTAAGTAGTAGGGAGCTGGTGTCGAAATTGAAAAGTTACTTTGGTGATAGTCTTGTAACGCTCGACATCTCCGGGTGCGCCAGTTTATTCTGCTTTAAAACATATCTACCAGGCAATCTCAGATTATTCATTGCTGACGATTCTGAGGAATCGGTCATGGTAGGCAAACTGAAAGAGAAGATTGTTTCAGAATGCCAGGCCTTACCACGTTTTACTGACTATGACATTGGCCAGTTCAGAAAGTCGAAAACCATAGCAAGTACGAGCCCAACACTTTTATCTTTTGTTGCCAGTATGGTTTCACACGGAGAAGTCACGAGGGCCTATGTTACTCTGGCACAATCGATACAAGCACACATAACAAAATCTTACAATCAAACCACATTAGGCCTAGCCGTGAAATTACATCACCGGCTTTGGTCTAGAGAACTTGTGTCGCTGTCACACCAGTCGGGAATCACAGTTACTTACGATGAGGTGCTCATATTTAGAACATCAGTAGCGATATACACAGGAAGCCAACCATATACACTTAGGGGCCTGAATGAAAATGGGGGTGAACTTGCATCGTGGGTGGACACTTATGAGCTGAACAATTGAACCCCTAATGCCTTAGCGGTGGAAGTGCAACAGCCGCTCTCAGGAGTAGATGAGTTTGTTGAAGCTGAGACACCACAACCGACAATACCTAGGATTAGTAAGACAGACGTTGATAAAACAAAACTCAGCGAAGTATCGTCAATAGCGATTAAACGCTACGAGGGACCCAAAAGGCCACTGCCACCGGCAACAGATGATCATTTCGGGTTACCGTATCATGGGCTGATATTCAATGGCTGACCAAAATAGAGACTGCTGGTGACGATGACGATCCACCTGCTGCGTGGTCCGGTTATATGAACCAGTTAGCACGGGTAAACGGATTTGTAAGCAAAGCTACCAACTACATATATGGCCCGTTGATAGATGCTCCACCTAGCCACCCATATACGATTCTTTCTAGTATACTATACGTAGAAGAATTCATGAAGTCACATGGTCAGAGATATGTACACATTGTAGCCGACCTACAACGCTTCAAAGTGGCTCTTCAGATCAAATGGTAGGACCCACTAAGATGGAAGGATCTATTGGTCAGACCCGGGGGCATGCATACGCTAATGTCATTCCTTGGATGCATTGGAATCCTGATGAAGGGTTCTGGGTTAGAGAAGATACTGAGTGAGTAACATGTTGAATGGTAAAGCTTGGCCGAAAGCACTCGGTGGTTATCGCATGGTTGTAGGTAGCCTACTGAAAGACTGTGTTCTCTCTGGAAACATCACACACGATGCCATAGAAGCAGTGCTTCTGTCCGCTCGTTCATCCAAGACGAGTCGTTTATGGATCGACTGTTTCATATACCATGTGGTCATAGCTCACATGTTTGTTCGGGCAGAGCGAGAAGGCAACTACATCATGCACATGCATTGCATGACAAAGATGCTGCCTTATTTCTTCGCGGTAGGCCACTGGAATTATGCTAGGTATATCACATACCATCTGACTGAGTTTCTTACCCAGGTAGATGACGAGGCACTGGCACCATTTCATATGGGGCATCATGTATGTAAACACATTGATGGGTGTTGGAATTGCGTCTTCTCTGATCAGTTCGGTGAACAGACATACATTCGGTATGGCAAAGCCAAGGTGTGATTGATTGGCTTTAACATTGTCACCTGACCAGATGGCGCGGTGGGGTCTATCATATCATGTTTACAATACCGTGCCTCAAGCTTTGGACGATATGTTTCAAGATCGCGATGACGATGAATAGGACACAAAGACAAACAAACACAAAGAAGAGGGACATAAACGAAAGACACCTGATCAAGCAGACATAACGAAAATTAACAATGAGCTGAAACGGTATCCCCACCCACTGGAACAACCAGAAACAGACATGTTGTTGAATGTGGTAAATGGTCGAGTCGCTGATGAAACCGTGAACGTACAAGATGCACTGGCAATTGGAGAGCAGTAGCAGAATTTAAGAAGACATTGGCCACTGGCTTTTACAATACTATCCACTCCAAAGTCGTGACAATGGAAGCAATGAAGAAAGGGGTACATGCAGGGGCTAGAACAGTGTATGACATAGAAAATCTCTATGGACGATTACTTGTATTGTCACAGAAGCGTCATGTTTCAATAGAGAGCATGCTCTGCTTCGAGCTTGCACCGCTTCCGTCCGCTATATTTGACGATTATGGTAGCATGCGCAAAGGAACAACATCACCGATTCTGCATAAACTTGCAGTTTGGACAGACGAAACAAGTGCACCAGATGCGCAGGTTATAGACGGAAATGAAATTCTGTATCAAATATCTTGGCCGAAGACAGGTACAGTCAAACATATACATCAGCATTTCATAAGGGCAGTCAAAAAGGATCAACGCGTCATAGTGGTGTTTGCCAGATACATAGAGGGGTCTATAAAGACACACGAGCGAACAAGATCAAGTGTCTGTCCCACTGTCAATCTCACTCTCAAGACAACATTACCTGCCAGAGATACAATCATGAAACGTGCGCACAATAAGAGGTCGCTGATAAATGTGTTTTGCTCAGAGAAGACTTCCGAAAATCTGAATATGGTTGGGGAAGGCTCTGTGTACAAACACGAAGAAGCAGACTGCATCATCATCAGCTATGTCTTGTCTCTTGTTCACCAGAAATACCAGCACATACAAGTAGTATCGGATGACACAGACGTGTTTGCATTGCTTGTATTTTTTCTGTTGAAAGTGGCAGTGCGCTGCACACCTTTTTTTTTCGATGAAAAAGTATGATGGGAGAGTAATAAACATCAACGCCAGCGCTACACAGCTTGGTCCCAAGTCAGCCCAACTGCTTGCTACACATGCACTGACGGGATGTGACACAGTTAGCTACCTGGTCGGCAAGGGAAACTTATCAGCGGTTGCAGTCATGGTGAAAAATGATGTTGGTCTGGAGAAACTTGGGAAACGCACATCACCTATTGACGAAATTATCACAGCTGGTCATAGGTTTGTAGGCAGGATGTACAAGGAAAAACAGACTCATACGTCCATGAACCAATTGCGACACACCATATTCAGTAAGAATAAGAGGGACATTCCAAAGATCAAGACACTACCACCGACAGATTATGCACTGAATGAGCACATCAAACGGGCTTACTTGCAAACCATGATCTGGAAAGCAGCAGATCAACTGGAACCGCCCAATGTCGACATATCACTGTATGGCTGGGTTTTTAGCTCACCTGAGCGAAGCTCATGTGAGCTATTGTTACCGCAATGTGTCCGTCGTCGTCCGTCGTCGTCCGTCGTCCGTGAACATTTTCAAACGTCTTCTCCTCGGAAACCATTGGGCATATAGTCACAAAAATTCATGGTCATGGTCCTTAGGTAGTGTGATTACAAAATTGTCAATCATGTTATATATCAAATCGAAGATATCAATGAGGCGATCACTCTGATGCATTTGTTTGCCAAAATCGGATGGTTATGCCATCCAAGATGGCCGCCGAAAGGTCAAAAGGTCGTTCTTTTATTAGAGATTTCAAAATTCTTCTTCACATGAACCGCTTGGCCCATGGTAGCCAAACTTAAAAGTTATGGTCCATGGGTGAAGCCTTTTCAGATTTGTTAAAATGGAGGTCATCGCTAATCCAAGATGGCCGCCGTCTAAAAATAGCATAAATTCTTAAAAAATCTTCTCATGAACCACTTGCCGGATTTCGACGAAACTTGGTAGGAATGATCGATGTACAATGCTCTTTCAAAGTTGTGAAAATGGTGACCCCGGGATCAAAAATGGGCGTGGCCCGTGGGGTCAAATTGGGGTCGATGAGGCGATTTCTCTGGTGCAATATTTGTCGGAATCGGATGATTATGTCATCCATGATGGCCGCCAAAAGGTCCATTTATTTTGAAGATTTTGAACGTCTTTTTCTCAGGAACCACATGGCCGATGCTGACCAAACTTCATAGTAAGTTAAGATCCTTGGGTGAAGCATTTTCAGATTTGGTAAAATGATAGTCATCGCTTAATCCAAGATGACAATTTTTTTAAAACACATATGAACTCAATGTCACATTCTCCTCTGGTGTTCATGGAGTCAGGTGAGCGAAATAGGGCCATCATGGCCCTCTTGTTACCAATGGAATGCCCATTCCATCTACAGGAGTGTCTGAGGTTGCTCCGCCAGAACTTATGCAAGTTGTTGCCTGTGGATGTAGTGCACAGAATGCTTGCTCAAGAGGTACCTGCTCATGCCACGGAGCAGCGGTGTCTTGTACTTCATTATGTATGTGCATGTCATTGGAGAGCTGCAGCAATCCTCACAAAAAGGCTGATGTGACTGACTCGGATAGTGTAAACGAGGACGAAAATCACGAGTAATACGTGGGAATGTGTGTATATCACAAGTGTCATATACATCGTTTGTTTGATGAGAAAAGTATATTATCATATGTTTCAGATTTTCAAAGAATTTCGCCTTAAATGATTTTAATATAAAATACTCCGTTTAAGATTTATACTTTAAGCATGCCTGTCGGCCATCTTGGACGCCATCTTGAATTGAGACAAGACGACTGGAATAATATTTACGCTCTGTTTTAATAGTTTTGTTTAATCATGTTAATTGCGAACATAGTTCGACGAAATTCCGTAATCAATTTGCCAAGTTAAATTAATTTAAATCGTATCCAACTTTTGGCGGCCATCTTGGATTTTACCCGAATGCCATACAAAGTTGAAATTTAATTTATTCTGTTTTATCTGAAATCGAATCGCGAATATTTTCTTTGAAAATCAGCTTTTATGGACCTATATACGATTTTATCCTCTTTTGGCCGCCATCTTGGACGCCATCTTGAATTCTGAAAATTGCTCAATGGTGTCAGCCTGGCATATTCAGTTTCCGATTATCCACATCATGAACTAACAAAATCAATCAAAAAATGTTAGTAGTACCATAATGCAAGGTTCACCCTAAATTCGACTCGACTACAAGACATGTTTTCATTTCGAAGCAAACTATTCAATAATTGTTATCTGTTGATGTATAAACAGTAGTGTGATTTTATTTTACCCAATTAAAATTTCGAAATACCCAATTGCTTCAGGAGTGATGGAGTGACACTACTCAATTTCTAATTCCTTATCTGGAGCCCTGCTAGTTGGTTACTGATGACGTATTGAAATGGCGCTGATTTACACTGGCAGAAAAAAACCATTTTTCCAGTCAGACATGTTTCAAAAGACCCTAGCCGAGTCTGGTATATTCTGATATACTAGTATATACCTCCGGTTAATAGAATGTGATATTGTATAATGGAGTACATATTACACGACCGCCTGTGTTAATCTTACCCAATTGTCAACGTTTCTGACATATATTGGCAATGATCTCAACTCGCAATCAAGCAGCTTGATTGGCTGAGACTGAGCTGTAGCACAGCTCAGTCTCAGCCAATCAAGCTGCTTGATTTGAAGCACAATATTCACGTATTTTGAAATAAATAAACATACGACACATATTGGCAAGATTAGCACAGGCGGTGGTGTACTGGCCAAACGAATTTACAAATTCGATATAGATGGACTCTACGAAAGCCCATTAGGGCCACTTCACTTTTTTTGTTATCTTTTCTTGAATTTTCGAGATGTTTTCTTGAATTTTCGAGATGTTTTCTTGAATTTTCAAGATGTTTTCTTGAATTTTCAAGTTATTTTCTTGAATTTTCAAGATCTTTTCTTGAAAATTCAAGAAAAAATCTTGAAAACATCTTGAAAATTCAAGAAAACATCTTGAAAAGAACTTGAAAATTCAAGAAAACATCTTGAATAAATGGAAATTAAAAAAAAGTGAAGTGGCCCTAATGGGCTTCCGTAGGACTCGGATCTGTAGTCTGCATATCTGAACGTGAACATGTCAAGGTCACGTGCCTGTACGGCCCACCAATCGTCGAACGCCTCGCTTTGGCTGACCTAGCTTGAACCAGTTTTTCCAGTCGCCTATCTGACCTGGAGGTACAACACTAGAATATTGACACGGTAGTCTAGTTGAAACATAGTTTATTGCATATAAGTACAATGGACTTGGGCTACAAGTTCTCACAACATTAGTTACTAGTCCGTGGGCAATTGCTCAGAATGTACACGTACATATATAGGGTACATATATGACGAGCTACATAATCATTGCTTAATATTTACACGTACAAATACAAAAACAACAACGTACTTATATTTAAAACAACAACATACACATATGTGTAGAAACGGTGCATATATATGACGAATTGCATAACCAGTGTTTAATACCAACAAGTAAAAATACAAAAAGAGCAAGATAATTATATTTAAAACAACACCATATACAATGTACACATATATGTATACATGTTAATAACATGTGCATATATGACGAGTTGCATACATGTACCTATAGTTTAACCCTTAGACCGCTATCTTAATTTGTTTTGTCGTCTGCTGTTTATTTTCTATTTTCCATTTTTATCATCAAAAACATGCTTTGACGGCACTGTAGAATAATTTACAACATGCTTTGACAACACTTCAGAATCATTTCCATTGGCGAACAGTAACTCTTGATTTTCTTCATTATGAAATAGGGAACAAGTGATCAAAACATAAAACAAATTT
The DNA here is from genome assembly GCA_029237695.1 of Conchocele bisecta. Taxonomy (NCBI): domain Eukaryota; kingdom Metazoa; phylum Mollusca; class Bivalvia; order Lucinida; family Thyasiridae; genus Conchocele; species Conchocele bisecta. The sequence goes on from CM055277.1 coordinate 69,765,986, forward strand.
AAACATTCACTTATTTGAGTGTATTATTACGTATTTATGCTGTAACACAGTTGCAAATTGACTTTTACAGCTCAACTAAGTAAATCCTCAATTTTCAACTTTCAACGGACGGCAGGGGAATAGATTGCAAGAGTTACTGTTCGCAACTAGCACCTGCGATCATATTGTGCATACACCACCGCCTGTGCTAATCTATATACGAAAACAAACATTATATTGTTATTTTTGCTGGAAACATGTCCAAATTGGCAGTTAGTCCATTGCAGCATTATCAAGCACAATTATGGCATAACTAAGTGGCATAACCTGCTACAAGAGCAAATTTATCAGTAATTTTTAAATAAATCACCAGTGGCATTATCGCCATGAAGCATTGCAATTCTCGATCATAAGTACATGTGATCTCTATGGGTAGTCTAACCAAAACATGTAAATACTTCATTTTTAATTCGATGTGTATATGGATGATATGAACGTTTCATACGCGAGGTAATAGCAGCCGATATAACATATTATAATATCAGTTGGTAGTTCCACTCGCGCGGATAAACATGATTGGTCGGTCAAGTTTGAAATATATCCACTTTTATTTTAAAATATTACATAATTATGACCATATTTAAAAAATAAACAATAATTTAGCGTACCTACATCATGTACATGCGAGATTCACATTCAAATTTGTGTGATATTCCTCTTTTTGACACCTGCAGGAATGTGTATAACATATGCATACCACCACAGTAATAATCCTATGCATACTATGCATGTAATCATATAAAATTATCGATGTGTGTACCCATTGTCTACAGCAGTGATTGAATCGAATACTATTTATCCCGTCAACACAGTGCGTATGTGCCGTGACACATGGTGCCGTGAAACATTGTTGATATCCTGCCAATACGACTTAATCACAGCGTATGAATATGTGCAGTGGCTGGGGTTATCTTTTTGCAATTTAAAGCCATTTGTAGGTGTTGACGGGATAAATAGAATAGTAGGTTAGTGCCGTGAATGGGAAAAATATCTGGCGCGGCACGGAAACGGGAGCCGAGCCCATTCCATTTCCTAAGCCTTGCCCGATGTGTTTTCCATGAAAGTTCAGTATTGCATGTTTCTAAAACATGTGTACTTATATAATATATGTACTGAATCCACATGCCTTACATATACTATATAAATATCACCATTGTAAACAATATATCCCTGGTAACCATTTATTAGTAACACATGTATTATAATATATCATATATATCGATAGATATATCTTAACATATAATATTTGACAATTTCATAATATAAGGTTATACATTGAAGATAGGCATACACGCATACACAAATATTGGCTGCCAGGTTAAACTTTCCTCACAAACAAGTATTTATTTTACAGGAAATGTGCATATGTCTACAATTTACTCGTATATAAATGTAATTACAGTAAAACGAAGATACTTATGAAGTATTATACACAGTTTGTTACTGAACAATATAATATACAAATTAGCAGGTTTTGTCAGCCTGTGCCATATTGGAGACCACATTGAATTACATGGATGTTACATACTGTATTGAAACATGCTTTATTTTATCAAATTTGCAGTTAATGCTAATTAATTCCAGAAGAAACACAGATGCTAAAGTAATTGATTGTTGAGCCCAGTCGTGGAAGGCGAGACATAGTGGTCACAATGACATCGGTACGTCCGTCCGTGTGAGAGTCCGTCCGAAATGTACATCACTTATATCTCTCCAATCATAATCAGATCGCGTTATAACGTGTTTTTTTCCCACAAAATTTCTGTTTTTAAAGTATCGTATACGTAGATATGCAACGGTAAGTCGCGTCGACTTGAAACGTCAAACGTTTGTTTTGTTACCATCCATAATTTCATTCTGTAAACCATCCAGTTGGCCTTCCTACACAAGGTCAAGGTCAAATTAAATTGCGTTAATGAAATTTGAAATAAACGTTTTAAGTACCTTTTATATATAACCACATGTATACACCCTGATGCGATCACTACACATTGGGACTATGAATACACCCTCGGACTATCAACAACCTAGACGAGGTCAACATGCCGGATGCGGCCATCTGTTATGCATATAGGACAACGTTTTGGCGGCCATCTTGGACGCCATATTATTTCTAATATAAACTTATTGAAGCGTTATTAATAGTAAATGTAACCTCAAGACAATTAAATATCCATTTATATATGTTGTATATGTTATGAATAAAATGTAACTTTTGCTTGTTTTGTTGGCAATTTTGGCAGCCATCTTGGATACTTGAAAGGTTAAGCGTCTCATAATTATTGGGAATGTTAATACATGCATTGTTCAGTGATATGCTGCCACAGTATGTGTGAATATGTTCAATATTGTCATCTTTATATGTTTAATCAATTTATGACAGCCATATTGGACGCCATCTTGGATTATGGATTATATCCAGTGGGATTCATGGGGAGTTTTGATATGTTTCTCCTAATGGTATTCTGGACCTATACTGAAAAAATAAGCTTTGGCTTATCTTCTTCCGATCTTTGGCGATTTCATGTATAATTCGCCTACGTAGTGCAGAGCTCCAGTTAAGGTGCGTAATTTGATCAACTTTGGGGGGAATTTTGTTATTTCTTCAACAAAAATGGCAAGTTGGGAGTGCTTTAGAATCGTCTCATTGAGACGATTCTAAAGAACTCACAACTTACCATTTTTGGTGAAGAACTAACAAAAATACCTCAATATTTGGTTAAATTACGCATCTTAACTGGAGCCCTGGTAGTGCATACATACAATTGATCGAATTATCGTATACCAGAGACATTGTACACCCGAAATCCCTGTGTATACGTAGCACACTTATAGTCAAGGTGCATGATCACGTGGTTACAACAACAACAACGTCGCCCGCTCCAAAGTAAGTATTATTTGATAGTTTCCTTAATATGCAACGGATTTTGATGAAATATGGCGCAGCAAACGCGTCTTCGTGAGCTGCATTTGGTGGTCTATGGAGTTTGACACAGACTTAGGTCGTTTTTGCGAAGAATCGATTTCCGTCACGGAAATCGATTCTTCGCAAAAACGACAGAAGTTTGGGCGAAAATACAGAGACCACCAAATGCAACTTAACAAGACGCGTTTGATGCGCCATATTTCACCAAAATCCGTTACGTAATAAGGACACTATAAAAGAATACGTACTTTGAATCGGTACTTGTTATTGTTAGTACCACGTGATCATACACCTTGATAGTGGGGCACATAAGATGGTCAACACGTCTCATTTAAGCGTTCACATACGCTTAAACCTGGTCCTCGTGGGACACATAGTGTCAACATGTCGCATTTAAGCGTTCATGTACGCTAATTTACACTGTCCTTACATTCATAATGGAAACGCCCATTCAACGTGATTGCGTTTAAATATAAGTAATAAAACCATAGGTTGTTGCGTTTACTGTAGTATGAAAAACAGTTGGTATGTTTAAAGTGCGTGGAGTCCTAACCCATGGTTTTATTCCTTAATTAAACCTGGTCCTCTTGGGACACGTATTGTCACCGATGTCCACCGACTTGCGTTCACTGATCTGAAATATAAAACTGACACGATATACTAGTTGAAAGGGTAAGTGGAATAAAGGGGCTAACTCCCTAATGGACTGGCTGAAATGTAAGAAAACCTTATCCAACTAGTCTACTCTCGTTTACTTTAGAGCCAGCATTAACTATTTAGAGCTAGCTACAAATGATTTGAGAGCTCTTCAAATATATAGAGGATATTCATATTTTTGCAACGAATATGACATATATGTTCATCGAGTGGTGTGACATGTCCATATTTCACGAGTGCCTAACGGCACGCGTGAAATATGGACATATCACACCACGAGATGAACATATTATGTCATATTCGTGGCAAAAATATGAATATTCTATTTATTATATACCACTCCAAGGACATTAGCAGTTATTTTTAACTGTATACGGTAATGAATGTGTATTTGCAGCCTATTTGCGTCGTTTTCTTTCGATGCGCGTTATGAATATAGATAGCGGAAGTAGTCGTATTTTCACCGGAAGTTGTCTATTTCATCGATGAGAACATATGACTTTTATTTACATCGTATAACTATGTATATCATGGGTAGGTATATAATACATATCGTTAGCAGGTTACAGGAGTGTTACAAGTCTTTTTATAATAATATAGTGCACCATTGTACAGCTTCAGCTAATCTTCCTATGTTGAAATAAAATTCAATATTTAGAGCCAGCATTAATTATGTGAGTTTATGCAGATTTGGCGTTCCCAGATAATGAATAAATTATTATTATATAAATTATTATAAATAAATAATTATTGCTAGTTCAAAATAATTACAGCCAGCATTAAATATTTAGAGCTAGATCCAAATGAATTAGATAGCTCTTCAAATGATTTGGAGCTAGCTCTAAATATTTAATACGAAAAGGACCATATGATCGAAAATTCAATAAATAGTTTAATTATAATGTGGTATATGCGCTTCCCTTCACGTACTATCAACAATATTTAAAAGTAAGTACTTTTTCAACAATTACAAAAAAGTCACATTCCCTCAAAAAAATTATTTGATGAAATTCCATCAAATATTGATTTTATTGCGAAAAAACGATTTTCCTATGGGAATTTAACATGAGTTCCAAAACTTTTCGTTTTTTTATCCTGAAGAATCATCAGAAATTTTTTTGTTTGAATTTGAAATAGACTCCGAAACTTGGCGAGATAGCTTGAAAATGATGTAACTATGAAAACAAAAGTTAGATTTTGAAAATCGGTCCACAAATAAAAAAAATATTTAAAAAAAATCTATTAGCCCCCATGTTAAATTTCCATAGGAAAATATTTTTTTCGCAATAAAATCAATATTTGATGGAATTTCATCAACTACTTTTTTTGGGGAGGGTGACTTTTTTGTTATTGATAAAAGAGTACTTACTTTTAAATATATTTTAGATTTAATGTGTTTAATAGCCAAAAGCTCTTCGGCAGCAAAACGTGGAACAGACAGTAAGTTAAATTGGTATTTGATCTGTTTTATTCGATGTCTGCATTGTGTACAACATAATCACGGGTGCTTAAATTACACAACCGCTTGCATTAATCTTGTCGTAGTCTCAACGTTTCTGAACGTATAATGGCAATCTCAACATGCAATCAAGCAGTTTGATTAGTCGAGACTGAGCTGTTGCACAGCTCAGTCTCAGCTAATCAAACTGCTTGATTTCAAGCACAATAGTCATGTATTTTGAAATGAAAAAATACATGACAAACATTGGCAAGGTTCGCGCTGGCGGTGGTGTATAGAGGCTATACCTGTCTTGTTTCTAGAAACCTGCCCAAATGTTACGGCTATATAAACAATGCAAAAACAATATTTTCTTCAATAATATTGAATTTTATTAAAATTTAAGAATGAACCTGCTTTTTAGTTCGTAAAATTTTGACAAGGATTGATTTTATTACGAAAAATGATTTCTCTGTGGGAATTTCTGTGGGAAAAGAGGTGCAGCACCTGGACGAGTCGAAAAACGAGATATTTTGGAAATTGACTCTGAAACCTGGCTATATAGCTTGGCTTAGAAATGATATAAATATAATGCTCGTAATAAAATCAATATTGGACCAAACTTCACGAAAAAAGAACGGTTATTATTAAGAAAAATATTGTTTTGCATTGTTTATATAGCCATATAATTTGGGCAGGTTTCGTGAAACAGACAGTAGGCTAACACCCGATAGAAAACTGCACTAGCTGATATGTTTTAAGAAGTATTGAGTGTGTGCTCAACGATGCCAGCGTCGAATAATGAACGCAAAGCATACCAGTAGCCTATTTCATCAACATGGCAAAGTATGCTTCGCTAGCAAAGTATACTTTGACGGAGAAATTTTCAATTTAAAGATAAATTTATTAATTTTTACTATACTGATTTGTTTGGCAATTTTGGCAGCCATCTTGTTTTTATGTGTCGGTTCAAGCGGGAGGACGGAGGTATACTTGAGCCCCTGCTCACTTTCTCTAGTTAGCTTTGTTTTTATAAGTATCATGTGTGAAATGTAAGAAAATGGTATTTGATCACTTGATCTGATTATATTGAAATAATGTCATCCTGAGTTGGTTCTACAACTAGACGAAATCAGTTGGCTTCGCTGACTCGTTTTTCCAATCACTCGGTGCATTATTTTATGATAATCAGCTCTCCTGGTTAAATAAATAAACACATATCTTCAGGTCTGTGCGATGTCCACATTGAAATCGTGTACCGGGTGTTTTAAAGAACAACATCCGGTTGAGGGCTTAAGTATGTTTCGGACAGACAATGTACTCAATTGTTCAATAAAATACAATGTAGGAACTATGTAAATGCTATGTATGTATCCTAATGACCGTCATTTGTTTGCTGGCTTCTGAATATAACTATGAAAATGATAACCACGTTTGTCATCCCTATCAAAAATGGTTTCATCGAAGTGCACGTTATCATTATCAACCCGATACTCTATAAAGCCACATTGTATGCTGTGGACCCTGGGGACCGTTTCACTAATCTTCTTACGACTAAAATGTTCGTAAGTGCAAAATTAAGATAGTCTGTAAATTTCACATTAACGTTGTTTTCTTGTAAATAATTGTTGGATTTACATTTATTGAGCATAGGCTGCATATGCAGCCTATGTTCAATAAATGTAAATCCATCAATTGAAATTTCCAGACGATCCTAAATTTGCACTTACGAACATTTTAGTCTTAGAGTCTTTAGTCTTTGTCAGTAGTATTCAATTCTGAAAACAGCATTTTCTCATCAATGCAAAACTTAGTACCGGTACGGAAAGTCCAATGCTGGACATTTCGGTTGTGAAAGGGTAAGAAAGCTAACAGTAAGCCTTCTTAGCAGGATCTATATCATTTGCCAGTATTAGTAACAATTTTTTAAAAGAAATCGACATTCTCTCATTAATTGAATATTCCAACAATAGCATGGAAACTACAATATTGGATATTTGGGGGTGAACGAGTTAAGACCATCGGTGTTCTGTCACTCAATCAAATAACCATAATTTAGAAACAAGAATGTGTGGCTTATCGGCACACGGTCGTAGATTGAAGAAACTCCGACAAACTTAACGGAAAGTATAACTGTTTAAACAAAGTTGCGAAGGTCAAAATGTCAACGTCATATTAAGGGCGGTACGAATGTTTGACATTTGTGTATACTTTCTTGAACTATTAAAAGTAATCCTTAAAGTTATGACAAAACTGAGAAACTCCTGCTAACTTCTTAAAAACAACGTTTAGTTGTTTAAGCACATTCGTGAATGTCAAAAGGCATTATCATATTAAGGATAGTTTGAACATTTGTGCACACGTGTGATAAACTGAAATATTAAAGTAAGCATCAAAGGATGTAGATGTTGTGCCATATTTAAGAAACTCCCGCAAACTTCTCAACCACATTGATGTTATACGACCTATCAAGTCGAGTACTACTGTCTGTTTCACGAAACCTGCCCAAATTGTACGGCCATATAAACAATGCATCAACAATATTTTTTTCAACAATATGAAATTAAAGGAAAGTTTAAGAATGAGCCGTCTTTTTATTTTGTGAAACTTGGTCCAATATTGATTTTATTGCGAAAAAAACCCAACAATTTCCCCATGTTAAATCCCCATAGACATCTTCACAGGGTGAAGATGTCTATGGGGATTTAACATGGGGATTTTTTTTTCTAATTTCAGAACCTACTATTCTCTATAACTCGTCTTTCACCGATGTACGAAAAGGAAAGAAACACGGGATGACCACTGGTAGAAACATGCTACAGACTAACAAAAGCAAATTCAGTTATAGAGAATAGTAGGTTAGTGCCGTGAATGGGAAAAATATCCGGCAAGGCTCAACAATTTCTTTATTTCTCATCAGAAGTATATGTTGTGACCACTCATTTGAACCGTCTCGCCGAGACGGTTCAAATGAGTGGTCACAACATATACTTTGGTTCAGAAATAAAATAGATAGAGAATAGTAAGTTAGTGCCGTGAATGGGAAAACATATCTGGCAAGGCTCAGGAAACGGGATGGGCGAGGCTCTGCCGAGCACATCCCGTTTCCGTGCCGCGCCAGATATTGTTTTCCCATTCACGGCACTAACCTACTATTACATTTATCCCGTCAACACCTACAAATGGCTGTAAAATGCAAAAATTGTATTGACTGGATATCAAAAATGTCTCACCGCACCGTGTTTCACGGCACACTCGCACTGTGTTGACGGGATAAATTAACAACTGTGTCCGGTATGCCCATTATGCCGGTTTGAAAGCGAGGCCATTATTCTCATGTTGATAAGGTGTCCAGTCTTCCATGAAACGAGGAAACTATACTTTCCAAAGCTCAGTAATGAACTAATTAAACTAATGGGAACTGATGTCTAACAAGATCATTACAGAACGAAGTCCGAGTTAACTAATGTCATCCTGGATAGTTCTTGTCTACATAACATTAAACGTAATCCGGGAAATCGCCTGCTCAATCGTTGTTCGACAGACTTATGTGAGGAAATACATCTCCAGAGACTGAGCATACCAAGGACAAAATGGCCGCCCATACCCGACCATTACAACACGTAGAAGTAAAATTTTAGCTAGAGCCCTAACACATTCAATCAATCACACTACAAGGACTCTACGCACATGCATTGTACACATATGTAGAGGTGGAATAATAAGGAGGCAAGCTTTAACAAACTTCTTAACCGAATGGACACACACACGGACACAAATACACACGGACACACAGTCCAAACATTACATGCCTCCTGTAGCATATTTCACCAACATTGCAAAGTACATGTATACTTTTCTAGCAAAGTATACTTTGAGTGAGAAATTTTCAATTTTAGGATAAATTTATTAATTTTTAAAATACAGAATTTATTACATTATCACAGCCATTTTGGCTGTGATAATGTAATACATTCAGTATAATAATTATGCATGCTTTTAATCATTAAATATATGAAGTCGTTATAGTTCTATATGAAATAATGCATTTCGGGAAAAATAAATGATTACTCCCTCAAAGTATACTATGCTAGAAAAGTATACTTTGCAATGTTGGTGAAATCGGCTACTGATCTACCGAGACCAAGGCATAAATAGGAAACACATATAATGAATGCATAACAGAACCTCACGTAACAATAATCAGTGTACTGTTCTTACCTTACTAATTATCGTCACCGTGGTACTCTCGGCGTCCATGGATACTTCACGTGGTGATGAACGTGGTTTATTGGTTGCCGCACTGATATTACGGTTGGTATGGTTTCGCCGTTGTATCCTCTCCTCATCTACTTTGACATTCTCTACCACATGCTTTGACGCATCTAGCAACGTCCAATCACTATCCAGTAACTTGTCATGTGGTATTCTGTAGCTGACTCGATTGTACACAACATTTGAAAGCGTCAATGACGAAATAGAATCCAGTCCAATGCTCGCGAATGTCGATGTCATCTGTATCGAAGTTGGATCTCCACCCACGAGAGTCTGGGCAATCGCGATCATCATTTCTGACATCATTGACAACCGGGTGTCCGTATCTGATGTAAAATAAACATCTAACGGAAAGTCTCTATGTGTTACCGCTTGTTTCTCCGCCACTTTGAATGACCCGTCATCTTCCAGGTATCTCATCATTGGACGAAGTCTTGCCATGTCCGGATTAATGTAATTGGATGCTACCTTTTCTTTATTTTCTTTTGCATAGACAATATTTGTTTTATTACCCAACAGACCGTGCATAAAACAGCTTCGCAGTTCATGGACAGATTGTAGCATATGTCCTCGCAGTTCCAGCTCAGCTGCAACTCTTTCATCTGCAGCCATGCCCACACACAATGGGCCCCAATTGATGCCAGTCCCCGGTAGGCCCTTTTGACGCCTCCAAATAATGAACGTATCAAGAAATGAGTTGGCGGCTCCGTAACTCGTTTGGCCTGGACTTCCCAGAATTGCTGCAATTGACGAATGTACCAAAAAGAAATCTAATTTACAGTGTTTTGTTGCAAGATGTAAATTCATGGCACCAATAATCTTTGGCTTCAAAACATTATGAATTTGTTCTTCTGATATTTTGGTAAGTAAGGCGCTATCAACAATACCCGCGCCATGGAATACACCACGTAGTCTGTACTCGGGACTTGATTCCTCTAAGAATTGTATGCATAACTGTATTTCAGGAAAAGATGTGACATCTGCCTGCAAAGTGACGATGCGACAACCGGTAGATCTTTCTAGTTCCTGAATATCCAATTGCTTATCAGGTGTACACGGCCGTCGATTGATAGTGGCGACAAGGCGAGCACCTAGGTCCGCCAGGATGTTCACGACCTCCCATCCAAGTCCGGTCAGTCCACCAACTACTATATACAGAGAAGATGATTTGAAGACGGTCTCTAATGGAAGCTTAGCCATTAACCTGCATCCGCCCTGGCCATTGACATGAACAGTCTCACACGGAAGAGCAGTCAATTCAGATGTATGCTGCATGTCATTCGCAAATTTGCCACAACATTTTTTCCACAGTGCAGGCCAATTATTGTGAAGCCATTTTGATATTTCCGGAATGTTAACCTGCAATGAGGCATCAATGAATATCTGTGTTTCATCAATAACGTCAATCTTGCGGTTGGCTCGGAATGTGCAGAATTTCACGATGCTTTCAGTGACTGTGGATTTGAAAAATATTATTTTGTCATATATACATAGCAGCTGCTGGGAGAGGTGGGTGACTGGCGATAGAACCACAATGACATCTCTATTCTGATTATTTCCTTCATATGTTTGATTCTCTGTCAGCACAATACACTGCTTGGCCTTGCCACCAATAATACTCTTGCAAAGCTGCGTCGATAATGAATTGTCATTAGACGATAAGATTGCCACGTACTGATGAGGAAATATATATTCCAGTACACTTTGGTATATCGTAGCAGCTGTCAAAAGTCCGGGCTGATAGTCAGGAATGTCAGCCATGTTTACGACACACGCCTTTGGAACACGACATATGCTGTTTATAGCAGTAGGATAGCACGCCACCAGTTTCACATTGTCGCCGTTTTTCTTGGGTTTACCCCTGTCTCGTGTACAATTCTCGAACTCTGAACCAATATATTCCAGGGCCAACACGTGATACCCTGTTTCACTGCCGGAAGACCATGGCGCATGTATTCCGTCCCTGTCGGTTGTGGTCTTAGGATAGAACGCAGCGTTACTGACACAAACTGTCTCCGTTGCTATTTCCACGACATCCGTATTATGTGGCAGTGTATAATGATCGTCCACCACATCGTCAATATCAGTTGTGTATATGTTTAAAATGTCCGTTGGACTGCAGGATTTCACTGAATATTGTTGAGCCATAGGCTGACCTACAATGCAGTGCGTCGGAGAAATCTCTGTCATGGATGTCTTTACCAAGCATGGACTATAAATACGATCTCGAACGATTGCGTAGCCCGTACCTGTTACTGTTGCCGATGATTCTATATTACGTAACAGGTGGCTAAAATAACAACCAGTGAACTGTAGGGACGGTGATATATCAACAAGTGTCACATTCTTGTACATTAACTCGACATGGAGATTCCGTATATACCCCCATAGCTCGCTTCCAGCTAGGGATACACGACATTTTTCTCCTGTTATATATGCTTCTTGCACACATTCCGTCACGACGAATATTGGAGGTTTAAAGTCGCTATCCATTAGCGCCTTTAGCAACCCGGACACTCTAATAATGTTTGAAGCTACCATGTTATATATTCGCGAAACATCTTTTGGTTCATCCAGTCGGGAATCTGAATCACAGACGAAAATAAGTCCGGTCACATCCTCAAAGCAGTTCCAATTGTGTCTAGCAACATGATTCAAGATGGACATTACAGCATCCGGGTGTTCCCATTCATCATACTGCAGCTGACACGTAGCAATCGTGGTGTACTCATTGGTAGAAAGCGCTTTTAGGAATGTATCCGACCCGTTTATGACCAACAGCTTGTCGTTGTAGGTGCCAGCTCCAATATCGGAAAAGGATACCTCTTCCCATTTCAAGACGTATTGCATTTCGACTGGAGAATTTGTACCGGTGTATTTGCCATGCATAACGAAATTCTCCACCTCAGCAATAAGGTGTCCATGAATGTCCAAGAGGGCAATATTGTAATGTCCTTTGACCATTGTTGGTAACGATAGTTGACTGACCGTCGTCGCATACACCACCATGTTAGGTTGGACTTTGCCATACACTCTGATTGACCCAATGGCCATTGGCAACATACGCAGCTGTGTGTTCTGAACTGTTGAAGCGAACTCATCAGAAATTAGATTTCCTGTTGTTTGTAGCATTACGTCTAGTATACAAGGGTGGATTATTAGGTCATTCAAGTCTTGCATCATGGTTGGATGAAGCTCAATGTCTATCAAACACCGCGTTCCATCCGAATACCCGTTCCTCATTAATGTAAATTGTGGCCCATATCGAAACCCCATCCTATTCAATTTGTTGTAGCTGTCCTGGCTGTAGATCCTCTTTGGTAATTGTAACCGTAGCTCAGGTAAATTAACTGTTGATATAGAACATGTTTTAGAGTTTGTTACCTGTCCTGTACATGCTACCGTCGGACCGCTTTCAACCGTAAAGTTCACTGTTGGACCAGCGTCATGGACAGTGACTTTCAGTTCGTTTACACTGCCACTACGAATTATAATGGCCTGCACAAAGTCCAAAGACACAGCTACGTTGCTTAAAGTTAACCCTTTAAGTTTCGTGCCGATCACGAACCCTACATCAGCATATGTGGCTCCTGGAATTATAATCTCCTTATTAACAAGATGCGTGAAGATAAAAGCAGATGTAGCCTCACTGATGTTTAATACAATCGATTCACGCGATGACTGAGAGCGCATAATATATAAATGTCCGAACTTTGTTAGTGTGGGTTCTGCTTCGTATATCAAAGTTGATCGTTGAAATGCGTATTTCGGTATTGGAACGATTTCATGAGCCTTTGACACAACTTCCATCCATGACATAGGAATCCCAATTGAAAACAAACTTGCAGCAGTTTGTGAGAATGTCAATTCCTCATTCTGTTTAGCCATAGATGGCAACACATTGTAACTGATGTTTGAGTTACCGATAATGTCTGAAGCATGCGCGCGTAGTACAGGACTTGGACCGATTTCTACGAAGACTGTGTGTACATTTGGATCTGTTGCAGAACGTATGGCATCATGGAATAAGACAGGTTGACACACGTTCATTTTCCAATAGGAATCAAAACCGAATACTCCGTTTTCCACAACTTTGCCAGTCACGGATGAGTACAATGGAATCTGTCCATGCTTCACAGAAATGTGCTCTAGATTTTTGACCATTGAATCCGCGGCTGTCTCAACTTGCGGGCTGTGGTAGGCGCAGTTAACATTCAGTACAGATGTAAACAACTTGCCGTTGGTAATTCCCGTCTCCAGCTTCTGTTTGAGGTCAGCGAGACCACCTTTGCTACCTGACACTGTACACGACACTGGGCTGTTGTACACAGCTATATTTATGTTCCCATTGTTTTGTTTACAGTACTGGTCGACCAAGCACACGTCACAATTCTTCACAACCATCATGCCTCCGCCTGTGACTTCAGCCAGTGCCGTTGTCCTGTGATAGATCACATGAACCGCTGTGTTCAAGTCAATGCATCCTGCTGTGTAGGCAGCTGCCACTTCCCCAACCGACTGCCCAATAATCTTGTCCGGTACTAGGCCATACTGCATCCACAGTGCCACCAAGCCTATCTGACAAGTGAATATAGCGAGTGGTCCAACCATCGCATCTGCTACATCATGTCCCGCTTCTAATTTAGACAGAATTGACCAGCCTGTGAGAGGCTTTAGGAGAGCATCTACTTCATATACAGCCTTTCGGAACTCCTGCTGATGAAGTAATTCCTTGCACATTCCAGTCCAGGTCGTACCCACGCCGCAATACACGAACACAACTTCACACTGGGGTGGACAACGGCCATGTGGACCTTGAGCTGTTCCATTGAGAAACACTCTCACTTACGCTGTCAATTCAGTTTGTGATTTTGCAGTGAAGGCAACCCGTGATTGGAGATGGTCACGTTTGCACATGGACGTGTATGATAGTGTCTCCATAGAATATGTCTTCGCTTCAATATCTTTTAAGTATCCTTTCGCAGTTTCTACTAGCGATTCGTCGTTTGGAGCGGACAATCCAACGATGTAGATACCGTTATCTGACAATACTTTATGCTCCTTCTTGACAGAGTGTACAGTCAAGTGTGCGTTGGTTCCACCAAAGCCGAAACTGTTGACGCACGCTGTACGTATACCATCTTTACCAGCAATCCATGCATGCTGAGTATTAGGCACCTTCATTTTGTATCTGTGAAAGTCTATCTTAGGGTTCCCAGTTTCCTCGGTATAGAATAGCGACTTGACTACGGTTTCATGTTCCATCATCAGCAACAATTTGATCAATCCGACGACACCAGCGGCACTTTCCAGATGTCCAATATTTGATTTGACAGATCCTATTTGAATGGTGTCTCGATTTGATGTCCCTTCCGTGAAGAACTCCCCGAGAGCGTTCACCTCCGTTGGGTCTCCTATCATTGTCCCAGTTCCTGTAACATTTATATTTAATCGTTCTACGAGACACGTCATGCGCTTTTGCGCCTTCGGACATATGCATAATTTCATTAAATACGTTTACAACATTTAAAATATTTTTCATAAATAAAGACAGTACATGCGCATGTATACTGAGCAAAACTAGAAACGTCCCTCCATGTTTAAGGAAAGATTCATCAAAAACCAAAAGGGTTACTTTTAAAAATCAAAATGGAAAAACAAGTTCATTCATTTCTGTATCAAAGCCAATAAATTACATTTGGATATCTTGTTAAATATTTGAGAGATAACCGGCCAAGGGCGGTAGGAGTCAAAATCAAAAATCACAAAAACTCAGAAATGTGTTACTTAATGTTTAGAGATGGAATTTCAATAAGTAATGTGGCAAATTCAGTAAATCTCGTTAGTACCGAGTGTGGCCACCATTTGCATGAATGCATGCAATGATCCTACGCCGCATCGACGTGACGTAACGCAATACCAGTGCGTTGGGCAAATTGCTCCATTCCCGTTGTAACGCCCGTGTAAGATCGCGAACATTGTCAATCTGATGGTTAGCTCGTGCTTTGCGGCCCAGCTCATCCCATATGTGTTCAATGGGATTGAGATCCGGGGAGACGCGGGCCATGGCATGACGTCGACGTTGTTTTGCTGTAAGTATTGAGTGGTGACCCTGGCTACGTGAGGGCGGGCATTGTCGTGCATCAATGTCACACCAGGACCATGCTGACGGATAAATGGTAAGGCATGTGCATTTAGCACATCTGCAACATAACGTTGTGCATTGATGTTGCCCTGTACAACAACCAAATCTGTCTTCCGGTTTCCCATGATCCCACCCCAGACCATTACGCTCCCTCCCCCAAACCTGTTCTTCTCAACAATGCAACAATCGGTGAATCTTTCATTTTTACGCCTGTATACCCGTAATCTTCCGTCAGCATGACTAACTGTGAACCGAGATTCATCGGTGAACAAAGCTCGGTTCCAGTCAGCCCTTCTCCAGTTCAGATGACGTCGCGCCCATAACAGTCTGGCAGCACGGTGACGTTGGGTCATTATCTGACCAGTGTACGGGCGGCGTGCCCGGATTGGTTGGGCGCTACGACGTAACCGGTTGCGAATGTTCTGCCCTGAGACACCGTATCGCCTAGCAGTGACTGTGGCTGCCAATCGACGTTGACGTAAGTGCGTCAACGTAATGTAACGATCGGCTCTAGCCGTCGTTACACGAGGCCTACCAGGTCGCTGCCGGTCGTGAACAGCCCCAGTCTGCTGGTACCGGGCTGCAAGACGATCAATCGTCTTCCGACAGCAACCAAACCGAGGCGCGACCGCCCTGGCGGCCATCCCACCCGCAAGCATCCCAATTGCCTGATTTCGCTCGTTTTCGGAAAGCCGTGGCATATCGAAAACAGTGAAAAATTAAAAAAAAATAATAATTTTCCGAATAGCCCCTATCGCATGAATGGTACGACATGAACTGAATCACCTTATCGATGACAAGAGTATAGCGTGCACGTGCAAAAAGTGGAAATCAACGTTCCGGTCACTGGCCGCTATGTAAACCGTGTGTATCGGCTAAACTCTACACGATCGTATTCTGAACATCGCCACGGTTTGAAAATACATGTACTTTGAACATGTGGTACATACATAGACAGAGCTACACCGGCTATAAAACAGGGACGTTTCTAGTTTTGTTGAGTATACATGTACACTGAAAATTGTGTCAACTTTTGGCGCCATTTACGGAAAATATTGTAAATTTTG
This sequence comes from Conchocele bisecta, assembly GCA_029237695.1. NCBI lineage: Eukaryota > Metazoa > Mollusca > Bivalvia > Lucinida > Thyasiridae > Conchocele > Conchocele bisecta. The sequence continues at coordinate 69,782,533 of CM055277.1, forward strand.
TAAACGTATTTAATGAAATTACGCAGATGTCCGAAGGTACAACATCACATGGCGTGTCTCATATGTAGCTGTGAGAAATGGGACTTATGGGATTTGTGACCAGTGTAGCTCCTGATCAAATAGCACAGTCGTGTAACCTGCTAACGATCCATTTTGCTTGTTAGAAGCATGACGGGTGTTTCATTGAATGAATGGCGAACAGTGCAGATCCAGATCAGACTGTGCGGATGCACAGGTTGATCTGGATCTACACTGGTCGCAAAACCCATAAGCCCCATTTCTCTCATATCTCTCATATGTAGCTGTGGGGCGTATGAGATTTGTGACCTGTCGCAAAACCCATAAGCCCTATTTGGTCAGTCACAACCACATGCATATATAGATCAAATAGGCCGAAATATAAAACATAAACTGTACCTTTAAGCTAGTTTGAGGTAACGAGTGTATACGGTAATAGCGTATTGTACTGGGGGCATAATTCGTACATACCATGTGCTTCAATCACTTGTATCGCCTCTTTGTCTATATTGTGTTTGCTGTACATATCCCGAAGGAGGCGTAGCTGTTGGGATCCTGCGGGGGCAATTATTGGCGTCGCCGCGTGTCCATCCTGATTGACTCCAGTCTTAATGACGCCCCATATCTTGTTGCCGTCCGCTCTAGCCTGCATGAGAAATGGGCTGTCAGCTGAGGATCAGGGGCCCGTTTCACTAAATTTCGTACGACTAAGATCTTCGTAAGTGCAGATTTAGGATCGTCGGGAAATTTCAATTGATGGATTTACATGTATTGAGCATATGCAGCCTATGCTCAATAAATGTAAATCCAATAATTGTTTACAAGAAAACATTGTTAACGAGAAATGTACAGACTATCATAATGTTGCAGTTACGAACATTTTAGTGAAACGGCCCCCAGTACCTGAGGCTGTTTGTGGCATGTTTCCGTGTTGACCATGATGTGTGCATATGCAATAGTAGAGTGATCAAATGTGGCTTCATAGACCATTTGTGGCTATGACTGGAGAAATGGGGCTTATTGGATATGTAACCAGTGTAGCTCTGGATCAAATAGCACACTCATGTAACCTGATAACGATTTGTATTGCTTGTTAACATCATGGCGGATGGTTCATTAATGGAATGGCGAATAGTCCAGATCCTGATCAGACTGTGCGGATGCATAGTCTGATCTGGATATAGACTGTTCGCAAAACCCATAAGCCCCATTTATCAAGTCACAGACACATTTTTAGAATGGCGATTATCGTCGGCCCAGGTTGGACTCGGCCTACTCTAGCCGCAAACGTGGTATGGTATCTTTCCTCAACCGGTGGACCCGAATGTGGTGTGCCAGGCGAAATGAGGTTTGTTGTTTGTATCATCTTTATGACTAGCCTTATTCATGATATGCGTGTTACTGTAGTCTGTTAAGGAGCTATACCAGGGTGTATGATCACGCGGTACTAACAACAACAACAAGTACTGAAACTTCCAGAATCCATCCGATTCAAAGTACGTATTCTTTTATATTGCCCTTATTACGAAACGGGTTTTTATGAAACATTGCGCATCAAACGCGTATTGTTAACCTACATTTGCAACTTCTGTTGTTTACGCGAAGAATCGAGTTTCGGTAGACACGAAAATCGATTCTTCGCAAAAACGACATAAGTCTGTGCCACTCCCTGGACACCAAATGCAGCTCATGAAGACGCGTTTGCTGCGCCATATTTCATCAACATCCGTTGCATATTAAGGAAAATATCAAATAATACTTACTTTGGAATGGTTTAAAATAGTTCGTACTAAATCATCCCGAATTCGTTTATTTTATTTGGATTTCTTATATTTTCATGCACATTTACATTGCGAGTGATGTACGTATATAATAAAACAATTGTTATTTGTTTTGTATGTGGAAGTATGCCACTCGTTCCGCTGCGGAACTCGTGTATACATCCACATACAAATGAAGTCACCTATAAGTATACTTACAATGTGCATGATCACGTGGTTATAACAACAACAACAACAGTGGCTGAATGTGTTGAAATCTCTCCCACTTCAAAGTAAGTATTATTTGATATTTTCCTTAATATGAAACGGATTTTGATGAAATATGGCGCAGCAAACGCGTCTTCATGAGCTGCATTTGGTCGTCCAGGGAGTTCGGCACCGACACGGAAATTGATTTTTCGCAAAAACGACAGAGGTTTGGGCCAAAGTACAGAGACCACCAAATGCAGCTTAACAAGACGCGTTTGATGCGCCATATTTCATCAACATCCGTTACGCAATAAGGACAATATAAAAGAATACGTAGTTTGAATCAGATGGATTCTGGAAGTTTAGGTAGTTGTTGTTGTTGTTAGTACCACGTGATCATACACCTTGAATATTGCAGGCTGCGGAACTCGTGAAAACATCCACATACAAATGAAGTAACCTATAAGTATTCTTACGTCAGCAAGCCGTTTCAGAATGACGACACCACATCCCTCGCTGCGGGCGTAGCCGTCGGCATCTTTGGAGAAGGCCTGGCACTGCCCGGTTGGCGACAGCATGCGGGCCTTTGACAGGGCGATAAATGACTTGGGATCCGAGAGGCTGTTCACGCCCCCGCATACCGCCATGTCACAGTCACCTGGTGTAGTATATATATATATATAGAGAGAGAATAACTACCAGCCTATTTTGGATATCGAATAGTTTCCACGAGACATCAGCCAGGACACGTGATTCGGTTGAATAACGAGCCGTGTGGACTCGTTAGTCAACCGAGTTACGTGGCATGACTGTCGATTTAAATATGTCCAGTATCCAACACAGGCTGGTGGGTATTATATTGATAATATTCTCGGCCACACCCCCCCCCCCCCCCACCCCCGCAACCAACCCCACCACGCACACAGCCATGTCACAGTCCCCTATGGCAACACACAATGAGTTCGTAGTTGGACTGCCCTGGATACAAAACCCTGAGGAAATGTGTTGGGTCGGATAGAGCTCGTTGTTTAAACGTTTCTAAAACTATTTAAATAACAATATGTCAATGGGACACGGATGCCCCCACTGGTAGCATGTATCAATGGAAGCTGTATAACTAATGGGCCATAAGAATATAAGACATTACCTGTACACATATCTGACGTGTCTCCATAATGTTCCAACTGATAATCAGGCGGCCGTTTCACTAAACTTCGTACGACTAAAATGTTCGTAAGTGCAAAATTGTCATTGTCTGTAAATGTCACATTAACAATGTTTTCTTTTAAACAATTATTGGATTTACATATGCAGCCTATGCTCAATAAATGTAATTCCATCAATTGAAATCAGTTCCAGATGATCCTAAATTTGCACTTGCGAACATTTTAGCGTACGAAGTTTAGTGAAACGGGCCCCAGGACAAGGGCCTAAGCCAATAAGTTAAACATTGTGTGAAAATGAAAATAACTTCCAGTGTCATCTTTCTTGCACACGGCATGATTCCAGGAGGCCGTTTCACTAAACTTCGTACGACTAAAATGTTCGTAAGTGCATAATTATCATAGTCTGTAATTTTCACATTAACAATGTTTTCTTGCAAACAATTATTGGATTTACATTTATTGAGCATAGGCTGCATATGCAGCCTATGCTCAATGAATGTAAATCCATCAATTGATATTTCCAGACGATCCTAAATTTGCACTTACGAACATTTTAGTCGTAAGAAGTTTAGTGAAACGGCCCCCAGGTATCGATGTACATGTGTAAAATAGAGAATAGTAGGTTAGTGCCGTGAATGGGAAAGAAAATCTGGCAAGGCTTGGGAAACGGGATGGGCGAGGCTCTGCCGAGCCCATCCCGTTACCGTGCCGCGCCAGATATGTTTTCCCATTTACGGCACTAACCTACTATTCTATGTATCCCTTCAACACTACAAATAGCTTTAAAATGCCAAACAAATAACCCCAGCCGCATTCTCAAACTCGGATCGAACCGCACATATTCATACGCAGTGATTATGTCGTATTGACAGGATATCAACAATGTTTCACGGCACCGTGCTTCACGGCACATACGCAATACGACGTATGACCCAGATTTGAAAGGGAGATAACTGTCACGCCAAGGTGACACCGAGATAAGTTTATTGCTAAGTTGGAAAACCAAGTATGTTGTAGAAAGAGACAACAAGGTATACAGTTACAATGAAAATATATTTACAAATGAGTTTTTACACAAAATGTATGCTCAAGTCAGTATGGAATAAGTCCTGTTGAGGGTAGACAACTACATAGAGACAGTCAAAATTCTGGAACAGGTAAGTATCGTATAGTATATTATAATGTTCAAGATATGAACTAAGATTAGCCGCTAACTACATCAGGATACCGTCATGTTGACGTTGACGTTCTATGACGTCGTTTAGTTATTTGTTAACTATAACGATTTGGGCGGATGGGGTGGTTACATCATTTCTTCTATGGGTGGACGTCCTTAGAGATTCATCTCCTCCTTGGATGGGACGACGTCACCGGATAAGTAGCCCCGCTCATACTGATCCGGTGACGTCGTCCCTGGTCCACACGGAGCAGAGTCCCCGCTGATACACGGATTCGTGTCGTGGATCCCAGAATTGAATCGGTTCACCGTACAGGCTCTACCGTCTTAGGCTATGTCACCAAATTGACGTGCCGTCACTGACTGGGACTAAAACACCATGGTGTTGTTACCAGAGTGTAACGTGTTATAGTCTCCATAATAGTCACAGTAGTGCACATGAAATCATTATTATGATTGCATGGCAATACTAATCAACCTCGCAAATTAAAATGACGAATCATGATAAATTGCAATGTACACAAAGATATATTCATTAGTTGGATGGGTGTTTTGTCCACCCTGTAAAAATCATTTTCACACGAAGGGGGTTTTGTCCTACATTCGCCCGTGGCCAACTGCGCTAATGTGTTAAAGAGCAATATGCTAACTATTTTCCTGTGCAGACACACAGTATTACATTACTAATGCTAAACACTGTAGACTCTGATCAGACTGCAGGCTTCCACATGCTGACATAAGGCAACAGTGATTGAAATACATTATACATCACATGTCCTTATTACAGCTTACTAACGGTGCAGAACTGTCTGATCTGGTCTATCCTGGTCGCAATAGCATTTCCACTCTTTACAATTCACTACGAACGTACCTGTCTTAATAAATGAATGAACAGTCGACTTGGATTGGAGTTTTACATCTGTCCAAAATAGAGTGAATGAAAGTTATATGGAAAGTTCACATTATCATTATTTACATGTTAAAATTGGCAGCATTCTCATGTATTGTACAGGTCATGGCACGATATTGGATACACTCGTAATATAAAATGCATAGCTACATTTAGTAAACATTTCAATCGTTTTCGCACTTCGTTTGCAATTAGACCAAATTAGCTATTACAATTAGTCGGAGTGACATGCACCAAATACATGATAATTATATGCCATTACAGTACTCACGGAATGCTCCCACATGCGAATCCTGCAATCATTATTATTTACATGAAAATATGAATTATTAATTATTCAGTTCGATTTGATCGAGGGAAATACTCTACAACAGCGGATACATGAAAACACATCTTGGTATTTCTTTAGAATTGTCTCCTTGGGGAGACAATTCTAATGAAATACCAAGATGTGTTTTCATGCACGCCATGCGGCTATTATTGAACAAACATTTGGTGGGAAAAGGGTCCAAATAACACAGGTAAATGATATAGGGAAGCATTATCGAGGATGCGATAATAATAGTACGGTGAATTGCCGGTCTTGGCACGAGTCAGACGTTATTTGCTGCATTGAAAGTAAACAACAAACATATTTACTTACCAGAATTCCCTATGGAAACTTGTGTCCTGATTTGATCACAAGAGTGGCTGAATGTCTGACTGCCAGAATATGGATACGAGAGTTTATATACACAATCGGGCGCATTAGACGCCTGTGATGGTCCGCGTGTCAATATAAGAACTCCGTGCCAACATTTGGCCTACAATTCTGCGTAAGCGGACTACTGTTCTAAAAGTCAGTCTAGCTCATGAGATATCTGGCGAATTAATCTGAAATAATTCAGTCATCAGTAGACATGACCTACTAGGTTTTCAGGATAGCATCCAAGTCTGCATAAACAGTGTAAATCACTCAGATATAACCGGTGCAAATTCCAATACTGGTGGTCCGTGCACGGTTAGGATAAAGCGCTACTCTATACAGCGGTGTATCCCACGGGAGCGATATTTCACACACGAATACCTATTCGAGTTTCGTATTCGAGTATTGTGTAACCTCAGTTACAAATAATGGATGATAAAGAAGACAGTCGGCTTCAATCCGTGACAATAACTCCAAACGTACAAATCACATGTGTGAAGTATCACGAATATATGCCACGCGTTATACTATACGACGTATGCAATGACCTAAACCAACAAGGTGAACATTTCGTCAATGGGGAGATAACTTCAAAAGTACAAAAGCCACAGTCGTCTTTCGTTTACAATTTGAATACATATGCGTATATTAATATTATAGTTGCGCTTGTTTACAAAACACAATACTATAAATAATTACAGGTCTGTATATTATTTTATAAATGTTTCTGGAAATGCATGTAATCTGTTGGAATAGTCATAATTGTCCAATCATATTGATGTTTGTATTTATTTTAACACGCAGGAAATTTGCAGTTCAAATATTGTGTTTACATTGTCGACATATGTTTCTGTAGAGATGTGTATTTTATTATTAATGATCAAACAAATATCATTGTGGATAAAGTTATGTAATAATCGTTGAAGATGTATGTATATTACTGCAGGGATCTTGAAAATGGGTGTCAAATCATTTGTGATAACAATGCCACATATAATCTCTAAGTTTGCATCTCTACATATGTTATACAAGCCAGCTAATATGTCTCGTTCTTTGTTCCGTGTTATTAATATTACAAAGTCTGAGTGACCACACCTTTTGTCTCCACCCAGACTGAAAATTGTTGCATGAAATATGGTTCCGCCTGGATTGCCTTTGCACAAACAAATATCATTGGTGGAAACCCACCAAATTAATAATCCTAACATGTTTCAATTTTCAGACGAACATTGTGAAAAATCTACTGGGAGTTAATGAAAAGTTATTGTAGTGTCAACACCTGGAGTTGCCAGTGTTTATGCGGAATTTCCGTCACTATAATTGAATAGACTTGTGCTTTATTGTTATTCATATTGTAGAACATATTAAAAGTTTAAAAACAGCATGACTTCAGCAGTGTAATAACTGTCGCCTCGTTCATAATATATATACAATTTAAAGACTTACAAATAAGGCGAACATTTTTCCCGCGACACACTTCTATGTCGTTATTTTTCCTGAAATGCATTATTTCGTATAGAACTAACGACTGCATATATTTGATGATTCGTGATTTACACATGTGTGATGTGTAATGAATATATGACCTATGACACCAAGGTGAACATTTCGTCCAGGGAAGTTAATTCAAAACGTACACACTGTATAGTCGTCTTCCTTGCCTGCGACACGCCCATGCGTCACGATGTATACATATGTGATGTATCATGAAGATATTCCAAGCGGTGAACAACTTACATACTTATGCAAGCAAGGTGAACATTTGTAGTACGGACGGACGCACGGGCGCAGGGACGCACAAGGGACGGACATGGATAAAAGGTACCTCCCCCAATAACTGGGTGAGGGCATACAAAGGCTCTAATGTCCAGTCTTACCAGAGCGAGTTTACTGAATAGTCGTATTAGTATAAGTTGGATCACGGCTCGTCCGCATGTACGAGGAGATAATCCGCGAGCTTTAGCAAACAGGTTATCACTAATACATGCGGAAAAACGTGATCTAACTTATTTATCACATCCTCATGCACATACCTTGCACACAAGCTGTGTTAATACAGAAACAACACCCGGAAATGTGTCAAAGATGTGATAATATATATGTAGTGCATTTGGTGGTGTCACATCTATAGGAACAAATCATTGATGATGTCACACAAATAGGAACAAATCAATGGTGGTGTCACACATATCGGAACAAATCAATGGCGGTGTCACACCTGTAGGCACAACTTTATGGTCGTGTCACACGTATAGGAACAAATCAATGGTGGCGTCATATTCATAGAACAAATCAATGGTTGTGGCGCACCCATATAAAGCATCCATGGTGGTGTCACACATATTGAAACAAAATCAATGGTGGTACCACGTGTATAGGAACAAATCAATGGTCGAGTCCCACCTGTATGCACCAATCAATGGTGGTGTCATACCTATGGCAACAAGTCAATGGTGGTGTCATACGTATCGGAACAAATCAACGATATGGTCACAGCGGCATAAACAAACTAATGGTGATGCCACACCGATAGGAACTAATAATGGAGGCCTCCCACCTATATGAACATTTAAAGGAGATACAACAAGATTCTGTTTTCGCGATACGATTATGTATTTATCATTTATATATCGAATAAAACAAATTTCACAGTAATCCGACCAGTATGTGCCGTTCTTTTACGGATTTCATATTCCGGACAACCAGTTTTTCTAGCCGTCCCTGCATGACTAACTTCCCCTTATTTTGCTTACCACAGTTATTTCCCTTTGCGGTCACGTGGGTATATGACGCATCAGTAGTACTTCCGAAATTTATGCATAATACGATTATTACACGTAATAGTTCAACAGACTACTTAGAACTATAGTTTATGAGATCTGATATAAATATATGGGACTCTAGTTGTACTGTAAAAATATAAGAATGACCTAGTTACAAACTACATACTGAAATGCGACAGTGGGTGACAAAATGGACATACTGTGCAATTTTCAACAGCTGTAGGATACCAGTCTGTATATACATGTATTTATATTTACATCGTCAGGTTACAATCTATGTTTTCCCCGATAGTACATATATATAATGCTAAATCAGACGGGCAACAGAGTAGACACTTTTCAGAGCTGTCAGATGCATAGATGGATCTGGTGCTATGCTGGTCAAACTGCCATAACTTCATTCGTGTAGGCCATCGTCCACTTACAATGAAACAATGATGTACATGGGGTCAGTTAAGGAAAGCCGGGGTGACAGCAGTGGGAAAATTAGTCGCTCTGATTACCGCGGGGGTGGGGTGTTGTTTGAAGATTGTGTCAACATCCGCTGTGCTTATCAGAGCGATTAATTGCCCCGTCAATGGTCCCTGCCACCGGACACTGCGACTGAGAAGTTGAAATAAGCAACACACAACACGGGGCTTATAGGGCGTTTGCGACCAGTGTATATCCAGTTCAGCCTGTGCATCCGCACAGTCTGAACAGGATCTGCACTTTTCGGCATTCCTTCAATAAAACACACTAACATGCAATCTAGATCGTATTTAGACTACATGAGTGTTATATTTGATTATGACCTACACTGGTCACAAATCACACAAACCCCATTTTTCCAGTCACAGCCACATATATGAACAAGCTATGTTTAATCGACGTAACCCCCATTTGGCCAAACAACGATTTTCGTCTGGAAAACATCTTTAGTTTTTAACATCAAGTCCAAACATGTTCTGTTTATTTGAAACAAGTCAGTAGGCAAATAGATTAGAAATAGTAAAGAATTTATTGTCCATGTGAAAATTGAATATATACTTTTAATTGTTTTATCTGTCAAAGAACAAAATGTGATTTTGTTATATTTTAGTATTCGAAAACAGTATTTACGGAAAATAAGCGAGTGGACATTCAAGTTACGCAATTTTAGTCCTGCAATATAACATTCATCCATGTGTAAAAACAAACACATCAATAAGGGATTTTCGGAACTATAGAAAGCATCCTTTCTGTTTGTTCTCTTTTATTTAAGGGTGGTGAAAGCATCCTGATGTGTGTTCACAGTGTATCTATTATTCCATGTCTGTCAAACTGGACTCAACCAATCAGCTTGGTATAGGTGTGGCCTTGTGGATTCAATATACACCTGCCGCATTATTGTTGACATCCGGCGGGCAACCGTTTCAACGTAGCTTCACACGACTGTCACTGACTAGGACAAACAAAATGGATTCAACCAATCAGCATAGAATAGGGATGCAAGTACGGTCGACTACTTCATAGCTTCACCAAGTTTATTCACATGTATACATGATTGTTATGTAATGGAATTCTGTAGTATGCTCTCAGATGTCTACAACCCAGTATGTGTTAGTATAAATATATCGAGTGTAAATCAGAGCACACATTAAATAAGGAAGAAAAGTGTTACTTGTGGAGGGAAAATAGAACAGCAGAATATTTAAATAATTTCGTCAATGAAAAGTTAAATTATATAAATAGTTCGCTAGACCACTTATCGGGTAATGTAACACAGTCAAGCATTGACAATATAGTTAATAATATAGGTTTATTATTCACTTCATGTGCCAAAGATACATTTGGGGTTATGACAAACGCACCACAAAATAGTGGGTCAAATAATATTACATGGCATGGTATTTTAATAACTGCCGAAAAACAAGAAAATATTTTCATCGGGCAAAATTTCAATATCAACTTCGTAAGACTGATATTAACAATAAAACACTTTTAAAAGAAAAATGCAAGATATATAAAACAACCCTCAATAAATATTACAAACAATATAAACAGGAAAAGGTAAACAAACTACGAAACCTTAGCAAATGTAACACAAAAGATTACTGGAAGATAATAAATGGGAGTAAAAACAAATCTGATGTTGACTGCCCACTTGAAAAATGATATGAACACTTTAAGACTATATGCCAATCTGATGTCTCAGAATCCATACATAACCAAACAGAACAAAATGACGGAGGGGTAAATGAAGAAATAAACCTACCGATTACATTTGAAGAAATATTAAAAGTAGTCAAATCGCTAACAAATAATAAAGCAAACGGTATAGACTCAATCGTAAATGAACCCTTAAAACACACAGTTCATAATAATGTTACCCACATAATTTACGTTTACAAGAAAAATGGTGATTTAATGACCCAGGTAACTATAGACCGATAACACTTCTACGCTGTTTTGGAAAGCTATTCACAGCTATAATAAACAACAGATTAACCAAATTTGCAGAAGAAAACAATGTAATCCGAGATTCTCAAGCCGGATTTCGCAAAGGCAATTCTACCGCAGATAATATATTCTTACTTTACGCGCTAACGCAGGCGTTACTTAAAAATAAAAAGAAACTGTACTGTGCATGTATAGACTTCAAAGCAGCCTTTGCCAAAGTTTGGAGAAATGGTCTATGGACAAAACTAATAAATCATAGCATTAATGGGAAATGTCTAGCGCTAATAAAAAACATGTACAACAATATTAAATCATGCGTGCTTGCAAATGGAAATAAAAGTAATTTGTTCTCATGTAACATAGGAGTCAGACAAGGGGAAAACCTGTCGCCCCTTCTATTTTCGCTATATTTAAATGATCTTGAAATGTTTCTAGATCTAAAGGGCGTTAATGGAATAATTTGCAGAAAGCATGAATTGGATAACGAACTAGGACTATACCTGAAAATGTTTATACTTTTATACGCTGATGTCACAGTACTTTTCAGTGACACAGCAATAGACCTACAAAACTCTCTTACGGCATTTCATAAATACTGTACTGAATGGAAATTAACAGCTAATATACAAAAATCAAAAGTTCTCATATTTTCGAAAGGTAGACCAGGTAAACGAAACGATTTTTTCTAAACAATTTAAAATTAGATATAGTAACAGAATACAAATATTTAGGCATATTTATGTCACAAAGTGGTTCTTTTTTTAAATGTCAAAAAACATGTCGCTAACCAAGCTATGTATAGCTTATTATCAAAAGTGAGAAAATTAAACTTGCCTGTGGACATGCAAATTGACCTTTTTGAGAAAAACATTAAACCAATTTTGCTATATGGCTCTTAAATATGGGGGTTTGGTAACAATGAAATAATTGAACGAGTACAATTAAAGTATAATAAATACGCACTTAACTTAAAACGATCAACACCGAGTACAATGATATATGGAGAATTAGGTATATTCCCAGTGCAGGTCGATATTCTTACACGAATTACCAGCTTTTGGACAAAACTAATACAGCCAGACAATATGAAATTATCGAGTAATATGTATTATATGTTACTTAGTTTACACACCTATGGCAAAATTGATTTTCAATGGATTACATACATAAAGCAGATTTGTATTGACTGTGGCATGTCTGGTTTCTGGACTTCACAAAACGTACCTAATAGAAAATGGCTCATTTGTAGTACATGTATTAAACAAAAACTGAAAGATTTGTATATATCAAAATTGAGATCTGCAATACAGGAAGATAAAACATACAGACTTTTTAAAGAGGATATCTGTACAGAAAACTATTTATTAAAACTAAGCGAAAGCGTATATAAACCAATTTTATTAGTTCGCACTCGAAATCATAAGTTACCAGTTGAAACTGGAAGGTGGACTAGAACAGATATACAACAGCGATTTTGTAAACTGTACAAACACGAGTTTGGGGACGAATATCATCACTTGCTTTGCTGTAAAGAACTAAAACATGCAAGAACAACCTTTTTGAAACCTTATTATTATAAAAGACCAAATGTACAAAAGTTTCACCAACTAATGAATACAAAAAAATTGAAAGAATTAAGGAATCTCTCGAAATTTGTATCTCTTATAATGAAACACTATTGTTCATATTAAGTTAGCTAGTAGTATATTTATGATCAGAAAAGACATTATATGGAAGTGTAATGTTTTTATTAATATTGGATTATGTGAATTATACATGTACATGGGCCGCCGTTCGAGAAAAGAGACCTCACGACATTTGCGACCGGTATACTCACATATGATACTGCTCCCCCGCGCAGTCTGATCAGAGCTTACGCTGTTCACTATTTAGATATTTAAGTTGTAGGGTGTGAATGAGCTGGACGAATTATTTCCCCAATATTAAATGCTGTGTGCTCCCTTTTGGCGGTCGGCGACCAACATGTAAACATGTTTGAATAATAAGTTAAAATAATATGTATGTATTGTATTGATGCCAGCATGTATTTAATGACATTACTGTCTCATGTATTGAATGCCATGCATAACACGTGTATGGATAACCCTACTTGTGCAATATTATCATTATGTGCTTAATAAAGACGGTATTTAAAACTTGTATATAGATGCAGAGTATTCGAATTGTATACCCTCAGCTTTCGATTTCGTATCCTGAGAGTATCAACATATTCGGAATCTACACCCATTATACACCATCTGCCATAACTCTATTTCCGACCGAGGTCGGAGGTGGAAACGAAATGGCCTGTGTGTAGACTACTGATAAATGTACTGCTTAAAACTGTCAGCAACATATCATACTGAATACACATATCTATAGATGTCCACTGGGTCGAACATGTTCTTGAGAAAACCATCTAAGAATGTTGTCCTCCCAAAGATATTAAATCGTAATTACACATAAAACATATATTTCCAAACCAATGTTCAGATATTTGAATTAAGGTCACCGTTACATTGTCAGCTATAGTCGTTATATTTATACATTTTTTTAGTAATTTATCTTGAGTAGCCATTGTGTCATTTCATGATGTTGTATTGTATTTACCTCATTTTGTCATAACTATGTGACCTGAGTAAATAAACGAATAATAATTTAATTTAGAATACACCTGTCCCAAGATCCACTTCCCTATTTGCCTGCAGTCAAATCATCGGATAAGTTGTTTGCTATGGCTGTCAAGGTCATTACCAAGGTCAGGAATGATCGAGACAAAATTATCTCCCCTATTATCATATGAACCAAGTATACTTCAATTGTTATGACGTTATGGCCAATATAGCTTGATCTGACGAACGAAGAGTGGTAACAATGCAGTTGAAGTGTAAGGGATAGGCTAGAGTAGATAAGTACACGTAGTCACTTAATCACTTATAATGTACACTATATTACATGGGGAACACACAGGAATACATGATACATTGATATGCGAACATCACTGTACGGTGCATGATACTATTCAATTACAAGGTTGTAAGCCAATCAACTGTTATACTTCAACGCACTTAAAAGCTATAGACGAATAAACTCAGTATGTCCCGTAGTGGACAATAGTATGAATGCACAAGTACTTTGATGATCGCTAATCAAAGTGAAATAACATACAAGTACAACATGGCAGAACGAACATTGGAGGATAAATGACAATCATCTGAGCTACCCCAGTGCTGGCGTATCTCAATAGATAGTGGTAACCTCTGAGTATCAAGGTCCCAAGGTCTGCCTCACCCGCAGTATGAGGTCTAGTCAACAATATGGCTATAATCCAACTTCAAGTGGATTAATTAATAAACAAAATATGTAGTCTTACTACAATCCCTTAGCCATGATACGCCATGATAGGAGTACAACCATACATTATCAAAGTATACATATGTAGTGCCTATGCACTGTATTTCCAAAGTCTGAATGTCAAAGTCAAAGCCGGATGTGGTTACATCACATGGTAGTCAATAACGATAATGTTCCGGAAGCTGGTACCGGAAGTAAAGTTCCAAAGGTAGACTGTCGCGAAGTATTATTTCCGGAAGTGGTGGACCAGATGTAAAGTTCCTATGGTATCACTAGACTGTAGCAACCCGGATGTGGTAGACTGGATGTAAAGTATACATGGTGAATCAATTGGTTGTAATACCGGAAGTGGTAGTCCGGATGTAAAGTTCCGACATAATACAAAATGGCGATTATCACGTTGGCTAAGACGCCGGGAAAAGTTTCACATAGGTGACATTCAACTCGGTGGTAGTATAATAATATGATATATGTGTATGGTGTTTCACTTCACTAATCTATGGCTGTGACTCTGCTGAACGCGATGTAGCTATCACACACTGCTCTATACAGGCCTGTACCCGGAGCTGCTACACGCACTGCGCCAGACAGACGTACGGACACTCGGACGACCTGGTACTCTGCACTGACTGGGGTCTGCCCTCAACGAGTGGACCAAACGTCCAATGTGGCTCGCTGGAGCGATCTCAAGAGGCTACAAAAATGAAATGAGCCTCCAATTACTGGACAAATACGCACAGAAGGACATATAGGATGCACAACGGACTAAAACGGGAATCGAACAACAGCAAATCACAGCTGAAATAAAATGTTGTAGGTACATACCAAAATCCTCCGTGTCAATGGTGAATACAGTACTATCCTTCTGCTACCAGAAAATATGTGTCCCAACAACACATTGCGAGACATCGCTTATATACGCACCAGCGAAACCACGCACGGAATAATGAATATGCCTAAACCTCGTTCGACACTCAGCATAAATATTACAAAACCATGGCTTTTGCCATTTCACCCGTGGGTTATATTTGGCATAAATATATGTTCCCACGCCATAAATTCAATCAAACTAGTGTACAGCCCTCGTGGAATAAATACCATCCAACATGGTATATCCCACACTACCATAACTCTGCACACTATAGACCCAAATCTCATAATGCGAAATGGACTCGACTGGTCTCGACATACGAGGGTCGCTATTTAGCCCCGCCAAACCCGTCCATATCGGTACTACGGGCTGTACACTCAGATGAGAGTGTAGCACATACTAAACTCAAATATCGTGGTCATTTACGGAAATATCACGACACAAAGCATCACCAGTATGGGATCTGATATATCCGTGTTGGCCAGTACCAGGCTATGCTGAAACACTAACCCGTAGCATACATAACAGGGCAGACCATGGTATGGTCTGCGCTATATACTGGCTTCATCTACAGAAGGTCCCTTATCTGGTGAACAACTGATAGTGAACGTCCGTAATACCAAAAGGGGTCTTTTCCCTAGTGAAACCAGCACACGCAGTCAACGAGTTATCTACCACACACATGCATAGTCTGTGGCAAATATGGTGTGACATCAGTAAAAAATTGCTCATAAAATGGACGTGTATTTAAATCCGCCAAAAGGACACGCATAAACGTATTTCCACCAATACAACATAAACCCCGTTATTACACGCACATTGTACATGGCAAATGTACATGCTAAATCTCAGGTATGTAAAAATCACAGGTGTGTGAAATCACAGGTATGTGGAATCACAGGTATGTGAAATCAATAGTACGCACAAAAATACAACACAGTCCCACACATCACAAATATACAATTATACGGAAATCCGGAATGTACAAGAATGCACGTGTCACGCGACAATGCCGAACTAGTAATGACCTCCGGCGGCATCCGTTTGAACATAGCTACACACGCGTGTTACTGATTATTTCAGCTCAAAATAAAGAATTCATTTCAACTCGAAATTGTCAAAACACAAGTATGCTGAAGTAGCATAGCATTTTGTAAAATAAATCAGAAATATAACATTTAATTTCCCATTTTTTTCGGATTCTGGCTCGGCGGTCTGTTTGACCGTGAATTACAAACGACTTCCGCACATATAGTCATCGCCGACGATTACAATCAACGTATCTATAATCCAAGTATAACTAGGCGAACGAAAAAAAAACGTTTAACGTATATATATTAAGCAACTAAAACGAAGAAATTATTCAACAAATAAATTATGTCCGTAAATCCAAACGATATTATATAAGAAACCTTCATCCACCAATCAGGTAAGCTGTACTACTGCTACGTCATAGCGGTTATTTTTACAGCGCCACATCGCGCCAGTAGGTCGCAGTAACAGGAGAGATAAGCGATGACCAATTCATTGCATGGCTCTGTATAGGTGTCAGATAAGGTGCGATATGAGAAATCTCAATATCACGAAAAATACAAACGAACCGGAAATTGTTTGCAGGGCCTGGCAACCAGCATGTATAGCGACGAGGGACGAGGAACACGCCGTGTCAATTATCATCGACGGCCCTTGAAGGTTGTACACGTAGGATACACGGGCGCTGTTTAATGTGCGAAACACACCGGAAACGGATGAACTGTCCACATCGGACACCTCTTGGAAATAACGACTCTTGAAATCGTCATTCATGGATCCTGGAAGAATTGACAATTGAAATGGGTCAGAGGATCAAGGGGGCTACCTCCACGAGACATGTCTATGGGATGGGGATTTAAATTGTGGATTTTTTTTATAATTTCTAACAGTGCATATCCAGATGAGCCGGCTCGTAACGAGCCGTCTCATCAGGATCTGCACTTCTTCAAAGTAATTTTCATATTTTTGAGAACAAAAAATATCCCTCTTTTCATGGATGGGGTAGTCTGAAAACCATTGTGTGACGATTGGATTGGTTGCAAAATCAAGATATCAGAAACTATTCCAGTTACTTAGGGGTGAAAGGGCTAACATTGAGGTGAATTCGTTATCCTTTCTCGTTTGCTTTATCTGATGGTTCTCTACCATGCTTTGTAAAATACTTGGCTCACCCCGACTGACCGACCGACCGAAGCAGGATTGGATATCTATAAATAAATAAAGGGAAGTAACTCGATATGCTCGTCCATCGCAGTTACCTATGTAGACGCCTGTTTTGGAGCCGTCAAGTTCTCGGCGGGTTATTCCAGCGTCTTCGAACGCCATGTGACAACACTCGAGCGTAATCCGCTGCTGGGGGTCGATACATAACGCCTCACGGTCGCTCACGTTGAACAGATGGTTATCCCAGTCTTCATATTTCCTGTATGATAAAAAGAGGATACTTATATATTTGCAACGAATACAATATATGTCAGAGCTCCAGATAAGCTGCGTATTGGCTTAAATACCCAATTAAAATTGCCAAAAACCCAATTGAAATCAGAAGTAGCGAGTATCAAAAAGCAATACAAATGTTGTGGTACCTTTATCATGTTGCAGAATGCAATGCAAACACATCATGGTATTGTATTAGAATTGTCTCCAAGGAGACAATTCTAATGAAATGCCAAGACATGTGTTCATTTCGAAGCAATAATTGCTGTCTGTTGATGTGTAAACAGTAGTGTGATTTTATTTTACCCAATCCAAATTTTGAAATACCCAATTGCTTCAGAAATGATGGAGTGACAATACTCAATTACTAATTCCTTATCTGGAGCCCTGTATGTAATAGTTATACAATGGAAGCTCTCTAAACCGGACACAGAGAAAGGTAAGATGTATCTTGCACTTTTCCTCCAATGATAAGGTAAGGTATGTTCATGATCACAAAGCAGACACGCGTGTCTTCAGGGGCGGATTCAGCATTTGGGGAACGGGGTGGGGTTGTCTAGTTGCGAAGGTAACTCTTGCAAGAGTTACCGTTCGCAACTAGGGGGTTATCCTATTGTTGAGCTCTTCGAAATACGTCACGCGAATTTCTGACAAGGCGTGATGTAATGTTATAACTATAACGTTTTACTTATTGGAACATTTACTGAATGCTTTTAAACTATATATCGGCAAAATAATCGCAATATGTGATTGATTGAGACGAAATGCTGTGATTTGTTTGCCGTGAAACTAGGGCAAACAAATGTTCATCGAGTGGTGTGAACATATGCGTATGTCATATTCATGTAAAAAACAAATGAATATTCTATTTATTTCCCGCACCAACCAAAGGTAGTCATGTTTTTTAAACTGAATAAGGTAAGTTATGTTTATTGGCGTCTGCAGCCTACGTCAGCTTGGCAGTAACCCGAAACTTCTGTCTGTAACGCAGGACGGGTGCTCATAAAATATAGATTCCGAAAGTAGTGCTAGTTCGCCGTGACATTTGCAGGTTTGACAGGTGTGCGTACGAATACAGATGCCGGAACTACACACATCTCGGCGGTTATTGTTTATTTACATATACATGTATTAGAACATATGACCTTTATTGGTACAAACATGACGTTCGTAGTGTAATAGCTGTATGAAAATCGCATTACGCGAACTGATAAGAATGAGAGAAGCCATGTAAGTTTGTACATAAGACAACTATTTCGATTTCGATAGTATACCGAACAACTTTAACCAAAACATTAACCGGGCACACGTACCGAAATAGAGAATAGTAGGTTAGTGCCGTGAATGGGGAAAAATATCTGGCAAGGCTCAAGAAACGGGATGGGCGAGGCTATGCCGAGCACATCCCGTTTCCGTGCCGCGCCAGATATTTTTCCCCATTCACGGCACTAACCTACTATTCTATTTATCCCGTCAACACCTATAAATGGCTGTAAAATGCAAAAATAGTATTGACTGGATATCAAAAATGTTTCACGGCACCGTGTTTGACGGGATAAAAACCTTAACTAAAACATTAACCGGGCACACGTACCGAAACACTTTAACTAAAACACTAGCCGGGCGTACGTACGTACGTGTGCCCGGTTAATGTTTTGGTTAAAGTTTTTCGGTATACTATCGAAGCCTCGGCGGGCGCGACATGCGGGCCGCGGCCATCTAGTTGACTACACCAATGTGCCTACTATATCGCACTGTCCGCAAGCGGGCGGTACAAAAACTGTTATGAAAATAATAATGAGCGTTCCCCTTGATAATTAATTATTGACAAAAATGAATAAAAATAATTTCTATGCATGTCAGAGCCTTGCCCGATAAACTTGATATAAAAAGACACTGCTCTGGTTTTCTCTGTCTGCTGTAAGGTCCTATATTTTGCATATTACCCACCCTTTAAGAAGACCGGCTTTGTTCGCATACGACATTCCCGGTACGTTTGGGTCCGGGTTGTACACGGCTTGGAACGACCACCTGTCGTCGCGAACTTCGCGTACATGGTTCTCTCCCTTGTCTAGCACTTGCCAGAACTCCTCCAAGTTGTCTGCCCCTGGCACGCGACATCCGACACCGATGACGGCGATATCGTCCGCCATCACGACTGGTGCTGTCTGGGAAATTGGAATGAGGATACACTGAGCGGAGGTGAACGACCCGTAATAGGATAATAAATCAAAGTACTGAAAGTACTGAAACTAGGTTAGCTCCACAATATTACTAACACTTATTATTTATTTATATAATGATTTTTAATGGCTTATCATCAGTTAAAGTAATTTTAGGTAGGGTTGTGGGAACAGTAGGAATGAACACTGGTGAACCGAGGTTACACTAGGACTGGGTGAACAGTAGTTGAGCAGTAAGGATGAGCACTGGTGACCCGCGGTTACACTAGGGCTGGGTGAACATAGGGTGACACAGGTTTGAACGGGGTTATCGGGCTGGGAAGGGGTGAGCAGTAAGGATGAACACTGGTGAACCGGGGTTACACTAGGGCTCCCGGGGTGAGCAGTAAGGATTGAAAACACTGGTGGGAAAACCGGGGTTACACTAGGGCTGGGTGAACAGTAGGGTATGAACACTGGTGAACGTGGTTACTTTACTAGGTGGGTGAACAGTAGGGATGAACACTGGTGAACGTGGTAACACTAGGGCAGGGGTGAGCAGTAAGATGACAACTGGTGAACCGGGATTTTACCACAAGGGGCTGGGAATTAACATTAGTGATGAAAACACTGGTGAACCGGGGTTTACACTAGGTCTGGGTGAAGCAGTGGGATGAACATGGTGAACCGGGGTTTACACTAGGGCTGGTGAACAGTAGGGATGAAACACTGGTGTAGACGGGGGGGTTACACTAGGGGCTGGGTGAACAGTAGGGATGAACACTGGTGATACTGGGGTTACACTAGGTCTGGGTGTGCAAGTAGGACGAACACTGGTGAACCGGGTTTAACAACAGGGCTGGGGTGAACAGTAGGGATGAACACTGGTGAACTGGGGTTACACTAGGGCTGGGTGAGGAGTAAGGATGCACACTGGTGAACCGGGGTTACACTAGGTCTGGGTGAACATTAGTGATGAACACTGGTTAACCGGGGTTACACTAGGGCTGGGTGAGCTGTAGGGATGAACACTGGTGAACCGGGGTTACACTAGGGCTGGCTGAGCAGTAGTGAGGGAACACCTGGTGTGGGGTTACACTATGGCCGGTGTGAGCCAGTAGTGATGAAACTGGTGAAACCGGGGTTACACTACTAGGCTGGATGAGCTGTAGGGAGACATGGTGAAACCGGGGTTACCTAGGGCTGGGTGAGCAGTATGAATGAACACAGTTAACTGGGGTTACACTAGGGGCTGGTGGGTGAGCAGTAGTGATGAACACTGGTGAACCAGGGGTAACACTAGGGCTGGGTGAACAGCAGGGATGAACATTGGTGAACCGGGGTTACCACTAGGGCTGGGGACGTAAGGATGACACTGGTTAAAACCGGGGTTACACTAGGGCTGGTGAGCAGTAGCCATGATGAACACCTTGGTGAACCGGGGGATTACACTAGGGCTGGGGTGAGCAGTAGTGATGAACACTGATGGAACCGGTTAAACAGGGCGGGTGAGCAGTAAGGATGAATCACTGGGTGAAACGGGTTACACTAGGCTGGGGCCGGAGTGCTAGTGAGAACTCTGTGAACCAGGGTTCACTAGGCTGGGTGAGCAGTAAGGGAAAGTAACACGGTGAACCGTACCACTAGGGCTGGTGAGCAGTAAGGAAGAACACTGTGAACGAGGTTACACAAGGGCTTGGGTGAGCAGAGGGATGAACACTGGTGAACCGGGGTGACACTAGGGCTGGGTTATCAGAAGTGATGGACTTCTGGTGAACCAGGGTTTTTACACTAAGGGCGGGCGGGTGAGCAGTAAGGAGAACACTGGTGAACTGTTTACACTACTTGGTGAGCAGTAACGGGGTAAGACACGGTGATACCCGAGGTTATCATAGGGCTGGTGAGCAGTTAGGATGAAACACTGGTGGAACCGTTAACAACTGGGGCTGGGGTGAGCATAAGGAAGAACCATGGGGAACCGAGGTTACACTAGGCTGGGTGAGCAGCAGGGATGAACATGTGGTGAACCGGGGGGTTACACTAGGGCTGGGGTGAGCAGTAAGGATGAACACTGGTGAACCGGGGTTACACTAGGGTTGGTGTGAGCAGTAAGGAAAAGAACACTGGTAACCGAGGTTACACTAGGGCTGGGTTGAGCAGTAGGGGATGAACCACAGGTGAAACCGGGGTTAACACTTGGGCTGGGTGAAAGCAATAACATTGAAACAACTGGTGGGGAATCGGGGTTTACACTAGGGCTGGGTGAAGCAGTAGTGATGAACACTGATGAACCGGGTTACACTAGGGGCTGGGTGAGCAGTAAGGGATGAACATGGTGAACCGGGATTACACTGGGAGGGCAGGGTGAGCAATATGGATAACAGTGATGAACGGAGGTTAAAGTTTCTGGTGAACCATTAGGGTTGCACACTGGTAGAACCGGGGTTAACACTGCTGGGTGATGAACAGTAGTGATCTGCTTGGTGAACCGGGGTTTACAACTACTGGGTAAACTAGGGATGAACAAATGGGTGAAACCGGGGTCACACTAGGGACTGGGTGAAGCAGTAGGGCTGGACACGGTGAACCGGGGTTTGCACGAGGACGGGTGGAAGCACTAAGTGCTAGCATGGTGACCGAAGGGGTTACACCTAGGGCTGGGTGAGCAGTAAGGATGAACATGGTGAACCGGAGGTTACACTAGGGGCTGGAGTGAACAGTAGGGAGGGAAACACTGGTGAACCGGGCTTACACTAGCTGGAGTGAACAGTAGTGATGAAAACTGGTGAACCAGGGGTTACACTAGGGGGCTGGGTGAGCAGTAGTGATGATCTTGGTGCAGGGTTACACTAGGGTGGCGGTGAACCGCAGGAATGAACAATGGTGACCGGGGTTTACACTAGGGTGGGCTGGGTGAGCAGTAAGGATGAACACTGGTGAACCGGGGTTACACTAGGGCAGTTAGCCAGTTAGTGATGAAACATTGGTTAACCGGGATTCACTAGGGGAGTGAGCAGTAGTGTATGAACACTGGATGAACCGGGGTTACACTAGGGGCTGGGTGAGCAGTAAGGATGAAGCACGGTGAACCGGGAGAACACTGGGCTGACAGTACCGATGGAACTCTGTTAAACCAGGGTTACACTAGGGCTGGGTGAGCAGTAAGGAAGGGAACACTGGGAACCGGGGTTTAACACTAGGTGCTGGGGAGCATAAGGAAGAACACTGGTGGAACCGAGGTTACACTAGGGCTGGGGTGAGCATAAAGATTGAACACTGGACCGGGGTTACACTAGGGATGGGTGAAGCAGTTGTGATAACTCTGGTGAATCCAGGGGGTTACACTAGGGCTGGGTGAGCAGTAAGGAAGAACACTGTAACCGGGGTTAACAACTAGGGCTTGGTGAAGCAGTAAGGAAGAACACTGGTTGAACCGAGGTTACTTAGGGCTGGGTGAGCAGTAGGGATAAACATGGGTGAACCGGGGTTTAACACTAGGGCTGGGTATGTGAGAACCACCTGGTGAACCGAGGTTACACTTAGGGCGGGTGAGCATTAGATGAACACTGGTGAACCGATGAGACTAGGGCTGGGTGAATCAGAAAGGGGGGATTGAACACTGGTGTCCCCCGGTACACTAAGCTGGTGATCAGTAAGGAGAACACTGGAAACCCGAGGTACACTAGGGCTGTGAGCAGAATAGGGGGGATTGAACACAGGTGAACCGGGGTTACACTTGGGCTGGGTGAGCAATAACGATGAACACTGGGATGAATCGGGGTTACAGTATGGGCTGGGTGATGAACCAGTGATGAAGAACACTGGTTGGGAACCGGGGTTACGTAGGGCTGTGAGCAAGTAGGGAATGAACACTGTGAATGTTTAACACTGGGCTGGGTGAAGCCAATAAGGAAGACCTGGTGAACCGGAGTTAAAGTATGGCGGTGGGTGAACAGTAGGGATGCACACTGGTGAAACCGGGGGTTACACTAGGGCTGTGTGAACAGTAGTGATCTGCTCTGGTGAACCGGGGGTTACACTAGGGCTGGGTAAACAGTAGGATGAACAAATGGTGAACCGAAGGGGTCACACTAGGAGGGGCTGGGTGAGCAAGTAGTAGGATGGGACACTGGTGAACGGGTTGCACTAGGACTGGGTGAGCACTAGTGATGAGCCATGGTGAACCGGGGCTACACCAGGGCTGGGTGAGCAGTAAGGATGAACACTGGTGAACCGAGGTTACACTAGGGGCTGATGGTGAACAGTAGGGGAGGAAAACACTGGTGAAACCGGGCTGTACACTAGGGATGGGGTGAACAGTAGTGATCGAAACACTGGTGAAACCGGTGGGGTTACACTAGTGTCTGGGTGTGCAGTAACGGATGCACACTGGTGAAAACGGTGTTAACACTAGGGATGGGTAGTAGAAATGTTATCTGGGTGGATGGTTTGAGGTTGCCTTGTAGTGATGATAACACTGGTGAACCGGGGTTACGCTAGGGCTGGGTGAGCAGTAAGGATGAACACTGGTGAACCGGGGTTACACTAGGGCTGGGTGAACAGTAGGGATGAACACTGGTGAATCGGGGTTACACTAGGGCTGTGTGAGCAGTAGTGATGAAAACTGGTGAACCGGGGTTACACTAGGGATGGGTGAGCAGTAAGGATGAACACTGGTGAACCGGGGTTACACTAGGGCTGGGTGAACAGTAAGGATGAACACTGGTGAACCGGGGTTACACTAGGAATGGGTGAGCAGTAAGGATGAACACTGGTGAACCGGGGTTACACTAGGGCTGGGTGAACAGTAAGGATGAACACTGGTGAACCGGGGTTACACTAGGTCTGGGTGAACTTTAGTGATGAACTCTGCTGAACCGGGATTACACTAGGCCTGGGTGAGCAGTAGGGATGAACACTGGTGAACCGGGGTTACACTAGGGCTGGGTGAGCAGTAAGGATGAACATTGGTGAACCGGGGTTACACTAGGGCTAGGTGAGCAGTAAGGATGAACATTGGTGAACCGGGTTTACACTAGGGCGGGGTGAACAGTAGTGATGAACCCTGGTGAACCGGGGTTACACTAGGGCTGGGTGAGCAGTAAGGATGAACATTGGTGAACCGGGGTTACACTAGGGCTGGGTGAACATTAGTGATGAATACTGGTGAACCGGGTTACACTAGGCCAGGGTGAACATTAGTGATGAACTCTGGTGAACCGGGGTTACACTAGGGCTGGGTGAGCAGTAAGGATGAACATTGGTGAACCGGGGTTACACTAGGGCTGGGTGAGCAGTAAGGATGAATATTGGTGAACCGGGGTTACACTAGGGCTGGGTGAACAGTAGTGATGAACATTGGTGAATCGGGGTTACACTAGGGCTGTGTGAGCTGTAGGGATGAACACTGGTTAACCAGGGTTACACTAGGGCTGGGTGAACAGTAAGGATGAACATTGGTGAACCGGGGTTACACTAGGGCGGGGTGAACAGTAGTGATGAACCCTGGTGAACCGGGGTTTCACTAGGGCTGGGTGAGCAGTAAGGATGGAACATTGGTGAACCGGGGTTACACTAGGGCTGTGTGAACAGTAGTGATCTGCACTGGTGAACCGTAACATGGGTGAGCAGTAGTGATGAACTGTGAACCGGGATTACACTAGGGCTAGGTGAGCGTAGTGAGAACATGAGTGAACCGTTACTAGGGCGTGAGCAGTAAATAAGGATGAACACTGGTGAACCGGGGATTACACTAGGCTGAGTGAGCAGTAGTGATGAACACTGATCAACCGGGGTTACACTAGGGCTGGGTGAGCATAAGATAAGGAAGAACACTGGTGAAACCGAGGTTACACTAGGGCTGGGTGAGCAGTAAGGGTGAGCACTGTGAACGGTTACACTGAAGCAGGCTGGTGAGCAGTAGGGTACTAACTTGAAACACTGGGCCTGATGCTAAATAAGGATATGAACACTGGTGAACCGGGGTTACAGTAGGGCTGGGTGAGCAGTAGTGATGAACACTGGTGAACCGGGGTTACAGTAGGGTTGGGTGAGCAGTAGGGATGAACACTGGTGAACCGGGGTTACACTTGGGATGGGTGAGCAATAATGATGAACACTGGTGAACCGGGGTTAAAGTAGGGCTGGGTGAACAGTAGGGATGCACACTGGTGAACCGGGGTTACACTAGGGCTGTGTGAACAGTAGTGATCTGCTCTGGTGAACCGGGGTTACACTAGGGCTGGGTAAACAGTAGGGATGAACAATGGTGAACCGGGGTAACACTAGGACTGGGTGAGCAGTAGGGATGGACACTGGTGAACCGGGGTTACACTAGGGCTGGGTGAGCAGTAAGGATGAACATTGTGAAGGCAAGGGTGGGTGAACAATTAGGTGAACCGGGGTTACACTAGGGCTGGGTGAACAGTAGTGATGAACATTGGTGAATCGGGGTTACACTAGGGCTGTGTGAGCTGTAGGGATGAACACTGGTGAACCAGGGTTACACTAGGGCTGGGTGAACAGTAAGGATGAACATTGGTGAACCGGGGTTACACTAGGGCGGGGTGAACAGTAGTGATGAACCCTGGTGAACCGGGGTTTCACTAGGGCTGGGTGAGCAGTAAGGATGAACATTGGTGAACCGGTGTTACACTAAGGCTGGGTGAGCAGTAGGGATGGACACTGGTGAACCGGGGTTGCACTAGGGCTGGATGAGCAGTAAGGATGAACACTGGTGAACCGGGGTTACACTAGGGCTGGGTGAACAGTAGGGATGAACACTGGTGAATCGGTGTTACACTAGGGCTGTGTGAGCAGTAGTGATGAAAACTGGTGAACCGGGGTTACACTAGGGATGGTTGAGCAGTAAGGATGAACACTGGTGAACCGACGTTACACTAGGGCTGGGTGAACAGTAAGGATGAACACTGGTGAACCGGGGTTACACTAGGGCTGGCTGGGTGAACAGGACAGATGAACACTGGTGAACCGGGGTTACACTAGGGATGGGTGAGCAGTAAGGATGAACACTGGTGAACCGAGGTTACACTAGGGCTGGGTGAACAGTAAGGCTGAACACTGGTGAACCGGGGTTACACTAGGGATGGGTGAGCAGTAAGGATGAACACTGGTGAACCGGGGTTACACTAGGGCTGGGTGAACAGTAGTGATGAACACTGGTGAACCGGGGTTACACTAGGGCTGGGTGAACAGTAAGGATGAACACTGGTGAACCTGGGTTACACTAGGGCTGGGTGAACAGGACAGATGCACACTGGTGAACCGGGGTTACACTAGGGATGGGTGAGCAGTAAGGATGAATACTGGTGAACCGGGGTTACACTAGGTCTGGGTGAACAGTAAGGATGAACACTGGTGAACCGGGGTTAAACTAGGAATGGGTGAGCAGTAAGGATGAACACTGGTGAACCGGGGTTACACTAGGGCTGGGTGAACAGTAAGGATGAACACTGGTGAACCGGGGTTACACTAGGCCTGGGTGAGCAGTAGTGAGGCACACTTGTGAACCGGGGTTACACTAGGGCTGGGTGAACATTAGAGATTAACACTGGTGAACCGGGGTTACACTAGGTCTGGGTGAACAGTAAGGATGCACACTGGTGAACCGAGGTTACACTAGGGCTGTGTGAACATTAGTGATGAACACTGGTGAACCGGCGTTACACTAGGCCTGGGTGAGCAGTATGGATGAACACTGGTGAACCGGGGTTACACTAGGGCTGGGTGAGCAGTAAGGATGAATATTGGTGAACCGGGGTTACACTAGGGCTGGATGAACAGTAGTGATG
Organism: Conchocele bisecta; assembly: GCA_029237695.1. Classification (NCBI taxonomy): domain Eukaryota; kingdom Metazoa; phylum Mollusca; class Bivalvia; order Lucinida; family Thyasiridae; genus Conchocele; species Conchocele bisecta. Next base: position 69,810,330 of record CM055277.1, read on the forward strand.
AACATTGGTGAATCGGGTTACACTAGGGCTGTGTGAGCTGTAGGGATGAACACTGGTGAACCAGGGTTACACTAGGGCTGGGTGAACAGTAAGGATGAACATTGGTGAACCGGGGTTACACTAGGGCGGGGTGAACAGTAGTGATGAACCCTGGTGAATCGGGGTTTCACTAGGGCTGAGTGAGCAGTAAGGATGGAACATTGGTGAACCGGGGTTACACTAGGGCTGTGTGAACAGTAGTGATCTGCACTGGTGAACCGGGGTGACACTAGGGCTGGGTGAGCAGTAGTGATGGGACACTCGTGAACCGGGGTTACACTAGGGCGGGGTGAACATTAGTGATGAACACTGGTGAACCGGGGTTACACTAGGGTTGGGTGAACAGTAATGATGAACACTGGTGAACCGGGGTTACACTAGGGCTGTCTGAACAGTAGTGATCTGCACTGGTGAACCGGGGTGACACTAGGGCTGGGTGAGCAGTAGTGATGGGACACTGGTGAACCGGGGTTACACTAGGGCGGGGTGAACATTAGTGATGAACACTGGTGAACCGGGGTTACACTAGGGCTGGGTGAGCAGTAGTGATGAACTCTGGTGAACCAGGGTTACACTAGGGTTGGGTGAACAGCAGGGATGAACATTGGTGAACCGGGGTTACACTAGGGCTGGGTGAGCAGTAAGGATGAACACTGGTGAACCGGGATTACACTAGGGCTGGGTGAGCAGTAGTGATGAACATTGGTGAACCGGGGTTACACTAGGGCTGGGTGAGCAGTAAGGATGAACACTGGTGAACCGGGGTTACACTAGGGCTGGGTGAGCAGTAGTGATGAACACTGGTGAACCGGGATTACACTAGGGCTGGGTGAGCAGTAGTGATGAACACTGATGAACCGGGGTTACACTATGGCTGGGTGAGCAGTAAGGATGAACACTGGTGAACCGGGATTACACTAGGGCTGGGTGAGCAGTAGTAATGAACACTGATTAACCGGGGTTACACTAGGGCTGGGTGAGCAGTAAGGATGAACACTGGTGAACCGGGGTTACACTAGGGCTGGGTGAACAGTAGTGATGAACTCTGGTTAACCAGGGTTACACTAGGGCTGGGTGAGCAGTAAGGAAGAACACTGGTGAACCGGGGTTACACTAGGGCTGGGTGAGCAGTAAGGAAGAACACTGGTGAACCGAGGTTACACTTGGGCTGGGTGAGCAGTAAGGATGAACACTGGTGAACCGGGGTTACACTAGAGCTGGGTGAGCAGTAGGGATGAACACTGGTGAACCGGGGTTACACTTGGGCTGGGTGAGCAATAAGGATGAACACTGGTGAACCGGGGTTACAGTAGGGCTGGGTGAGCAGTAGTGATGAACACTGGTGAACCGGGGTTACAGTAGGGCTGGGTGAGCAGTAGGGATGAACACTGGTGAACCGGGGTTACACTTGGGATGGGTGAGCAATAAGGATGAACACTGGTGAACCGGGGTTAAAGTAGGGCTGGGTGAACAGTAGGGATGCACACTGGTGAACCGGGGTTATACTAGGGCTGTGTGAACAGTAGTGATCTGCTCTGGTGAACCGGGGTTACACTAGGGCTGGGTAAACAGTAGGGATGAACAACGGTGAACCGGGGTAACACTAGGGCTGGGTGAGCAGTAAGGATGAACATTGGTGAACCGGGGTTACACTAGGGCTGGGTGAACAGTAGTGATGAACATTGGTGAATCGGGGTTACACTAGGGCTGTGTGAGCTGTAGGGATGAACACTGGTGAACCAGGGTTACACTAGGGCTGGGTGAACAGTAAGGATGAACACTGGTGAACCGGGGTTACACTAGGGCTGGGTGAGCAGTAAGGATGAACACTGATGAACCGGGATTACACTAGGGCTGGGTGAACAGTAGGGAGGAACGAACACTGGTGAACCGGGGTTACACTAGGGCTGGGTGAGCAGTAGTGATGAACACTGGTGAACCGGGGTTACACTAGGGCTGGATGAGCAGTAAGGATGAACACTGGTGAACCGGGGTTACACTAGGGCTGGGTGAGCAGTAAGGATGAACACTGGTGAACCGGGGTTACAGTAGGGCTGGATGAACAGTAGGGATGAACACTGGTGAAACGGGGTTACACTAGGGCTGTGTGAACAGTAGTGATTCGCTCTGGTGAACTGGGGTTGCACTAGGGCTGGGTAAACAGTAGGGATGAACAATGGTGAACCGGGGTTACACTAGGACTGGGTGAGCGGTAGGGATGGACACTGGTGAACCGGGGTTACGCTAGGACTGGGTGAGCAGTAGTGATGAACCCTGGTGAACCGAGGTTACACTAGGGCTGGCTGAACAGTAGGGATGAACACTGGTGAACCGGGGTTACACTAGGGCTGGGTGAGCAGTAAGGATGAACCCTGGTGAACCGGGGTTACACTAGGGCTGGGTGAGCAGTAAGGGTGAACACTGGTGAACCGAGGTTACACTAGGTCTGGGTGAGCAGTAGGGATGAACACTGGTGAACCGGGGTTACACTAGGGCTGGGTGGACAGGACAGATGAACACTGGTGAACCGAGGTTACACTAGGGCTGTGTGAACAGTAGAGATGAACACTGGTGAACCGGGGTTACACAAGGGCTGGGTGAACAGTAAGGATGAACTCTGGTGAACCGGGGTTACACTAGGGCTGGGTGAGCAGTAGTGATGAACACTGGTGAACCGGGGTGACACTAGGGCTGGGTGAGCTGTAGTGATGAACACTGGTGGACCGGGGTTACACTAGGACTGGGTGAGCAGTAGTGATGAACACTGGTGGACCGGGGTTACACTAGGACTGGGTGAGCTGTAGTGATGAACACTGGTGAACCGGGGTTACACTAGGACTGGGTGAGCAGTAGTGTTGAACACTGGTGAACCGGGGTTACACTAGGACTTGGTGAGCTGTAGTGATGAACACTGGTTAACCGGGGTTACACTAGGACTGGGTGAGCAGTAGTGATGAACACTGGTGGACCAGGGTTACACTAGGACTGGGTGAGCTGTAGTGATGAACACTGGTGAACCGGGGTTACACTAGGACTGGGTGAGCAGTAGTGGTGAACACTGGTGAACCGGGGTTACACTAGGACTGGGTGAGCTGTAGTGATTAACACTGGTGAACCGGGGTTACACTAGGACTGGGTGAGCTGTAGTGATGAACACTGGTGAACCGGGGTTACACTAGGTCTGGGTGAGCTGTAGTGATGAACATTGGTGAACCGGGGTTACACTAGGACTGGGTGAGCTGTAGTGATGAACACTGGTGAACCGGGGTTACACTATGACTGGGTGAGCTGTAGTGATGAACATTGGTGAACCGGGGTTACACTAGGACTGGGTGAGCTGTAGTGATGAACACTGGTGGACCAGGGTTACACTAGGACTGGGTGAACAGTGGTGATGAACAGGCTTATCTAGATCTACACTGGTCGCAATACACATAAGCCCCATTTACCGAGTCTCAGCCACATACATTGCATATATAATTATAATGTTTAAATAATTAAAGACAATACACATGGATTCAGCTGGTGTTTGAAATGAAATATGTTTCTCTTCTGAGTATATATTTGCACAGTACATACATTTATAAAGGAAACTGCCATTCAGCGTAATGTGTTTATAGTCCAGTACAATGCATTAGACTCACATGACGTCGTGCCATGTTGTTGATTGGTAAAAATGTGTTTTGACTTCATTAATATCCACGAGGTTGTCAATAACTGCACGCTATTGACCGGCAACGTAGCTGTTCCAGGAATTGCAATAAAATGACGTAAAACCAGATTATTAATAATCTTACTTCATATTTGGTTATTAACATTTTTAAAACTATCGGAAAGTGCAGTGTAAATATAAATAATAAAATCATGGGCTGTCCATGGTTTTAGTCCTTAAGTAATTGCATTACATTTCATAGCTTTATTATATAAAATGTCACCATGCTTATATTTTTTCTCTTAATTTACGCTGTTTTATTAATTTTATAGAAAATTAAGATATAAATATGTTCTATCATGTTTTCTTTGGATAGTCCAGACATTTTTATCAAAATAATACTCCTGTAGTTTTAGTCAATTTCGAAATATTGGTACATGTATGTTTCGGTTTCTCAACATAAGTTTCTGTAATATATTAAACGTTTTTAGTAAGTCCATATTTGTTGACATCACTCGTTGGCGTTCAGAAAGACACGATTCAAAACTGAAATTAAATTTTATCTATCACTTTCTACGCGTATTGTAGAACCAGAAAAAAAAAAAATGTTACCAGAGATATATTAACCCTTTCAACCCTAAGTAACTGGAATGGACTGTGATATGTTAATGTTCCGACCAGTCCAATGGTCACAAAATGATTTTCAGATTCGTCCATTTATGAAAAGAGGGTGTTTTTGTTCTAAGAAATATGAAAATTACTTGCAAAAAGTGCAGATCCTGATGAGACGGCTCGTTACGAGCCGGCTCATCTGGATCTGCACTTTTTGCATAAACCGCTATAGCGGGATTTCGGGTTCAAAGGGTTAATATCCACTTACCCTGGCAAATAAATATCTAATATTTTTAGGTGTTTATCCATATTCACATGTTGAATAATACTAACTACAAAGCGTTTGTTCTTCTTCCAAAAGAACTCATTACTGCGCCGGATAGGCGGCGCTGCAGGTTTATAACAGACACGGAATATGATAAAACGGACTTACCAGAAGTTTCAGTGTTATAGCAAGTCACATATGGTGGGCAGTGAACATCACACGCACAGGCTGTAACTCACGCTGTAACTCACGCTGCAACTCACGCGCACCTGTTGTATGTCACGCGCACTTCCGTACGTGCTTTAAAAAACGTTACGGACACCTGTTGTACGTCACGTAACGCGCACATGTTGTACGCTAATCGCACTGGATATATGTTCACACGTGATGTATGTTACGTCCGGCTGTTGTACGCCACGCGCACATGGTGTACGTCATGCGCACATGATGTACGTTACATGAACACAAATATTTTCGACATATTATAAAGTATGATCATTGCACATCAAAAAATAAATACAGAGAATAAATAGTAATGTCCGTTAACATTTTAAGGAAACACGGTTATCGCCTCGGATATCAGTGTGAATATTTACGTCTGATATGAAATGTATAATAATGACAATCAATACGTGTGTTAATGGCGAATGAATATTTATTTTGCCAGAAAATTTCATGTCTACAAATTAAATTCCATCAAATATTAATTTTATTGCACATTTGCACGATTTTCCAATGGGAATTTAACCCTTTGAACCCGAAAGGCCGCTATATCGGTTTATGCAAACAGTGCAGATCCAGATGAGCCGGCTCGTAACGAGCCGTCTCATCCGGATCTGCACTGTTTGAAAGTAATTTTCTTATTTTTGTGAACAAAAAAAAGACCCCCTTTTTATAAATGGAATAGTCTGAAAATCATTTTGCGATGATTGGATTGGTTGCAAAATTAACATATCACAGTCCATTCCAGTTCCTTAGGGTTGAAAGGGTTAACATGGGGAAAAAGAAAGTACAGGAGACAATGAGAGTCGACAAACGAAAGAAATCGGAAATTGACTCCGAAACCTGATGGGATAGCTTGGGAATGATGTAACTAAGGACACAAAAGTTAGATTTAGAAACAAGTTAGTTAGAAAATCAGTCCACAAATTCAAAAATTATTTTAAGAACTCTATTTTTAGGCCCCATGTTAAACTCCCATAGGAAAATAGTGCAATACAATCAATATTTGGTGGAATTTCATGAAATATTTTTTGGGGAATGGTAACTTTTTGTTATTGATGAAAAAGTACTTACATTTAAATACGTTTTAGATGTAATGAGTTTAATAGCCAAACGTTCGTCTGCAGAAAAACGTGGAACAGACAGCTTGAGTAAGTTTATGGTATTATTATAAATCCTTATCTACGCGGAGTAGACACGAAGGAACGAAATTTAAGACAATTTAGTTTCGTCTGTGTGGCGTGGAAACGATCTGACGAAATGCCTGTAACTATCCACCATAGTAAATAGAATGAGTCGTCACATGATTAGAACGGGGCGTTTCTTAGTAATGCACCAGTCGAAATGGAAAACACGCCCACGCAGGCTGTATTCCTCGAATCTTAACTAAACTGCATACAAGCAGAGATATATATAGGCTATTTATATCTCTGATACAAGTTTACTAAGTCGTGGCCACGAGATAAAATAAATGTTGACAATGTCACCTCTATGCCACCGTAGTGATGTGATATATGAATATAACATATGTAAATATTGTCGTGTTACTGTATAATATATGGTTCATTGAGCTGTCAAAGCATGTTGTAAATTATTCTAAAGTGCTGTAAAAGCATGTTTTTGATGATAAAAATGGAAAATAGAAAATAAACAGCAGATGACAAAACATTAAGATGTAATTTAAGGGTTAATCTGCGAGTATCATTCAGGGAACTATAGATAATATACCAAGAAAGTTAGTTAGATATTCCAAGTATAACCAAGGGTGGCCAGCTTATTACGTTCTCAGATATTGGGACAGTGTATGTGGGTCATGACAAACAAATAAGATAGCGGTTAAAGTAATAGTTAGATCATAAAATTACAAGTGTATTTGATTTAAACGAGGCCGTGAAACACGGTGCCGTGAAACATTTTTGATATCCTGTCAATACGACATAATCACCGCGTATGAATATATGCGGTGACTGGGGTTACTTTGTTTTCATTTTAAAGCAATTTCTAGGTGTTGACGGGATAAATAGAACAGTAGGTTAGTGCCGTGAATGGGAAAAATATCTGGCGCGGCACGGAAACGGGATGTGCTCGGCAGAGCCTCGCCCATCCCGTTTCCTAAGCCTTGCCCGATATATTTCCCCATTTACGGCACTAACCTACTGTAACTGCGCGTATCATTCAAGGAATTATAGATAAAATACCAAAAACGTGTGTTAGATATTCTAAGAATAACCAAGGTTGGCCAGATGATTACTTTCTCAGATAGTGTGACAGCTATGTGTCATGACAGACAATGGCTTATTAAAAACATGGTTTGACATCACTTCAGAATCATTTCCAATGGAAATGATTCTGAAGTGCTGTCAAAGCATGTTGTAAATGATTGTAACACACAGGCTGCATTCCGTACCGGCGTAAACTGTTTCGCGTCGAATTATGCGCCGGATTAGTTCCCATTCAGCTACATGCATGCAGAAGATACTGCATACACACAGCTTCGTCTAGTAACCGGCGCATATACTGTATATATTTTCGCATGATAGACTTTTCAAAGTAGTAGCTTAAGCCCACTAATTTGCATAAACAAGATAGCCGCCAGTGAAAAAAGCATCAGCTACCTTAGGATATATATTACATTGTGGAACCAATATTAGAAGGGTCATATTGGTGTTTAATGTATTTAGTAGCTAATACATTACTGAATATAACAATCGATATAAGACTAAACCGAGCTTGTGAAAATCCTAGATGGCCGCCATTTTACAGGAATTTAATAAATATGTAAATAAATTGACAAAGACGTGCTATCAATGTGGGTACCAAACACTAGTTATGAGGTAATACGGCCAGACGTGGTTCACATATATGTATCATGAGCATTACATGTGTTAGAAGCATCATGGATGTCGTGCACACTAGTTAAGTTCCACAAGCAACTTGAAAATCAGTTGAAAATTACATATATTTTATAGAATGTTGATAACAATTTCTGACACATACGCGGCGACACATTGTACATTATTTACTTGTATAAATCAAAGATGGCCGCCATTTTACAGGCATTTTGTCAAGTATGTATATGTACATAAATTGGCATGCTCATTATCTCTGGGTCGACTATTAACTGTTAATTGATAGGCCCTGACTATATCAATAAGTACACCATGTTCCAGTCCGAAACTAAACGTTGCAATGTTGTTTACACTGCTATGTCCTAATCATATACGTTGTAAATATATTACATTACTGTCCGCCCGTCTTTAAAATAAGTGTATATGATATTAGTCAATAGTTATAACTATAGTTATAGTACATCCAGAAAGATCAGATTTTCATAGAACGCCTATATTCTCATGAATAGTTACAGGCGTTCTATAATTACAATCGGTCGATGGGCCGAATGGGGTTCGCTGCGGGAAACTTCGTAACATGAAAGTGTGCCAATACCAACAAGCTATATGTTAGTTCAATATTGAAACATGCTAACACCTGTAAACATTGATAGGTTATATTAAAATAATAATACGCATGTAATTTGCAAAAAAATAGCTTCCCAATGAAATTTAGTTTAAAAGAGATTAATCCCGTATGGAGCCTCATTTAGAACGTCCGGTACATAAAGAGTCAATATTTGAACCATTTTACTAAACGCCATAGTGTCATGTGTCCAATTTATTGGACACAGGACACTTTTTTTTAATGTAATATACCAACCAATAACAAATTTACGTTTAAAAAGTCAGCTATTTGTTGTTAAATGCGATTTTATTTTCATTGTGACGTCATACTATATTTCGTGTCCTGCCATTACACGTACTGGTTCAAGACATTTTGAAATTATTGCTGTCTTCATTGTTGATAAGCTCTACATACGGTAATACAGATACTCATTGTGTACTCGACGATTTGTGAATGCTACAGACGTACATTTCTGCAAATTTGCTAAAGTTGAGAGGATAATCGGCGACAGCCATGGCCCAAGACGCATCAATAATTGACCTACATTTTACATAAGTCTACTGGCTTCAAGACACGAAACATTCATTTCAGGTAAGAATTATTTCTTTATTACTGTTGACCAATATTTGAATCGTGCTGACTTCGACAGCACTTTTAACCACAGGGCTACTAAAATAATTCCATTGTATTTAATCTAACATGAATTCAAGTGGGTGGGGATATTCAACATTGCCTGTGCTTGTGCCGAGTCATTGGTTTTCGCGACCAATGTTGTTTCCACAATTGTTGTTTAAATAGCTAATTTCTAATTTATGGTGCATCTCGGACTCTGTGTGTGTTTGTGGCACCTCGATACTTGTAGATTCACTTTGAATATATGTTTTCAGTCCAACAAGTCAATTCATTATATATTTAGGCTATTATCTGTTATCTATTCACTATTGTCTATATAGGCTTTTAGCCACTTAAAAAAGACACTACTTTCATTCACCCCCCCCCCCTTTCGAGAGTCAAATGTGTTTAAAAAAACTGTAACAACAGTGATGAAATAAGTAAAAAATTGAGGTGTGCGAATCCAGGTACACTGCATTGCATTTGCACAGCGGTGACTTTTCCCCGAAATATCATGAATATAGGCCGGTGCAGTATTTCTATTAAGTAAGTGTACCCGGCTTCGCACCGTGTATGTGGCTTTGCACACACCAATATTTTACATGTCTGATTATTCATGTTGTTTTCTTAAGACAAGTGTTTTCAGAAAGTCACGTGTTTACACGATTTAGAAAACTATAACAACAGTGACCAAACAAGTACAAAAATTGAAGTGCAGTATTTGTATTAAGTATTTGTATTGCAGTGGGTGGGCTTCCTAAAATTTATTTGTACACAGGGTACCCATGTTTGGTCTGGGGTGGTGATGAGGGACTTCTTTGCTTCATTGGGGGTGACCTCACAAAATATGGGCGGGGGTGGAGACTATGTTTGTTTGGGATTAACAATAGTGTCCTGTTAATTCTGCGCACCTAATAATAATTTTCGTGAAAATGTCCATATTCCGTCTAAATCCCTGAACATTCAAGGCAGTTCTTAGTCGAGATAATCACGGCTAAACAGATGGCTTTTACTATTTCATCTGTCGTCTATTATCTGTATCCGCCTAGCGGAGACCCAGCCAAATTTGATCAAAATATCAGTCCATTTTGTCCTTGAGTTTTGCGAATAATACGGGAATAAAATGATAACCAATGTATATTTGCATGTGTATTATTGGTTTATGAAGCTTTTTTTAACAGATCTGTTGTTGATCTATTCATTTAGTAAGCAGGACCACTAATCATTTTGACCATGTTCTGAATAACTTTTTACCAAACTATCGGAATGGGATAAAATTGTGACTTAGTATACCGTTAATCAGCTGATTTATTCCAAAATCAACATAATTTATTCTGACGTAAGCTGGGCAAAACATTACGTGAATTGTGCATTAGCCGGTGCGCAGAATTAGCCGAAATGACATTTTTTATATGCAGATCAGAATGTCAGTTTTCATTGGTTTGATACATGTACAGATATGTATGTCAGTGATTCTATATTTTATGTACATCTGGTGTCCCGGTGTAATTTACTGACAAATCACACAATTTATAAGGAATTTTTTTTTTTCCGTAAAGAAACTATGTATAATACCAATCCATTAAGAAAACAGTATTTACAATTCTTGTTATGTGTGTTTAGTTATTATTTTCTGTTGTTGGCATATGTATGGTGCACCAAATGGGCATGTCCCGATCATCAATCAGCACAGTTCACAAGCCCGTAATTCTCAAATCTTGTCAATTTGTACTTTACTATACATTGCATCTGAATTAAAATAGTTTAACATTGACATTAAGCTTATTCTGCAATAATTTGCCTTTTGTTGTCAAAAATACTGACGTTAATGTATCTGTCCCGCGAAATCGAATCATTACCGTTACGCTGAAAAAAAAAGTAAAATCAGAGTAACCTCCCTTTCCTACTCTCAGCTACTAATGCAATGAACACTGTTTATGGGCGCCCGATTTATAAATAAACACGGTGGTAACACAACTTAAGTCATTGCCGAGAACTAGACCGGTCTGTATTCGGAATTTTAAGGTTACACATTACATGCATCATTACCGTTCACGGTTTATACACGTCCATATGTATGTAGGTCGACTGAAACCAAAATTGGTAGATAGACACACTTACAACGTTGTCTTTGCATATTCTACCTTCATGATGCGTTGTATACAGAGGGGTGACAAATGGGAGTTTTTGAAGAAAAATCATTACCGTTACGGTCATTTCCGTTACAAAATTGTGTAACAGTAATGACGATCGTGGTAACGGCAATGATAAATTACCATACTAACCAGTCAGTTGATGCGTCAATTAGATATAAACCAGGTCCCATCAGTTGTCGGTCAGTAATGGCACATTTATTCAGACCTACAACATTTATATATCAGGATTTAATTAGTAAAAGCTCTGAAACAACAAAAAACAGACACAGCTTGCAAGGAGTGTGGGTTTCTATTGGCAATCACATTAAAAGTAAACACTAACTTGAAGTTATATTGTACAGCATATTCAAAGTATAAATATGTTTGTTTATATATGCTGTATTAGTATTTAAATAAATGGAAAGTCATTTACCGTTACGTTTTGTCATTACCGTTACATAATCATTGCCGTTACGCCCATATTTTTGGAGGCTGTGCTATTAATTAAATGTAGCTTTATAACGATGTTTGGTACATGTGGTAAAACACGGCATTCTATTAGTTGCCAAGCTATTTTGTTTTGCTTAACTTTACTGATTCATATTAAATACATGTTGTTGGGTTACCATAAAGAAATCCAGATTCACGATTGCTACTAAATTTCTCTGTTTCGCACTAATACAATTAGCTTATCATATTCTTGACACTTTTCTAAACAGATGCCCCTTCAGTTGATGTTTTATGCCGTTGAAAGAAAACAATGTAAATGTAAAGCTATATTTACGTCATGTAAATGTACGTAATGGAAATTACATTTCTGAGACCCCTGGTCCCTTGAAGTGGAAATAAATTTAAAAAATGACGAGAACAATTGGCTACTATTATAAATGTAACAACTGGACTGTCACCCAATGGAATTAACACAGTTTAATGAATTATTGGTTCTACATTGAAACTAGAAAAACGACACCAATATGTACATAAAATATAGAATCACTGATGTCTCATTATATTGAACCATGTTATTGTAGTTGCGAACAATAACTCTTGCAATCTACTCCTGTACCATCTGTAGCAGAGTTACTATTCCATTCATACATGTAGGCTTCCTCTACATAATAGCTAATCAGATCGGATTTACACTTTAGTTGTTAATTGTGACACAATTTGTATATTTTCCATCTGAAAAAAAATATTATAAAAGTATACGTATGGATCACGATTTGCCTGGTTTGGCCCTCAGGTACGTTTTCATCTTTCGCTCTTTCTGTTACCTGGCAGTTGAATTGGGTTATTGCCCATTATAGAAGTAGTAAGATTATTACTGATCCTACTGCTTTTGGGAGGGGCCATGTGATTCTGGTGTGGCGAGGACCTGGCATCAGATCAGGATCATCCTGATTTCAGGGCTGAGTATATAGTTCTTTTATTGTAAATATTCATTTCTGATTTTAGGATTTTCCCCCCATTTGTACATGTACTTGAACATGTACTTGTACAGGTAATATATGGGATTTATTACTAAACCCATTGACCCGGCCTTAAATGACCGCATCTGTTGATAGGCCGTTAGACCCCAACAAACAAATAAATGATGTACGTATGCTTCCTCTACATAATAGCTAATCAGATCTGATTTACACTTTAGTTGTTAATTGTGACACAATTTGTATATTTTTCCCATTTGAATTTTTTTTTTATAAAAGTAATACGTATGGATCACGATTTGCCTGGTTTGGCCCTCAGGTACGTTTTCATCTTTCGCTCTTTCTGTTACTTGGCAGTTGAATTGGGTTATTGCCCATTATAGAAGTAGTAAGATTATTACTGATCCTACTGCTTTTGGGAGGGGCCATGTGATTCTGGTGTGGCGAGGACCTGGCCTCAGATCAGGATCATCCTGATTTCAGGGCTGAGTATATAGTTCTTTTATTATACCCACTTTTTTTGTAAAAAAAAACGGGTATATTGTTTTCGTCACGGGTGTCCGTCCGTCCGTACGTCCGTCCGTACGTCCGCCCGTCACTTTCTGTAACTCGTTTCACTTTTTCTTGTAACTCAAAACTTTTTCACCTTCATACCTACGCGCCTGATATTTGGTATGTAGCTTCGTTATCATGTGCAGATGCGCAAAGTGAATTTGGATTTTTGATCCGACCCTCCATCATGGATTATCTCCCCCTTTCGGACTCAGAATTTCCCATTTTTTCCTTGTAACTCGGACCCCGTGCAGGCACCGGGGCGGGATCAACTGATCCTGAGAATAGTGCTGCAGTAGCCATTGCTTGTCGTAAAAGGCGACTAAACTGGCTTAACGATTGGGTTCATACTTTCCGGAACCCACTATACCGGATTTGGCCCTCATGTGCATTTTTTGGCTTTTCTTGTATGTGAGAGTTGAGTCGGGCTATGCCCCATATATAAAAGTAAGATTAGCGCTAATCCTATACTTTTAGGGGATGGGATAAATGATGCTGGTGTGGCGAGGGCCTGGCACCAGATCAGGTTGTTCTAATTTCAGGACTGAATATATATTTTGATTGTAAATATTGAGTTCTGAAGTTGGGATTTACCCCCCTTGGACAGGTGGATACGGGACTCGACCCCGTTGACCCGTCTGCGTGTAACCCTGACGTGTAGACTCCTTGTAAGCCTTGTTTACCTCTATTGTCAGAAAAGGAGGACCGTTAAACTATCCAATTCACTCCACTCACACTCCTTTGGATGATCTCTCGACTTCACATCATTTTTTCTTGTAAAAACTCCCCCGCAAAAACTTTTTCACCTTCATACCTACGCTCCTGATATTTGGTATGTAGCTTCGTTATCATGTGCAGATGCGCAAAGTGAATTCGGATTTTGATCCGACCCTCCATCATGGAATTTCCCATAACTCGGATTCTCCACCATCATCTGATCGCGACTCACAATCATACCTCGACTCGAATTTCCCATTTTTTCCTCGCCTTCATACCTACGCGCCTGATATTTGGTATGTAGCTTCGTTATCATGTGCAGATGCGCAAAGTGAATTGGATTTTTGATCCGACCCTCCATCATGGATTATCTCCCCCTTTCGGACTCACAATTTCCCATTTTTTCCTTGTAACTCGAAAAACTTTTCACCTTCATACCTACGCGCCTCATATTTGCTATGTAGCTTCGTTATCATGTGCAGATGCGCAAAGTGAATTCGGATTTTTGATCCGACCCTCCATCATGGATTATCTCCCCCTTTCGGACTCACAATTTCCATTTTTTCCTTGTAACTCGAAAACTTTTTCACCTTCATACCTACGCTCCTGATATTTGGTAGTAGCTTCGTTATCATGTGCAGATGCGCAAAGTGAATTCGGATTTTGGATCCGACCCTCCATCATGGATTATCTCCCCCTTTCGGACTCACAACCCATTTTTTCCTAGAAACTCGAAAAACTTTTTCACCTTCATACCTCGCGCTGATATTTGGTATGTAGCTTCGTTATCATGTGCAGATGCGCAAAGTGAATTCGGATTTTTGATCCGACCCTCCATCATGATTATCTCCCCCTTTCGGACTCAGAATTTCCCTATTTTTCATTGTAAGTCGAAAAACTTTCTCACCTTAATACCTACATTTCTGATATTTGATATGTAGCTTCGTTATGATGTGCAAAGTGAATTCCGATTTTTGATCGGACCTTCCATCATGGATTATACTCCCCCTTTCGGACTTAGAATTTCACTATTTTTCCTCGTAGGTCGAAAAACTTTTTCACCTTAATACCTACGCGTCTGATATTTGGTTCGTAGCTTCGTTTTGATGTGCTGATGCGCAAAGTGAATTCGGATTTTTTATCCGACCCTCCATCATGGATTACCTCCCCCTTTCGGACTTAGCATTTGGGGAAAGTGGGTATATTGCGATGGCGCGCCATCGACTTTTTCTAGTTGTAAATATTCATTTCTGATTTTAGGATTTTCCCCCCATTTGTACATGTACTTGAACATGTACTTGTACAGGTAATATATGGGATTTATTACTAAACCCATTGACCCGGCCTTAAATGACCGCATCTGTTGATAGGCCGTTAGACCCCAACAAACAAATAAATGATATACGTATGCTTCCTCTACAGAATAGCTAATCAGATCTGATTTCACTTTAGTTGTTAATTGTGACCTAATTTGTATATTTTCCATCTGAAAATAAAACTATTATAAAAGTAATACAAAACTTTACGTGGGTGGTGGTCGAGAGAACGAGACGACGTAAATTAACGGTAGTAGTTCCTCTATATAGGAATCACTATTTGCCTGGTTTGACCCTTCAGTACATTTTTATCTTTGGCTCTTTTGTTACCTGGGAGTTGAATTGGGTTATTGCCCATTATAAAAGTATTAAGATTATTACTTATCCTACTGCTTTTGGGAGGGGCCAAGTGATTCTGGTGTACCGAGGACCTGGTATCAGACCAGGATTATTCTGATTTCAGCACTGAATTTTGTTATTGTAAATATTCAGTTTCTGATTTTGGGATTTTCCCCCCATTTGTACATGTACGTGAAAATATACATGTTACTTTTTCTTTTTATATGAAACGTGAATTTCGTCACTGATAACAGGGCGATAACTGTGTTTCCATTAAAGGTTAATGGAAAACTATATTCTGTCTGCTTAGTTTGTTATGTGCACTAATGATCGTACTTTATAATGTGTCAATAAAATATTTGTTATGGTTGACACATTTAATTGGTAATAAATAATTTAAAAATGTCATTTCTCATTTGCATATCAAAATAGCCTGATACCACCGCGAGTCACTATCAGTAAAATCAATATTACTAAATGATTATATGTGTAGTGGGCCTGCACTCGTAATTATTAAAACTGGCGGAATACATGTACCGTAGTTACACAATTATACACTTATTTAATTCTTATAGGCAAACTGTTATGCCTACTAGATGGGACCACAGGTTTGAATTACATTGTAACGGACCGAGGTCTATAAATACATTAAATATGCCTAAAAGCGTCCATAAACGAAAAAAAAAAAGCTAATTTTTTTTTGTTACTCCCTCTATAACACACACATATATACCTCGGTCCGTTACTTCAACCTGTGGATGGGACCCCAACTTTAGCTGCTACATTTAATTTGCGAACCAGATCTCTTATTCACTATTCTGCAGAGGAAGACTATGAATGGAAACGTAACTCTGCTACGGACAGTACGGTTGTAGATTTCAAGAGTTACTGTTCACAACTATGAACAATGTGGCTTACTCGCTTACCACATTTATCCAAGTGTTGTGAGTTTGATGCCCGGGTGGGATGTAGTTCTCTAAGCACTGTTTCATGTTGGAAAGTTGCGGAGTCATTTGCTGAGTAATGGTAATACTGGTAAGAAATTCAATAAAAGGCTAACCATGTACATAATAGTGTTTGATTGTTTGTTTCAGGGAAGCCGTCTACAGATCTCAGCCATCTGGATTATTCGTCGAGCCTCTTCAACTTCACCCTGCAGTCGAGGCAGACACCAGCAGGGCTATTGAGATAATATATGGGCGGTTTCAGAAGAAGCAGATAAGGCGGAAATTGTTTCTCATTCTGCTGTTGAAGGACAAAGGCCACCAGAAGAATCGCTGCCTGGAAACACTACTCCACCTGGGCAACAAGTTGACAAACACTCGCGAAATGGGAACTGATCCAGTTCCTCACCTACACGAAGCAAAATATAGTGTCGCCATGACAGACTGTCATCATCTTAAGATCAGCGACATCTGAAAATATAACGCTCGAGGAAGAGCTTGAGAAAGACAAGTTCAGTTACAAAAAATTAACCATTTAACCAGAGTACCATCCATGCCAGTGGCAGTGTTTGTGTGGTTCTTAACTCTGATTTCTGCTCTAATCATCTAATCAACCTGTTGAAAGGATGTGTCGTGAAGACATGTTACTTCTTGTGTTGATGGAATTGAGAATGAATCTTATTCACACAAATCTGACTTGTGCAGTTTTAAGATTTGTCAATATTTTTTGAATCGGTGACTTATTCTGTGGTGGACAGAATGGCATTTGTACATTTCCGATTATGTGACACTCGAAGGACTAGATATTGAAATGGTCAGAAATATATTTACTATGCTTTTACACATATGTGGCTGTGACCTCAGTTTGAAGTAACGGACCATGGCCTATAAATACATTAAATACACCTAAGAGCATCAATAAGTGAGAGAAACATAAGCTAAACAAAAATGTATTTACTCCATGTGTGATATATGGGAGTAAATAATTTGTTTGGCCTATTTTATTTTACTTATTGATGCTTTTAGGTATATTTAATGTATTTATAGTATTGGTCCGTTACTTTAAACCGGTGGCTGTGACTGGAGAATGTGGTTTTATGGGATTTGTGACCAGTGTAGCTCCTGATCAAATAGTACACTCCTGTAGCCTGATAATGATGTGGCTTGTTAGAAGCATGATGGAGATTTCATTGATGCAATGGTGAACAGTGCAGATCCTGTGCGGATATGTGTATCTACACTGGTCGCAAATCCCATAAGCCCCATTTCTCCAGTCACAGACACATATTTGAGCAAATTTAAAAATCCTACCGCCAACCTAGAGTGATTAGCATTTAAGGTATTGCATTCAATCTTTGATCATAAATTTTTGTTTAACGTCCACAGTCTATAAAGTCTATATTTGGTTGGTTTCACATTGTTTCAGATATCTTCGCAAAAAGGATTTTACTTGAAACATCCAGAATAGACCAAAGACAAACTTTGTAGACTTTCGAAGGGAAACGAAAATTTACGAATTAATGATTTATTTTTGTGCTATTATCATGATTATAATTGAAATCATGCCCAATGGTCAAACTTGTAACAAATTACATATGTACAATAAATTTCGACTTCGAAATTTGACTTCGAATGAAATGGTGCAATTGGTTGATATTGGTCATTGCAGTGCATGATGTGGCAAACAACATATTGAGGCATCATCTGTAACACAGTGCCTTCAATCATGATTCATACCCAGGCATACAAAGTATGTCGAGGTGTATATAGTTTTTTGTATTTTCGTCCATCCGTAAGATTTGCATTAAAGGTTTTTGGGTACCCATTATATCTGCAACCGTAAATCGCATTGAGTAGAATCTTTATATACTTCTTTATCGTCATCCATATTTTTTATACTGTAGCACACCGATGTGGCTTTCCTGCACAAGGTCAAATTACTTAAAGTTTTGAAATATTTGCATCAAA